>ML782405.1:278865-302755 GCA_009831015.1 Picea engelmannii
TGTGTCAAAATACAATGAAGTCATCCTAATCTCTTTCTTGATATCACAAGGATATTCAAAGAGAGGATTACAAATGTTCCAAGCTCTCTTTCAAGCATAAACTTGTCTTATATGCATAATATGTTTCTCTTTACATTCTTGAAATAAAAAGGATTTTATTTTCATACTTTTCGTAGGAAACAATCCGCCCAAACTTGAAAACTGCGCCAATTAACATGAAAAACAAAGATCATCCAACTTGTGAGGAGACTTAGATCCAATGAGAAAATAACCACAACAACTATAAGAGATAGAATTGGCACTTCATGTGTAGAGGAATAGTCACCATCTGTTGTCTATCAGAGAGACCTAATCAGAAGAAAAAAAATGATCTGCAATTTTCCTTGATCTGCACCTATTTTTCTTTTGAGAGCAACTTCAGGAATCTCGTTAAATTTTTAGACTACCTTCGATCTGAGAATTCCAATCTACAAAGTGGCTGAATCAAATGGGTCAATTCCCATTGCTTGGAGATCTGCACTGGATTTGCCTAGATGTTAGATCGACAATATACTACTGCACTTCGATAAACACACTATTGGCCCTTTGGTTTACCACAAATCTTCTCCAATTGGACTGACGAGGTTTCAAACACGTCATATATTGTTGTTGTTAACAAACCCTAGCACTACATGGCATGTAAACAGCACAACAAACATATCTTGACATGTCAGCAAAGAATTTCACTGGAGAGATCCCTACGAAGATCCAGTATTTGGTCGATCTTGCAGTCCTAAATATTTCCATCAACAAGCTCACGGGTCTAATTCCCTAGTCGTTAATCCTATGCGCATATCTGAATGTCATAGATCTCCATGAAAATAGGCTCATGGGAAACACTCCCCCACAGATGGGGCTCCTGAAGAGGCTGAGCGCATTCGACATTTCGATGAACAAGCCACAGTATATAATACTGCTATCAGTAGTGAACAGACGCGGGGTTTTTTCGTTCTTTAATGCGAGTTTCTTCTTGGGAAATGGGAATGAATTATGCCAAGGCTCCACCACGCAAGGCATCTCGAGGGAAACGCCCACATCCTCCTCCACCTCCTCTCCACACAGGCAGATCTATTTGCAGGAAACCAAAAAACAAGAAAAAGAAAAGGAGGCTCGTATCCAACGAGCAAACTCTCAACACTTATGCATCATTCACATTGCCACAGAAAAGATCGCAGCCACCACAATAGCATTACTTCGATCTGCCCAAATTGACTTAAACACGCAAATTTTCACACATGAAACTGTTTTATTCATTAATAATCTTTCAAAAATTGAAATACAGTAAATTTAATCGATTTTACAGAGAATAAAACCTTTGTTCTTGATCTCTTTCTGCTTCCTCCATAGACCAGATTTTACAATTCCATTGGCCTCATTCCTAGCTTCTGTTGTGCCTCTTATTTATTTTTCCACCACTTTGCACAATCCCACTGCCGGAATTATTCCTTGATTCCAATCGCTTCCAATTTGTTTTCCCAAGAGCACGACTGCGCTACCATGATCTGCAAATTCCATCGGCAATTTTCCAACAAAAAAATTCCAAATGAAGAACAACTGCATTTCATGATACTCGAATTTACAGGATAACAGTCAGTTGATCTCCATTTCACAAACATTACAAAACCTAGCGACCGAGAAATAATTTTTGACCTCAAGCCATACGCAGCTGCCTCCTTCAAGCTTAAGACCATAAGAGCTCTGATACCGATTGAAGAAATTAGACACAATAAATTAGAGACAAGAAAAACAACATGGCGGAAAAGGCATAATAGCCAACACTACCTTATTCGCTCCAATGTTACATATTTATAGTACAATGGGTGATGCCACCTCATAGAGAGATTTGCTCTAGATCCTAAAATCATGCATGATGACTAGGCTAGGCAATCTTAACTAACTCATTAGTCATCACTTGAGGATATATTACTAATATCCTAAATGAATAATACAAATATAGGTGACAATTTAGACTTAGTGATTGATAAAGGTAATCCATAGGCTAACATATAATTTACAAAATACATCCACTTTTCTCCACACATTGTATATTTAATAATATATGTTGTTAGATTTCTTCATCTTTAAGTATGATTTTATTGTTTATATTGTGTTACTTTTAAGTATGATTTTATTGTTTATATGGTTATTTTATATTTATATTGTAAATATGTTTATAATTATTTGATTTCTTAAACAATATTCATTAATTTTTTATTTAAAAAATAATAATATTTTATAAAATTATATAAATATAAAATTAATATTATTAAATTTTAATAATAAAATATAAATATTAGAAAATTGTACACTTAAATATGTAGAATAATTCATTTTCTTCTACACATTTTATGGTAACAAAACTTATAATAATAATATATTAATAATCTGCATCGTTTTCCTATTTTGTTTTTATGCACATATTGCAACGTTAAGAGATCATTATTGCCTATCTCCATCAACTCACACAACACATATCGGAGATAATGCTAATGAAGAAAGAGATGATTAATATCTTCAAGCCACACAACTCAAACAAAAATAAACATTTAAGAACCTTTCTAGCAGGTAACTCTATATATTTTACTTTTATGAAGTATTGCTTTAACGTATTTACTCGTATCATTTTAACAATTGAGATACAATAAGTCATTTCAACAATTCAATTTGAAATAGAATAAGGAGAAAACATAAAATTAACCATGTATTTTCACTTCTTTTCAATTTTCACTCATGCAAATTTATACAATGTACTTACAATTGATAATATACTTAAAAAAAAAAAAAAAAATTGAAAACAAAAAAATAGAGTACTTACCTAAAAGTTGAGGTCAAGAAATAAAGGTAATGACTTAATAAGTTGAAATTTTATTTTTTCTTCAAATTCATATTTCTTATACTCTCCAATATTCTTATTCTAATTCCCCTTCCCCATATAGTGTTTAGCAAAGGAATTAAAATTTTACGATGAATATCAAACATTGAACTTTAAAAAATTATATATGTCTATAAATTATCCAAAAGCCAACCAAAATATGAGGCCATGACACAACAACCACATATTGTACAATAGTACATACTATAGTCCAACACTTATAAGGAGGAATTGTAAAAAGTGGCACACTTACAAGAGGAAAATGAAAATTAAACTGTAAAATTTAAGGATTGAACAATTTACTCCAGATCATTTTTAATTGTTTTGTCTCTAAAAAAGTTATTAAAAATATTCAAATTGAACAAACTAAAATTCCAACATTGTTTAAAAAAATCCCAATACTTACTCACACATATTCTCTCAAATAATAATAGTGTTCCTCTCTAGAAAACAAAGGAATAAAGATGATACTTTTGAATATTGTTCCTCTATAGCAACTAGACAAACAAAGTTGAGATTTTTGTTCATTAACATGAAGTTGAAACCTTCTTCCAAATTACTTTCCTCTCATTTATAAAGCACCACCTTAATAAATAACCATACCCCAATTTGTCAAAATTGCGTTCACCTAAACCTCCAACTATTCTCTCAAATAATAATAGTGTTCCTCTCTAGAAAACAAAGGAATAAAGATGATACTTTTGAATATTGTTCCTCTATAGCAACTAGACAAACAAAGTTGAGATTTTTGTTCATTAACATGAAGTTGAAACCTTCTTCCAAATTACTTTCCTCTCATTTATAAAGCACCACCTTAATAAATAACCATACCCCAATTTGTCAAAATTGGGTTCACCTAAACCTCCAACTCCCTCTTTGACTTGTCCCCCCCTCTATGTCTTAAATATTATATATTTTTTCAATAAATTTTGGGAGAAGATACTCTCTCTCTCTCTCTCTCTCTCTCTCTCTCTCTCTCTCTCTCTATATATATATATATATATATATATATATATATATATATATATATATATATATATCACAGTTGCAAACTTATTAATGTCTTAAAAAAAAAAAATTGTGTCAATTATTTAGAGTTAAATCATTCTCATTCAAAACTCCAAACCATTTATTTATGGAAGTTCCTATTTGGTATAATATCTATGGTAGCAAGATAAATTGTGCTTTTTGTATTAGTAAATGTGTAAGCATTTAAGAAATGAGAGTATGGTCGGTTGTGACATAGCTATACCTCAGTGTGTATCAACACTTTAACATTAACACAACAATATGACTAAAGGGTTGGTCAAAAGAGATTAACTGCATATTGGAGACAAGCAAGGTTGTCCCTAGTCCCTTACCCTTTTTGGCATATACATTGGCAAGTTAGAAGATTGCTTGGAAGAAGCGGGTTGTGTTGGCCCTACTCTCACTGGTCTAGTCATCAATCTTCTTCTTTATGTTGATGATATCGTTCTTATGTCGAGGAGTCCCCATGATCTTGGAAAGCGACTAAGAATCCTCAAGGATTTTTGCTTCAATATGGGTATGACTGTTAATACTAACAAGACTAAGTTCATGATCATTAAATCAAATAAGATCACTTATGATACCTTTGTATATGACAACAACAAATTGGAGGAAGTGACTTCATACAAATATCTTGGAATCAATATTCACCACAAGCTCAACTGGAGTTATAACATTGAGAAAATGATTATTGGAGGATGGAAAACTTATTATGGGCTTGAAAAAAATTGTAAATCAGTCAATCTTTAGATGCGGGATAAGAATAAACTCCTCTTTGAGACTCTTGTTATGCCTATTATTCTATATGGATGTGAAGTCTGGGGATGCAGTGTCTCTCGTGAATCCTGGAGAAAGATAGAGCAAATCCAAAAGAAATTTATAACCTATAATCTCAAAATTAAAGGAAATACGCCCTATTCCATCCTCCTCTTAGAGGAAATCATTTCCCCCATTGAGAACTCAACTATGAATAGATACCTAATGTATAAGAACAAGTTCAAAAATATGGAAGACAAGAGGATTCCTAAAATTACTTCAAAATCTAGTCGTAACCACCTTTGATTCAAGCAAGGATGGCATAAAGATTCCCAGTCTTGGCTAAGTCATTGGGGAATCATGGAAGATACCATTTTGCATAATATGGATACTATTAAAAATATCATTAAATCAAAATTTAAGGAGAAAATGTGGTGTGATAAAGAGTTAGAGGAAAAAAGAAAATTAAGATATTATAAGGATGTAATCATCCCTAATCTATAAGATCAAAATTGTCTCTTTGTTTTGACAAGTGTAAAGAAAAAAATAAGAATGGCTAAGATAAGAACAAATTCTCACGAGTTCCATAGTGAAACTGGGCATTGGTCAATTTCTAAAACCCCATGGGATGAAAGAGTGTGTCAACTTTGTGACACTAAGAAGGTTGAAGATGAAAATAAATTTATCTTAGATTGTCTAGCCTTTACCCAGATTAGATCTCTATCTCAAAATATTTGTCACACTACCAACCTTCCTAACCTTTTAACTCAACAAAACTATGATGATCTTGGGAAGCTTCTCTTAATCCTTTTCGAGCACAGAAACAAAATTCTAAAGAATTCCAAGTAATCCCTTACCGTCTTAAGGTTTGATAGACCAATTCGATCTCAATGGACATTAATCATCATCATCACATAATTGGATTTTAATCATAAGATATGAATATTGGAAAATTGTACACTCTTAAATATCTAATAATTTGTTTTCTTCTACAGATTCTATCGTAACAAAAACTATAATAACTCTTCATAGTATATTAATAGCCTCGGATAAAATTACCCATTGACCATTTTCAAGGAGCTCTAAACTTAATTTGCATCATGCTCCTATTTTTGTTTTTATGCTCCCATATTGTAACATTCTCCAACTACGTTACAAAAAAGAAAGAGATCATTAATGTCTTCCTCCATGGATCCACATAATACACCTCGAATATAATGCTAATGAAGAAAGAGATGATTAATGTCTTCCTCCATGGAGCCACACAACTCAAACAAAAACAAACATTTAAGAACCTTCCTAGTATGTAACTCCATATATTTTACTTTTTATGAAGTACTACTTTAATGTGTCGACTCATATTATTTCAACAACTTGAGATAGAATAAGGAGAAAACATAACATGACAACCTATTATTTTCACTATTTTTCAATTTGAATTCATGCAAATTTATACAATGTACTTACAATTGATAATATTAAACATAAAAAGGTGAAAACCAAAAAGGATAGAGTACTTTCCTAAAGGTAGAGGCCAAGAAACAAAGGTGGTGACCCAAAAAGTTGAAATTTTATCTTTTTTTCAAGTTCACACTTCCTATACTCTCGAATATTCTAATTCCCCCTTCCCCACCTATTGTTTAGCAAAGGAGTTAAAATTTGATGATGAATATTAAACATTGAACTTTGAAAAGAAATATATATATATATATATATATATATATATATATATATATATATATATATATATATATATATATATATATATATATATATATATATATATATATATATATATATATATAATGCAAAATCCAACCAAAATATGAGGTGATGATACAACAACCACATATTGTACAATATTACATACTATAGTCTAACATTTATAAGGGGAATTGTAAAAAGTGGCACACTTACAAGAGGAAAATGACAGTAAAATTTAAGGATTGAGCAATTCCACATCATTTTTTATTCTCTTATCTCTAAAAAAATTATTAAAAATGTTCAAATTGAACAAACTAAAATTACAACATTGTTCAAAAAACCCAATACTTACTCATACATATTCTCTCAAATAACAAAATTGTTCCTCTCTAGCAAACAAAGGAAGAAAGATGAGACTTTTGAATATTATTCCTCTCTAGCAACTAGAAGAACAAAATTGATATTTTTTTTCATTGACATGAAGTTGAAACCTTCTTCCAAATTCATTTCCTCTTTATTTATAGAACGCCTCCTTAATACATAACTATACCCCAATTTGTCAAGTTCACCTAAACCCCCAAATAGCTATTTGACTTATCCTTCCCTATGTGTCTTAAATAATATATATCTTTTCAATAAAGATAGGGGAGAAGATACTTCCCCTTACTTTCTCACATAGATAGGGTATATATATATATATATATATATGTCTTAAAAAGATAAAGTTATATCAATTACTCAACATCGGAATACAAACTATATGTTAGACAATATACTTTGTAAACATATAATGTATAGATCTACATAAAAACCTACATCATAAAAGACATTATGAACTAGATCTATCTCAAGTGTATTTAAACTATTGATAAAAATTAAATAGAAAAGAGTATCTATATATTTGATAATATTTAAATCCATAAAATTATATTTTAAATTATAAAAATGCAATGTATCTAAATAAATTTGATCTACAAAATTTGTTAAAAAAATTGATATTTAAAAAAATCAATTATAAAAAATATACAAAAGAAAACAAATCAATCCTATTAACATTCATCTAAACAAATTTAATATATCAAATATATGTTAAATTTTTTTAATCATGAAAAAAATCAATTCTAAAAAATTAAACTCTTTCTCTTTTCCATAGTGATTATATTACTAATATGAATCCTCCTTCAATGTAGATGGTTGTATCAATATGGAAAAAGATTGAGCTCACCATTAGTTTCATAGACATGAAAATCTGATCTGATAACAAACAATGAAGATTAGTTCACACTCATCTTACAGAGTTATAAATAAAGTTGTTAGATAAAGTTTCACCATTTACTTAAACTAATATCATTATATCCAACTACACAACTTAAAATAATATCATTACATCCAACTACACAACTTAAAATACATTGACTCTAGCTACCATATAACCTAACCTTCACCATGACAAACATCCACAAATATGTCACCGACACCTTATACTCATTCCAAGCAACCCCTTCTCCATCCATTCCCTTTTTTCCTTTGACCCCACCTTATCTCATAGCATTTAATAATCAGTCATAACTACTTTTACATCTCAACGAGCTTACCGTTAACTTTAGACCTCCATTTTCTGCTTTTTGTTTTTAAATTACAAACTTAGACTGGCTATATATATACATTGATTATATCTTCACATTCATTCAGCATCGTTGATAGATGGCTCTGGTGTCTGCATCTATCTAATATTTGTGTGTATATCATCGATCTGAATAAGAATGTCTGAAGAGCGTCGTCACCACCTCTTCCACCACCGAAAGGAGAAGGAGGACGACGATAACGTTAACGTTAACGTTGTTGATTCGGAGGAGGCTTATGGATCGGGCGCTGATCAGCCTGCTGCCGCCTACGGATCCTCCGATTCCCAGACCGGCTCGGATTATAACGCCGGTTCTGCCTACGCCTCTCAGCAAGTCGAAGAAGATGAATATGAGAAAGCCCGAAAGGAGGAGAAACACCACAAGCGTATGGAGCACGTTGGGCAGCTCGGAACCGTGGCTGCCGGAGCCTATGCACTGGTATGTTATGCTGATCTGCTATATACACAATGAATATGTATTTATTTTTTCTGTGTTTGAATTTAGTTGATGCGTTTGAATTGGTGATGATATATTCAGTATGAGAAGCATGAGGCAAAGAAGGATCCGGAACACGGTGGGAGGCACAAGATCGAGCAGGAGATCGCCGCTGCAGCCGCTGTGGGTAGTGGTGGATATGCGTTCCACGAGCACCACGAGAAGAAGGAAGACAAGGAGGAGGCGGAGGAAGCCAGTGGTGGCAAACATCGCCACCGTCTCTTCTAAACTTGGCCATGGCTTTAGCTACACTCCAAGGGGGGTGTGAAGAGAATATGTGAGAAAGAGATCAGAAGAAGAAGAAGAATAGTATCATTTGACAAATGAGGTAGAAGTGCAGTGTAAAATAAAAGTTAGAGAGATACTCTAGCAATATTAAAGGGGTAGTGGAAAGTAATGAGGATTAAAAGTACAAAGATTATTATAATAATAAGTAGGTAGGTGGGTGCGATATCACATATTCCTTTTATAAAGAAGCATACATGGTGGGAAATTACTGTTAGAGGTATCCAATAGAATATTTAAATATACATTGATGATGCATTCAAGGTCATGCGTGGTTGTAACACCATGTTTCTCCTAATTTGTAATTAATCATAAAATAGGAATTACTATGCTAATGCATGAGGACAATGTAAATGTATTATTGTTTGAGTTATCAATAACTTACTGTGGGGGTGAGGCCTTGAAAGTACCGGCCATGATATCACTAGGGAAAAGAAAGCAGTTAATGAGGCAAGGACCGGTGGTTGAACTACCAACCACCCCCATGAATGGGAGCATGGTCTAGCTGCAAGAAGTCATCCTAAAGTACCGTAGGGTCTGACAGACCAGGCGGACCCGAGCTTCCTTCTGACAGAAGGAAGGTGACAATTATACACACGGAGGCAGCAAGAGAGGAAAGACACCAGACACAAGACGAGAACGGGATCTCGTAAGGGAGAGGTGTGAAGCTCTCCAGTGAATCACGAACAGAAGGTCGCGAGCTTGATGCCGAAGGGCATCTGAGAAACCTCTCTGAGGCCACAAGCGAGCGAGAAAGCTCCGAGTTGCAGAAAACAGGACCCAAACAGAAACTGAAAACAGAGAGAGAACCCTCGAGAAGAGTGAGAGTTCTCTGGTGATATCATGGCTTGGCACGGAGGTGGCCAGAGTGCTAATATTGAATGCCTCTGAGCCTATGGTCGGGTGGAAGGACGAACACCCACAGTCAGTTGGTTGGCGGCAACCTGTAATAGATAAGTGAATTCTGACCTTGTGTAATTTAGTTGTAACGGTGTATGAATTGGTATGTTGTGCTTGCTTTCAGGAATGTGAATGAATGCTTATTGGATATACTGTATCCCTTCTATTTTCTGTTGAGTCGTATAATTAGGCAAGAAAGGAATTATAGGGTTCGAACATGACTTGTTCCCATAAATTCTGGAGTTCTATAGTGTCTTAAGCTAGAGCCACGAACTGTGAGCTCGTCGATCTTAGGCGTAGTTTCATGTACGATGGTTTACTTGCCTAGTCATCCTGAGTCCCTTAAAGGACGAAGTTCGTTAAGTTCATAAGAGGTAGTGTCGATTATGCACAGGCTCTCTGCGATCAAATAGAACCCCAGAACCCCTTGATGAAGGAGCGCAATAGTTGTGTTGAAGACTCTTCTAAGAGTCAAGTCCAGGAGAAAGAGCGCAACGCTCTCAAGTCCTTCATAGTTGACGAAGTTCAGGAAGGATAGCGAGTTTCAAATACCGAAAGAGAGTACCCTTTTGTTTGCTAGATGAACGGACAAGATCCTTTCGGAGGATCCGAGGTCTGTCATGACCGCTAGATTGGAGGAAGGAACATAGGCGTTAATGCCTCGACCCCTTTTTGGCCTTCACAAATAGCAAAGGAATCAAGACCATAGATCCCAAGATCCAGGGGAGTTACCTGGATCGTCCATTTGTAGAGGACATGTGGCTACCGTTCGACGTTTCGGCACTCGGGAAACCCAAGGGGGTGTCTTCGCAAGTCACGAAAGCCTGGTATGAGAAACCCCAAATCACTATAGAGTGAATAGGTTTTGGCGTTTTGGCAGCCAGGAAACCCAAGGGCAAGATCCCTCATTTTCGCAAGTCACGAAATCCCGGTGCCCGAAACCCCGACGCATTCTGTGGTAGAAAGGAGGAGTTCCAAAAGGGTCTGGACCGTCCATCGAAGGAGACACATGGTGAACGGCCCGAGTTTGGGGAGAACTCTGAAAGAATCTAGACCGTTGGATCCAAACCACTAGGGATCGTTGGATCTCGTACAAGAACTCGTTTATCAAAATTTGGGGTTTGTAGAGAGAAGGGGACGACAGTTCGTTGTTCTCTTGAGTCCTGAAAGCTGACGGCTCAAGCGGACAGGTGGTACATCCCAAATGTAGGAGCCACATGGATGAAAAGTGGTACATCCCAGAACAAGGGTCACATGGAGGTGACAGGTGGCGTGTTCTCCTCACAGGGAAGGAGTCAACACTTTGTTGACCTATATCGCGTTTCGGGGTTCGGCATTCCAAAAGGTAAGGAACACTTGGAACGGGAATTGCGAAGTCGTGAAACCCGAAAGAGATAGGCGCTGAGACTTGCGTCCTAGCCGGAGGTCACATGACACCGAGACAATGGTGGAGCCGAGTACCTTAGCCCATTTCGGATTTCGGGGTTTGAAGAGTCGAAAGACTCGACTCTCTTTCTTTACAAACTCTCGATTACCGAAATCCCGATACGACCAGGACCGTCGGAGTAGGGGGAGAGTCACAGTCGTCGATCTCCTCGAAGGTGAGATTTCGGGTTTTGGGGTTTGTAGAGTCGAAAGACTTGACGCGCCTGTATCGCTGAGTCGTGAAATGTGAAAAGGCGCCTAGTTTGTTTGGCCTGTGGTCGTAACCAACGATCAGATGGAGGTGGAGAAGGGAAGAGCTAGCCTGCGTTGGGCCCCCATAAGACTTCGGGGATTCTGTCCCTCTAGAAAAAGGTGAAAAATCTATTATGTTGTAGTGGGTATGTGATAAATTGGTATCAGAGCATGGTTACAACACTTGGCCTGCTTGGGCTCATGTACGAGTCGTGTAAGGAGATATTGTTATCTGCATCTTCTCTTCAAGAAGAAGGACCGCAGAATGAAACTGTAATTTGGGAATTTATTTAACCTCTCTGTTAAAATGGTAACTACTCTTATAGGAGTAAGGATGCACCGATCAATATTACTGATAAGACCTGATTGTGAATAACAGAGGTGGAATAAATTGTGCTATGGAGCGGCACAAGCCAAAAAAGGGACATGAACTGAGTTGTTATGTTACAAGTGTGATGATGGCTACCTACTAAAGCAGGTAGAGTCTCTTGCAATTGAGATGGCTAGTTGGGTAAGAATTAAGATCCAAATGAAGAACTCCTTCATGATTTGAGAAATCTGGTAAGGACTGGTAGGATCCTTAGAAAGTTGTAATTACTGCATTATTAAAAGACTAAACCCTGAGCATATAACTCCTCACGGTTGAGAGGACTAATGAAAATATGTAGGGTCAGATTACCTGACCTATAATGGTTAGGATCGACAACAAGGATAATCTATTTGAGCAAGATTAAGAGGATTCCTTTGGGACTGTTGCTAATTCCCAAGAGTGACCCTTGTTGGTTGTTCCCATAAAGAAAGGGTAACATCTGTATGAGTTATGAATATGAGATTAGTCCTATAAGTAACTTAAAAGCTCAGAAGAGATAGCGGGGAAATTTGGTATGCCAAACATGCATATAGACTCAAGCTTGTGTTAAAGTTTGAAAACTCTGGAGGTTGAGCGCGGAGTATACCAGGGGGAATAGTGGTTTTAAGTCTTGAAGAGGAAACCCTTAGAAAAAATTTCTAAGTTTCGAAGAGTTGAAGCGTTCAAAGGTGAAGCGCAGAAAACTAAAGTTCGAAAAAAAAAAAGGACAAGTATGGAGGATTGAGCGGGAGAAACCCTTCAGAAAAGAGTTTTGAAGATTGGATAGGATCGAGAGTTAAGATCCATTCAGAAAGAACCGAAATTCTTCGAGTTGTTCGATCTCGGAGAAGTAGTGCACTGGCTAGTTGTGAGGAGATACCAGAATTTCACAAAACCAATGGGCTTGGAAGAAGCAGTGAGAAATTTGCGAAAAGATCATAGTCGTTGATCAAGGAGCGATCTGGACCATTGATTGTCCAAAAGAGAATTTTGCAGTTTCGAGGATCGAGGGAATGGAGGTGAAAGGTCTGTCAACTTCACGACACGCAAAATCGTGAAATCCCGATACATGAAACCCCGACAAGATTCGAGTTGTCAGATCGTGGAAGAATCGGGACCGTCAGATTGAGAACTCCGAAATTTCACGATTTCAGGGATCAAAGGATTCGAGGCTCTTCATAACAGAAGTCCCGAAGTCGCGAAACGCGAAATCGTGACATAATCAAAACCGTTGGTTAGAGAGCCATTGGCGACCATTGATTTGATCCAAAAATTTCAACATTTCGGGTATCGAGAGTTTGAACAAACGGTGGAATTATCGGAGGGAGGAATATTGAAATTCTGTGAATCATTAGATCTAGTTGATCAGCGGAGAAGATAAGGTTGATAACCTCTCATCACTCATAAGCTCAGGAGGAATAGTATCCATTAGATTACAATCAACGAGAGTCGTTGATCTAGAGCTTCGAGGTTTCGTCTATTAGGAAAATAGAAGCGTAGACTTTCCAAAGTCGCGCCAGGTAAATCACCGATTCAATCAAGGTCGTTGGTTAGCGGATGACTTGAATCGTAGATCCAGTGTAATTGGATCTTCGGGAGTCGGAGGTTTAGAAGTCAACGGGCAGAGTTTTGAGGACTCACATGTCACGAAATCCCAACATCCAACCTGAGTCGTTGGATCGAGACAGACGATGGATCGTTGATCTGATGCATACACTTTTCGGTGATTCGAAATCGGGAGTTAAGGGGTAAGGACTCCACCAGAATCCCGAAAGGTGGAAAGCCAGGATTTGATCAGGACCATTGATTGGTAGAGAGATTTGTACTGTGGAATCCAGGTCGTCGGACTCGCATGGATCAGAAGTTTGGGAAACGATGGAGCGTTGTCCGCATATTCGTCGAAACACGGGATTCCGACGCCTCTCTGGGAGTTGACCCCAGGTTCCGAGTGAAAGGTCATGTGAACAAAAGAGTCGAGAAAACCTTATCTTCAGTCTTTCGGGTTTTCGGATTTCAGGGATCGAAGAACCAGAGTTCCTTGCAAACATGAATCCCAAAATCGCGAAACGTGAAGCGCCTTTTAGTTCGGATCGTGGTCACCGCCGGTGGTCGCGTGAGGAGAAGGCATGAGCTATTATGATGAATACGCATGAGTTGAATGTAGTGTGAAGCTTCATAATAGGAAGCCTGATATTAATACCAGTAAGGTATGAATCATACTAAATGTGCAAAGTAATGCACACGTATGATGTAAAATTATAGTTACAGGCACGATATGGTTTTTCCCAATGAGCGAAATATAAAGCAAGTATTGCTTTTGCCAAGATTGAAGGAATACTATGGAGGCATAGCTGACTCCATTCCGAGGAGTCATGAAATTTTTGTTCCAAATAATATCCCGAGGGGAATGTATTCCATTTCCTCAGGAAGTGCCAAT
Organism: Picea engelmannii; assembly: GCA_009831015.1. NCBI lineage: Eukaryota > Viridiplantae > Streptophyta > Pinopsida > Pinales > Pinaceae > Picea > Picea engelmannii. The sequence continues at coordinate 293,034 of ML782405.1, forward strand.
ATAGTTAGATGAAAGGGTAAATGAGCAAAGATGCTCTCTTGTCATAATAAGAGACAAACGATTACGCCTTTGAGCATCACATGAGAAGGAATCTGAATTGACAGATCTTAACATTAAAGATGCAGGTTTATATTCCTTAAGGGGAATGTTTAGTAAAAAAAATAAATAGAAGCTAACTCAAGGTTGAGGCCATCACACTAGTGATGGATATGCAACAAGGAAGTTGCATGCCGAAGGAGTTCCCGATGGAGGAACCGTATAAGGACTCTGTCAGAGGAACAGAGTCACAACCCTAATAATTGTTGAAGGTTGGACAATGGACTGCAAGGCCTGTCCATATATAAGAATCCTGGATTACATTTTGAAAGAATCATGAAATTAATAGAAGACTAACAATCGAATATTGCCCATTCCGATAACTGAATTGAAGTGTGTAGAATGCACATGTTCATGATTCATTATGAGCAAAGAATTGCTATTAAAGCATGTTGCGGTATCCCAAAAAGGGTTAGGGTGAGGCCTAACCAAGGCTGCTCAGAAAAAGAGCAGTTGTGGAAACCGGTATAGTTGGTAAGAGGCAAGTAAACCCCATGAGTATGATTAAATGAATAAATGAGCACGTGTAACTGATAAGGCTTGGTTGAAGTTGTGATTAAGAAAAGGCAGCGAGACCTTAGAGATAACTCGACTGGGCTGAAAAGCCCCAGGCAATGTAGAAAGAATTTGAAGAAGGGGAGAGCCCTCAATTCTTTCCTTGTTGAGCATTATGTTTTCTATGGGATAAGAAAGCTAGTACATTGATGAATGAAAATGTTTTGACACCATAGTAACGATGGTTGCAATACTATGAAAATGATTGAGAACTATTGTGTTGCACTTATGGAAACATTTGAGGATGTTTATGAACCCGAATGTTATGATACATGCATTTGGTTTAATATTATGACTATTGTAATTGTGTCTATGATGATGCATGTTATGTATAGAAATAAATTGGAGCTATTGAGGAAGACAATTGCCAATGATGGGCAACCTCGAACAGAGAATGACCAGGGGAAGGTTGTGAGTGAAAGATTATTGAAAGGACTGTAAAAGTCCCCATAAAGCACTGGTGATGAGGTAAAAATAAGAAAGAGGGTGCTAGCAGCCAAGAACCGGTATAAAGATATTCGTGCCTGTGTGGCACAAAGTATGAAAGGATTCGGTAAGAACCACTTCCGAAATATTTTATTGTCTCATGTTATGCATGAAAATTGAAAAAGGCAGTTGTATGCCTTGGATACCCAAGTAAGGTATGACTCAGGAGGTATGAACCTCTAGTAGTAAACATTGTTTGTAACCCTTGGAAGAACTCATGAATTGATATGTCATGAATGCATTGACAATCAAGGAATGCGGAAAGGCATTAATGTAAAAATTTTGAGTTCATGTAGGATCGTGATCGGCCTATAGCAGGCAATATGGTCCTACTGGAAGAATGAAAGAAAACGAATAAACCATATGAGGAAAAGGCTGGTTAAATTCCAACGCCCCATGGCCAAGAACCGGTCATAAAGTGTGACGAATTTGAAAAACAATGCAAGAATGCATTGAGTATGAATATGGCCATGGATATTTGACACAATTGTTAAAACCCTTTTAAAATGTTGAATTACGTTTTGAAAACTTTGGTATGTTGAGATGAGACTAACAGTTTGTTTGGCTGTGGAAAGAATGAATTGCAGGAAGCAAAGAGTCTTGGATATGGCAGTGTTGTAAGTCCATAAAGAAGATCGATTGCCTGCTTAGCCAAACCGTCAGGAGGAGGAAAGTCCCATAATTATGAATCTAGTTCCTGTGCAGAACAAATATGAAAACAAATCGTGAGATTGGAAAATCTGTGGGTGATAGATTTGCAATAACATTCTGAAGGTTAAAAGTTATGATAATGTCTCATGAATTTTATATACCTGCGATACAGTTGAGGAGAAAAGATATGTCCAGAAGGAACAGATGAAGGCTGTCAAAGCTGAAGATGATGAACATGGCTACTATTGAGCTGTGAAAACCCCATGATGAGTCATGATCGCCTGAAATAAATTATGTTGAGGTAACACAAGCTGGAGGGACGCCTCAGCAGAGCATGTCTGAGGTACGCCTTGACTGTAAGACTCGATAGAGTCTCTAAAATCTTCCTGTGCGAGAAAACCTCGGTAGGGAAAGATGGATCGTCTGAGGGAATAACAGTGAAAGGGATGCCTGAGCCTAGGCCTGGAGGGTGAGTGACCACAGGGAAGAGGAGACCTTAATAATTCTTGTAAACTATTGGGATCATGCACACAATGGGTAGTTTCCCGTGCGAAAAAACCTTGGAAAGGAAGATGAAACCATGATAGCTCTTGTGAGCTATTGAATTGGAATCATGCACCCAATGGGTACGTCAAGGAAAGCGATGAGCATGGTTAACAAAACTACCATGTGGATACAGATCCACAAACTACACAGATAAGTATTGTGCTAGAATATGAAATTTTCCTTTTGAATTTTGAACAACAGCAAGATGTTTTCGCAAAAAATTGTGGTTAATATGCTTGTGTCCAAGAATTATTGAAGGAAGATGACGAAGACTCAGATCCTGAAAAAGGACCTGACCGAGGAAGAAGGTCAAGAATTTTGAAGTGGTCGAATGAGGAAGGCATGACAGGTGTTTTGAGAAAGAACACCGAGGATGGTGTTCCTTTAAGGGGGAGGGAATTGTAACACCTTGTTTCCCCCAATTTGTAATTAATCATAAAATAGGAATTACCATGATAATGCATGAGGACAATGTAAATGTATTATTGTTTGAGTTGCCAATAACTGACTGGGGGGGTGAAGCCTTGAAAGTATTGGCCATGATATCACTAGGAGAGAAATCAGTTACTGAGGCAAGAACCGGTGGTTGAAATACCAACCACCCCCATGAATGGGAGCATGGTCTAGCTGCAGGAAGTCATCCTAAAGTACCACAGGGTCTAACAGACCAGGCGGACCCGAGCTTCCTTCTAACAGAAGGAAAGTGACAATTATACACACGGAGGCAACAAGAGAGGAGAGACACTAGACACTAGACACTAGACACCAGACGAGAATGAGAGCTCGCAAGGGAGAGGCACGAAGCTCTCCAGCGAATCACGAACAGAAGGCCACGACCTTGATGCCAAAGGGCATCTAAGAAACCTCGCCAAGGCCACAAGCGAGCGAGAAAGCTTCGAGTTGCAGAAAACAGGACCCGAACAGAAACTGAAAACAGAGAAAGAACCCTCGAGAAGAGTGAGAGTTCCCTGGTGATATCATGGCTTGGCACGGGGGTGGCCAGAGTGATAATATTGAATGCCTCTGAGCCTATGGTCGGGTGGAAGGACGAACACCCACAATTAGTTGGTTGGCGACAACCTGTAATAGATAAGTGAATTCTGACCCTGTGTAATTTAGTTGCAACGGTGTATGAATTGGTATGATGTGCTTGCTTTCAGGAATGTGAATGAATGCTTAATGGATATACTGTATCCCTTCTATTTTCTACTGAGTCATATAATTAGGCAAGAAAAGAATTATAGGGTTCGGACATGACTTGTTCCCATAAATTATGGAGTTTTGTAGTGTCTTAAGATAGACCCACGAAATGTGAGCTCATCGATCTTAGGCGTAGTTGCATGTACGATGGTTTACTCGCCTAGTCGTCCTGAGTCCCTTGGAGGACAAAGTTCGTTAAGTTCATGAGAGGTAGTGTCGATTATGCATAGGCTCTCTGCGATCAAATAGAACCCCAGAACCCCTTGATGAAGGAGCATAATAGTTGTGTTGAAGACTCTTCTAAGAGTCAAGTCTAGGAGAAAGAGCGCAACGCTCTCAAGTCCTTCATAGTTGACAAAGTTCAGGAAGGATAGCGAGTTTCAAATACCGAAAGAGAGTACCCTTTTGTTTGCTAGATGAACGGACGAGATCCTTTCGAAGGATCTGAGGTTTGTCACGACCGCTAGATTGGAGGAAGGAACGTAGGCATTAATGCCTTGAACCCTTTTTGGCCTTCGCAAATAGAGAAGGAATCGGGACCGTAGATCCCAAGATCCAGGGGAGTTACCTGGACCGTCCATTTGTAGAGGACACGTTGATACCGATCGACGTTTCGGCACCCGAGAAACCCAAGGGCAAGACCCCTTGTCTTCGCAAGTCACGAAAGCCCGGTATGCGAAACCCCGAATCAGTATAGAGTGAATAGGTTTCGGTGTTTCAGCACCCGGGAAACCCAAGGGCAAGATCCCTCATTTTCGCAAGTCGTGAAATCCCAGTGCCCGAAACCCCGACGTGCTCTATGGTAGAAAGGAGGAGTCCCAAAAGAGTCTGGACCGTCCATCGGAGGAGACACATGGTGAGCGGCCCGAGTTCGGGGAAAACTCCGAAAGAATCTAGACCATTGGATCCAAACCATCGAGGATCGTTGGATCTCGTACAAGAACCTGTGTATCGAAATTCAGGGTTTGTAGAGAGAAGGAGACGACAGTTCGTTGTTCTCTTGAGTCCCGAAAGCCGACGGCTCGGGCGGACAGGTGGCACATCCCAAATGTAGGAGCCACGTGGATGACAAGTGGTACATCCTAGAACAAGGGTCACGTGGAGGTGACAGGTGGCGTGTTCTCGTCACAGGGAAGGAGTCAACACCCTGTTGACCTATATCGCATTTCGGGGTTCGGCATTCCAAAAAGCAAGGAACACTTGCAACGGGAATTGTGAAGTTGTGAAACCCGAAAGAGATAGGCACTGAGATTTGTGTCCTAGTCGGAGGTCACATGACACCGAGACAAGGCTGGAGCCGAGTAACTTAGCCCATTTTGGATTTCGAGGTTTGAAGAGTCGAAAGACTTGACTCTCTTTCTTTACGAACTCCCGGTTACCGAAATCCCGATACAACCAGGACCGTCAGAGCAGGGGGAGACTCGCAGCCGTCGATCTCCTCGAAGGTGAGATTTCGAGTTTCGGGGTTTGCAGAGTCGAAAGACTTGACGTGTCTGTATCGCTGAGTCGCAAAATTCGAAAAGGCACGTAGTTTGTTTGGCCTGTGGTCGTAACCAACAATCACATGGAGGTGGACAAGGGAAGAGCTAGCCTGCGCTAGGCCCCCGTAAGACTTTGGGGATTCTGTCCCTCAAGAAAGAGGCGAAAAATCTATTATGTCGTAGTGGGTATGTGATAGTGGTGGTTTGAGGCCTCATCCATTTCCCTTGTTCCCCACGAGCATTATTCAAGGGCATAGGACCTTCATTTCATTCCTCAACCAATTCCAAGACCCTAATATTGGTCCATGGTGGGAAATTCCTCTTAACAATGATCACATTCCTAGTTGGAATCCAAAGCTACCCTACATAGGTCATGTGTTGTGGTTTGAGACCTCTTCCATGGATATTAACCCCAAGAATAATCATTCAAAACCAAAGGCCCTTAATTTCATACCTTGATTTTATGAAGGCCCTAATACCTATTTATGGTGTGTAATACCTTCTACTATTGCTCATGTATTTTTAGTTGAATGCCAAATATCCCCTACAATGGTCATGTATGGTGGTTTAAGGACTTGTTCATGGAGGTTGAGCCCATGAATCCTCATTCAAGGCCTAACACCCTTGATTTCATACCCTAACCATTTTCATCACCTTAATACATGTCTATGGTGCACAATACATTCTAAAAACTCTCATATTATCGATGAGAGGCCAAACATCCCATGAAAAGGTTGTGTGTTGTAATTCCATGCCTTTCCCATGGCCATCGAGCCCAAGGATCATTATTCAAGGCCTTATGTCCTTGATTTCAGCCCCTGCCAATGGTGTTTCAGATTTAGGAGCGAAACGAACTGATTAACAGACTGAATACATAGACATGATAGGAGCGAAACGAATTGATAGACATGTAGACCTTAACACCAGCTGGCTGAGCTGGTTTCCCCCTTGGGGCAGTTCAGTTACTACAGCCTGGCCATTCTGAACATTCTGCAACTCTGGTTTTGTTTTTGGAGGCTCTTTATACTTTAATGAAATACTCTTACTTACAAAAAAAAAAAATTATTTATTTTTTTTTTAATTATTTAAAAATTAAAAATAAATTTTAATATCATGTATTTTATGATAATTAAAAAACATTTTTTCATTAAAAAAGATATTTGTGCAAGGAAGTAACATTACACAATATTTGTATAAATGTTACACCATACCATTTCATTTTCAATAGATGGTTGTAGTTTTTCATTTGTAATTTGGGTTTTATGACATTTTTTCTACATTTTTATTTTTATTTGTACTCTTATTTACATTGAAGACATCTTTTAAAGGTGACATTTTCAATATTCTTAATTATATTGATGTCATTTTTTAAGGATGTAATTCCTCTAATAATTTTCATCCTTTATAAATGACATATTTAAAATTCTCATATGTTCTCTCTTTTCTGAGTTGGCCTAGCATATCCAAAACTACTAGTTTTTCTTCTTACATATATTTTTTGAATGATGTCATGCCTGTTGTTGGGGAAAAACACCTTACGGACTAGCAAATAGAGTTTAGACTTTGCATGCAGATATGACCGAATAGAAATTACTTTCTACCTTCATTCCTAGATTTAAATCCCCTTTTCTTAGTAAATGCATGGAAAGATCAACCTACCTTGTTACCGGTGTTTGATGTCAATCCTCCATTGTTCTTTGATTACTTGTTCGCAATACTCCTTCCAAAGCTGATCTACATCCAAGACAAGCAACAACTATGCATGCATACTACTTATATACTAACAGGTTAGAAATCCAAACATAAACTAATCAAACCATAAAAAGTTCATGAATTGGGACGGGAAAAACACTTTCTTTATTACTTTGAATGAGTCAACTTACAAGAGTTGAGACCGACCACCGCTCCTTGAACCTGATCCTGGGCTCCTCTTCTTCTTTCCTCCAACTGCTTTGCTTTGAATCTCCTTTGGCATAAGGAAAGGCTAAAGGGTTGGGACAATGGGAATACGTAAATGGGCAGAGTTTCTTTGCTATATTTTTCCTCCTTTCAAATGGGACCCCTACCCCTTCTTTTATAGGCTAGAAGGAGCTAGGTATTTGGACGAACCCTCGGCCATGCATGGCCGAGAGTTTTAGTTAACTCACCCATATCTTTTTGTTCCGTCGGCAACTTTCCTTTTTTCGTGCTTATGAAGGTCCACGCGGGCTGTAGTGGGCCTGCTAGCATGGAAACTGTAGATCCACGCGGGCTGTAGTGGGCCAGCTAGCGTGGACTTTTTAAAAAATGGAGTTTTTAGAAGAGTTGTTTAGTAGTGCTTTGGCAAAGAAGGGATATGATTTGGCCTAATTCCAGGTAAGCATGTGTGGTGCAATTTAGGGTTATAACAATGCCCATGTGATAATAGATCAATCAATAGTAGAGCAATTTGCAAGAACTAACGAACTGGACTAAGAATGACCACACATAACTTGAGGAAGCTAGTTATGGATCCAACTCAATTTTCCTACCTCTTCAACTTGATCTAATTCGATCATTTTTTCCTAACACCTCTAAGAATACAACTTTATAAGTTACACACAAACTCTCGCATGAATACTTGAAAAATGATGTGCTATTTAAGAACCAATACAATGCTCCATTTCCCACACTTGAACTCATATGAAAGTCCTCATCTTTGAATGGATCGTTTTCTTCCTCTTCTAGTTTTCTCAGCATGATAGTCTTTCTATTCATGCTTGACTTTAGTCACTAGCTTGACCTCAACTAACCAGATAATCCCCCTTTATGTTAGAAAAACAGGACCACGGAGCAATAAAATAAAACAAACGCGGAAACAAAACACTGAAGATACACAATACAAGAGAGACACAGATTTACGTGGTTCACCCAATTTGTGCTACGTCCACCAGAGAAATTTCCAGGTCCTTCCTTTATTATTATCCAGCAAATGAAGGGATACAACCTACAACAAAACTCGTTGTAACTTCCTCTTCTTTCTCTCACAGTCTGCTCTCTCAGAATACAATATTCACCGTCAACCATAGCCACAATACATTTCCCTCATAAAAGAGGGTTTCCTTCTAGGGAAAAAAACCCTAACATAATCTCTACCGTTAGATCTGCGACCTTATAATGAACGGTCCAGATTTACAATGAAATTACAATATACATTTACAAGGCAATTTCCTTCGGGGGATTTTCCCCTGAACCCCCATCGGGGGACACTGCCCCCAAACCCCCACTGGGGGCCCGCTTGCCCCCAGACCCCCCAAACGTATCCCCCCCGGACCCCGCAGAGGGGTTATCCCCCTCTGCACTCCCCCACGTGGAAGAGTGTACATACTTCTGGGGTGTAAATACTTCATGGGGTATAAACATGGCTGAAAGTAAAAGACCTCTAAATCAGGAAGATAATCAGGCCCCACAACCAACAATCTCCCACTTGGAGACTAATCTCAACAACTCCACCGCTGCTTTATATGTTGGACTCTGAACCTTCTTGGACCTGGCAAATTTCTCATCTTCATATTCATTCTTGAAGACCAACTGAAACTGAGTAGGAACTCAGTTTCTCCCTAGTTACTTCCTTTGTTAACATGTCTGCAGGATTCTGGCTAGTGTGTATCTTTTCCAACTTCAAATGTCCATCTTCCAAGGCAGATCGTATGAAGTGGTACCTCAACTGTATATGCTTAGTCTTCAAATGGAAGGCTGAGTTCTTTGCAAGGTGAATGACACTCTGACTGTCACAGTACAACCTGTTGTTCTCCTGTTTCTTTCCCAATTCCTCCATAAACCTCTGTAACGAAATCATCTCTTTACTAGCCTCTGTAGCAGCAACATACTCCGCCTCTGTTGTGAAAGTGCAACAACCTTTTGCAGTTTCAAAATTCAACTTAATGTTGTTCCACCTATAGTAAAAACATACCCTGTGGTGCTCCTCCTGTTGTCTTTATCACCTGCCATATCTGAATCAGCATATCCCTGTAGAAAAGTGTCTGAACCTCCAAAACATAATGCATGAGTAGTAGTACCTCTCAAATACCTGAGAATCCACTTTACTGCCTCCCAATGTTCTTTACCCGGATTGTTCATATACCTGCTCACAACTCCCACTGCATGTGAAATATCTGGTCTTGTGCAAACCATTGCATACATCAAGCTGACAACTGCTGATGAATAAGGGACCCTCGACATGTATTCTATCTCCTCCTGTGTCTTGGGACACATTTCCTTAGTTAATTTGAAATGGCTGGCCAAAGGTGTACTAACTGGTTTTGCATTCTGCATTCTAAACCTCTCCAACACCTTCTATGTGTACTCACCCTGAGATAATGTCAATTTGCGATTTTTTATGTCTCTTGTTATTCTCATGCCAAGGATTTTCTTTTCAGCACCCAAATCCTTCATCACAAATGAATTGGCTAATTTCTTCTTGAGCACATTTATATCTTGCATATTAGACCCTGCAACAAACATGTCATCTACATACAATAGCAAGATAATAAAGCTTCCATTTTCTATCTTTTTAAAATAAACACAGTGATCAGAATGACATCTCCTATAACCCTGTTCTGTCATAAACCTGTCAAACTTCAAATACCACTACCTTGGAGCTTGCTTTAGGCCATACAAGCTCTTCTTCAACCTGCATACCAAATTCTCCTTCCCTTTGACCTCATACCCCTGTGGCTGTTGCATATA
>ML782405.1:318695-329070 GCA_009831015.1 Picea engelmannii
GAGTTAGAGGAAAAAAGAAAATTAAGGTATTATAAAGATGTAATCAACCCTAACCTAGAAGATCAAAATTATCTATTTGTTTTGCCAAGTGTAAAGAAAAAAATAAGCATTGCTAAGATAAGAACAAATTCTCACGAGCTCCATAGTGAAACTAGGTGTTGGTGAACTCCTAAAACGCCATGGGATGAAAGAGTGTCACCTTTGTGACACTAAGAAGGTTGAAGATGAAAAGCAATTTCTCTTAGATTGTCCAGACTATACCCATATTAGATGTCATTTTCAAAATATTTATCACACTACCAACCTTCCTAACCTTTTAACTCAACAAAAGTATGGTGATCTTGGAAAGCTTCTCTTAATGCTTTTCGAGCATAGAAACAAAATTCTAAAGAATCACAAGTAATCACTTACCCTCTTAAGGTCCAATAAACCAATTCGGTCTTAGTAGACGTTAATCATCATCATCATCAATATGCCAAGCATTCAAAGCCAAACTAAGATCACTAGAAAAAAAAGGTGTTTTTGAGATCTTATGAGATTATTGTAGCTGTACAAATTGAAATATTATTAATTTGTGTTTATTTTAAATATAAATTATTAATAGTAATATTTTTTATGTGTATTTTTTTATTAATTTTTTCAAATTAAATTAATTATATAAATAATTTTTAATTGATATGAAAAATTCCTCCTTTAACTATAAAGGTGGCACAATTAAAAAACAAAGAATGCATCTGGACCTATTTATATATTTGGATTCAAATAATTATATTTATACATTTGGATTCAAATAATTATAAGATCTTAATATCTTCACGGTGATTAAACTTCCACACCAACTGCAGTGGATCCCTAAACATGAAATCCTCGTGACAAACGCACCTCCATACTATTTGCAACCTACCCCACCTCATGCCAGACACCGACAAAATGTCTCCAAACCTTTAATCATTCACCACACAATTTCACTTCCCTGCTGTTCGGACGACCCCCTTGTCCATCCATCAATTCCCCTTTTTAAGCCCCACCTTATCTTCAAGGCATTTAATTGCCTATTCTGTCTTTTTTCTCAATTTTTTTATTTTAATTACAAACTTTGACCGGTCAGGGTAGGGTTAGTCGGTGTCCCSCCCTACCGGCTATATATGCATTGTATATCTCTTCATACCCAACACCCTCGATTGATAGTTTGCTCTTCATTTCTCTCGTATTTGTGATCAAGTCTCTGTGTTTTTTTTGGGTTCGAATCGCCACATACAATTTTCTTCGATCATGTCTGGCGAGAATCGTCACCACCTCTTCCACCGAAAGGAAGAGAACGAGGGTAACGTTAACGTTAGTTCGGACTATGCTTACGGATCGGGTGCTGATCAGGGCGCCTATGGATCGTCCGATTACCAGACCGGCTCGGACTATAACGCCGCCTCTGGTTACAACACCGGTTCTGCCTATCAGCAGGATCAAACAAGCGAATATGAAAGAGCCCAGAAGGAGGAGAAACACCACAAGCGTATGGAGCACGTTGGGGAGCTCGGAACCATGGCGGCCGGAGCCTATGCACTGGTATACTATGCTGATCTGCTATATACACAATGAATATATATTTCTTTTTACTGTGTTTCAATTTAGTTGATGCGTTTGAATTGGTGATTATATATTCAGTATGAGAAGCATGAGGCGAAGAAGGATCCGGAGAACGCTGGGCGGCACAAGATCGAGGAGGAGATCGCTGCTGCGGCCGCTGTGGGTAGTGGTGGGTATGCGTTCCACGAGCACCACGAGAAGAAGGAAGACAAGCGGGAGGCCGAGGAAGCTGGTGGCAAGCATCGCCACCATCTCTTCTAAACTTGGCCTTGCCTGTTGCTAATTACAATAGCGGACTTTTATAGCAATAGCCAATTGTAGCAGTGATTTTTGCTACATGGGTGTCTAATAAGAAAAGGCTATTCATGTTGAAAAAACTCAGTGAAGTTCTGCATGCATCTTGTTGGTAGATGGTGGTACTGCTTGAGTTTAGCTACTGGTAGATCAAATCCATGGTGTATGCATATTTGATGAATATAAGATTGAGGTGAAGTTGGGTTATCTTCTATTTCTTTTTTAATTTAATAAAAAATTCTTTGAAGAACAATTTTATTTTTATTTTTATTTAAAATTTATTCAAAAATAAAATAAAATAAATTAAATAAAATAGTTAAAATAGATTTTAATATCATATATTTTATAATAGTTTAAAAAAAATTAATATCATATATTTTTATAATAATTAAAAAATGTATTTTTGTTTTAAGATTTTTGTTACTATTGTTATGATGAGTAGTTCTTTTTGATTCATAGCATTGGTTTTTTATATTAGACTTTTAAGACCAAACTAGTGTGGTTCATTATCATGACAAAATTTCGAGATATGAAAAAAATCAGTGTAAATCTGAAAGAACTACCTCATCATAATTAAAAAATGTTTTATAATTGAAAAAGATATTTATGCAATTAATATCACACAATATTTGTATAAATGTTATCATCCTATCATTTCATTTTCAATAAGTGATTATAGTTTTTCATTTGCAATTTGGGTTTTATGACACATTTTCTACATTTTTATTTGTAATCTTATTTTTTAAGGGTAATATTTTAAATATTTTTAATTATATACTGACATTTTTTAAGGGTGTAATTCTTCTAACAATTTTCATCCTTTGTAAATGACAAATCTAAAACTTCCATCTGTCCTCCCTTCTCTAAGTTGGCCTAGCATATCTAAAACTACCAATTGTTCTCCTTACATGTACTTGTTGGATGATGTCATGCCCATGTGACAATAGATCAATCAATAGTAACTAACCATGCACAACTTGGAGGGAGTTAGTTACGGATCCAACTAAATTTTCCTACCTTTTGAACTTGATCTAATTCAATCATATTTCCTTAACACCTCTGAAAATACAACTTGCCAAGTTACACACAAACTCTCACATAAATACTTGAAAAAGGATGTGATATTTAAGAACCAATACCCACACTTGAACTAATATGATAGGTCCTCGTCTTTGAATGGATCGTTTCTTCCTCTTCTAGTTTTCTCACCATCCTAGTCTTTCTAATGATGCTTGACTTGAGTTGTTGGCTTGACCTCACGTAACTAGATCGTCCCCCTTAAGATTCTCATCTTCTTACTTATTATGGAAGTTTTGTTTGGACAACAAGGTTAATATTTAATTTTTAGAAAACATTACTATTATTATTATTATTATTATTGTGTGGGATGATATGATCATTTTTGTTTGTTTTTTTCTCATACATGCTCATATTGATGGGGTTGCAACATATACATCATACTATAACAAGCTAGTTTCTTGAATATAAATACACTAGAATGTAACATATTGCAGGTCTTTAGCCAAAATAAATGTAGCAAACAATCAGAATATAAGAATCTTGGAATGTAAGTTTTCACAGTTAGTCATAATGCTTAGAAAAATTCTAGAAAGAACTATGTGTCAGGTGTTTCGAAACCTATGAGCTTTTGAGTGGACACTCCACCCATCATGAGAGACATAAAAAGCTCTTAAGGTGGAAAAGAGTATGTTGAGGTTTTCCTTTATAGGTTAAGAGAGGAAGGTGATCCTTGAGGGAAGGAGAGAGAAAAATAAAGAGCCATTGAGAATAAAAGTAGATAAAATTAGAAAAAATAGTGTTGATGTGTAAGAACAATAATGATAAAGAATTAAAATAGATGTAGGGTGATAATAACAAGGAAAAATAGGTTAGAGTTTAAGGTGAAAAACTATACAATAATTAAAAGTACGGGGAAATATTGAAGAATTCATTGAGAATAAATGAAGGAAAGGAAGAAGATGGTAAAACGATGAAAAAGAAAGTTAAGGTATAATAATAATAATAATAATGATGATGATGATGATGTTAGGAAAGTGATAATAATAATAATAATGATGATGATGATGATGACGATGATGATGATGATGATGATGATAATGTTAGGTAAAAATTCCTCGAGGTCTAGAGTAGTCGGTGACGGAGTGTGTTGTTAAGACACTCCGTAAATGAAAGTCATTGGTTCGAAACCCTTGGGGACACCTCAAATCCAACCATGTTAAGGGTTGGTGCGGTCCAGGCCGGGTCCAATCCCTGGGTAAATTTGATGGCTTAGATGCCCCCTAGGTCGTGGCATCTCACCCAAGGCAATCCCTCGCCAAGTCAAAAAAGGTTCAGGATTACCAAAATAAAATAAAATAATATTAGGTAAAAAATATAATAATATTAATAATAATAATAATAGTGATGTTAGGAAAATTAGTTAAGAATAAAATAAGATCAAATAATAAGGATAATAATAAAGGGTTGAAAAAGACATTAAGGTGGGATAATGATAGGTAGGATACATATTAAAGAATTAAAAAGAGGTTAGGGTTAGAAAAGGAAGTTGATGAAAAATAATAATGAGGGGGGAAATGTTAGAAAAAGGAGGTTAGGGTTAGAAAAGGAAGTTGATGAAAAAGAATAATGAGGGGGGGTTGTTAGAAAAAAGAAGAATAAAGGGTTGAAGAGGATGTTAAGGTGGGATAATGAAAGGTAGGAGAAAAATTAATGAATTATAAAGAGGTTAGGGTTAGAAAAGGAAGATGTTTAAAAAAGAATAATTAAGGGTAAAGGGGTTAAAAATAGGAAGAGTTGAACAATTAATTACGAGAAGAAAAGAATATAGATAATATTGTTATTTAAACCACAAGAAGTGAAATGAAGTGTAAAGCCTTGAAAGTCAAAATCGAAAAATAATAAGGTAATCAACTAAGTTGAAATATCAGGAAAAAATTTAGAGGGAGGAAGAAGAATGGTCGAGGTGGTGAATGGTAGGTTTCCAAGAATGACTCAACTTATATCCATCTTCACGATTGAAGTTGTTAGGGTGTTTTCAATTTCTGGGGCTTTGTGAATGAGTTGGGAGGAATAATGCGAGGTAGAGGCTAAAATTTTGGTTTGGTCAAAGCAAATCAGGTATTTGGATTTAAAAGAGTGTTCTGCAATCGTTGATTTGGAAACCTGGTTGTAGGTGGTATCAACCATATGTTCTTTTATTTGGGATTTGAAGGTTCTGCCAATTTGGCCTATGTAAGATTTCCCACACGAGAAATAAATTTGGTAAACACCCGGGCCAAGCATGGGGTCATTTTTATCTTTCGCAGACCTAAAAAGTTGTTTAAGGGTTTTGAAGGGTTTTAATGCGGTTTTAATATTCTTTTTAGCTAAAATTTTTGAGATCCGATCGGTGGTACCTTGGATATAGGGAAGAGAAATGAGAGTGTGAGGCGGGGTTGAGAAGGTGACTTTGAGTTTAGGGTTAGGGTTGTTGGCAGAACGAAAATCTTGATTAATTTGAGTGAGCGAGTAGCCATTAGATAAAATGGTTTTGGTTAGATGGGCCTTCTCTTTAGCAAGAAATTTAGGGGCATAAATATGGAGGGAACGAGTGGCTAAGGTTGTTAGGACAACGGATTTATGAACAAGATGATGATGGGAATTGGCATTGAGGTACCTATTAGTGTGAGTTTTCTTCCTATACACTTGGTGGGAAAGGGAGCCATCAAGAAGGTGATAAATGAGAACATATAAGAAGGGGATGGTGTTGGAAGATTGGTTGTTTTCATTGATGTCAACCCTAGTCATGGATTTTTGGACCGCAAGATTGATGAAGGTATTTGGACATGAACGACAATGCACATGTAGATACAACACCCATGGATGGATAGTATACATCATGTTGTTTCCGGTGGTATGTGGCACATCACGTGGATCCTCATGGTTGAGGAGAAATGATTTTTTGAAGATGACAAAGTGAATTGAAGAAGGAAGTACGTGTAGGCCCTGAAGATAATTAAAGAACAGAATTACAAAATAAGAAAGTGTGAGGTCGGCCCTAATGTTAAAAGGAATTGGCATAAATGGTATAAATAAATATCATTGTACATTCATTTAATACACAAGTCGAATTTCAGAGGAATTCAGAAGTAAAGAAGACCGGATTTCAAGGGAGGATGAAGTTTTTTGGTGATGTGTTCTAAGGTATGTTATTTTCAGGTCATCTTACCATTTTCTCTATAATTTTTTTTCTAGAAGATTTAGATGGTGAAATTGCTATGGTATTGAGAAGACATATCAAGGTACTTGTGGTAAAATTTTCAGCTCTTGATTAGCTATAATTATGGAGATACACTCTGTGGAAGATAGGGTTTTTGACCAGTTCTGAAGCTAGTCAATAAACAGGTGTTCCAGGTAACACAGCCATAACTTCTTCATAGAGAATCAAAATGAATTGGGACAAATTTCATTGGAAAGAGTACGGACTATAGTTTCTTGTGTGCGAGTTTCAGAATATGATGTTAAATATTGAGTGTAGGGCATTCTGTACAAGTTCGGTCTCCTGAATAAACCAGAATTGAACAAAGTCTACCATTCTCTCTATAAATTGTTTTTGGGTGGAAGGAAGGGGTGAGGATGGAGAGTTAAATCCTCTCTTGATATTGGAGTACTGTATATTCCTCTTGGAGGTTTATCCCTCCCTTTACATTTGGAAGTTGTAGCTACCTTTGGAAGTCATTACTTCCCTTGAACAATAACTATTGATTATTTCTCATATATTGTGCATGGTGTATTCTGGTGTATTGGTGTAACTCTTATACTATTGTTTATTTCTCATTGGATATAGTTGAATGGTTTAAGTATAAGTTGAAAAAGGTTTTAAATTGTACTTGATATTGATTCACCCCCCTCTCAGTATCAACAGATGGAGTTATCATTTTGGGTCTCCATGGTGCATTGGATGTGAGGGGATAAGTTATTAAGATGGTTGAGAAAGGAGATCAAGTTTTTCTCCCCATGAGGCTAGATGACGAACATGTCATCTACAAATCTAAACCATCATTTTGGTTTGAGATGAAAGGTACCGAGGGATAAGGATTCAAAATGTTCATGACCTTAACGTCCTCTTCAACCCTTTATTCTTCCTTTTTTAAACCTTTTTCCCTCTCATTATTCTTTTTTCATCAACTTCATTTTCTAACCCTAACCTATTTTTAATTCTTTAATATGTCTCCTACATGTCATTATCCCACCTTAATGTCTTTTTCAACCCTTTATTATTATCCTTATTATTTGATCTTATTTAATTCTTAACCAATTTTCCTAACATCACTATTATAACTATAACTATTATTATTATTATATTTTTTTACTTAAAATTATTATTATCATCATTATTATTATTATAATTATCACTTACCTAACATTATTATTATTATTACTATTATTATTTTACCTTAACTTTGTTTTTAATCACTTTACCATATTCTTCATTTCCTTTATTTATTCTCAATTAATTCTTCAATATTTCCCCCTTACTCTTAATTATTATATAGTTTTTCACCTTAAATTCTAACCTCTTTTTCCGTATTATTATCACCCTAGTCTATTTTAATTATTTATCATTATTTTTCTTACACATCAGCACTATTTTTTCTAATTTTATCTACTTTTATTCTCAACTTTTATTTACTTTTCTCTCTCCTTCCCTCAATGGTCACGTTCCTCGCTTAACCTATAAAGGCAAACCTCAACATACTCTTTTCCACCTTAAAAGATTTTTATGTCCCTGATGATGGGTGGAGTGTCCACTTGAAACATCGGACGTTTCAAAACTTGACACACATTTCTTTCCAGAAATTTTCTAAGCAATTAGAATATAGATAAAAAAAAATTACATGTTCTTCTACAAAATGCATGTCAAATCCAAAACTCCAATAAGGAAAACAAATACCCAAATGATTAAATTCATGAATTTTGGATGCTCAATGTTTCATATTCATGTCACTTCTTCTCTACTTTGGTTGTGCCCACTACATCTACTTGCAATCAATCCACTTGAATATATGCTTCCTTCATTTCCTTCCCATCCTTGGCTCTCAATTAAAAAATTTAATAAAAATGAAATAAATAAAAATACTAAGGAAATAATTAATTGTCATGATCATCACCTCATGTATAATGAGATCTTTTACATATTTTTTGATTTTTCATGTGCTAGTCATTGCATCTAGCGCACCCTTCTTTATTTTATTTATCATAAACATATTATCATTGTTCTTATTCGTGTTTGTGTTGATCCTCTTACCACTTACCATATTTTACAATTCACAAATCCTCTAGACTTTGAATGCACATCCTTACTTTAACTTACATTACCTTACCTTTTGGTTGCATAACCTAGAGACATCTTGCAGTGCTGATTAAAATTACAACAATAGTATCATAGAAAGATTCTCCACATGACCCACAAATATCCCACGAAAATATCATAACATTGAACCATTCAATCATCACATACAATAAAATCCCACCAAACATCTTAGTAACAAAACATGTAACCATTCAACATACCACCATTACTATTACCATGACCAACCACCTTATCTATCCATCCATAAAAAATAAAAAAAATAAAAAATCATTTTCACTTTATTTAAACTCATCTCATCTTCCAATATCAATAAACACTTCATTGTTCATCAACCATACATAACCATTAGATCTTAGAGATAGGTTATACTCCATTATCAAAATTCAATGTTCAAAATTGTAATATTTATTATACATTTGTTATATATTATAAGTTTTTATTTCTTTTGTGAAAGAGTGGGTGGATAGGAAGAATAAGTTCAAATATTGAGTAAAATATAAATCAGAATTTGAAATAAAGAAAAAATAGTAATATATGAAATAAGAAAAATTAATAATATATGAAACTAATATTTATGTTTCTCAACTATAATTTTTAAGTAAATATTTATTTTTTACCTTTTACTAGGTCATTGTGTTGTTTTTTGAAATTCACAATCCACCTCCCCTTTAACAATAGTAAATGTTACATCTAATTTAATTTATAATTTAATAAGAGTAAATGTTACATCTAACTTAATTTACAAAAAAAATTCACTTTTAAGATTAAATGTTACATATAACTTAATTTACAATTTAACAATAGTAAATTTTACATCTAACTTAGTTTACTAATATGCATTATGCTTTTTAAAGAGCTCTAAACTTAATATGCATTATGCTTTTTTTTTCATTTTTATTTTTTCATATTGTAATATATGATGATTAATATCATCCTCCATGGATCTAGAGAACACACACCTCAAAGATAATGCCAAAATTTGGTGTTTACTCTTGTCAAACAAAAAGAAACATTTAAGAACCTTCATAGTATGTAACTCCATATATTTCAATTTTATGAAGTATTGGTTTAAAGTATTGACTCATATCACTTCTAGGCCTTGAGATAGAATAAAGAGAAAACATAACATACCAACCAATTATTTTCACTACTTTTCAATTTACATTCATGGAAATTTATACAATGTACTTACAATTGATAATATTAAATAGAAAAAATCAAAAACAAAAAAGGATAGTGTACTTACTTGAAGGTCAAGACCCATAAACTAAGGTAGTGCCCTAATAAGTTGAACTTTTATCTTTTCTTCAAGTTTATACTTTCTATACTCTCCAATATTCTAATTCCTCCTTCCCCACCTAGTGTTTAGTAAAGGAATTGAAATTTGATGATGAATATCAAACATTGAACTTTGAAAAATTATATATATATGAATTATGCAAAAGTTAATCAAAATAGGAGATGATGACACAACGATCACTGTACAATAATACGTACTATAGTCCAACACTTATAAGGGGAAATTGTAAAATGTGGCACTTTTACAAGAGGAAAAAGACATAAAACTAACCTATAAAATTTAAGGATCGAGCAATTTACTCTACATCATTTTTTATTGTCTCATCTACAAAAACTCTTATTAAAAATGTTCAAATTAAGCAAACTAAAATTCCAACATTGCTTAAAATACCCCAATACTTACCCATACATATTATCCCAAATAAGAATAGTGTTACTCTCTAGCAACCAAATAAAGAAAGGTGAGATTTTTTAATAATGTTCTTCTCTACCAACCAAAAACAGAAAGATGAGATTTTTGAATATTGTTCCTCTCTAGCAAACAGAGAAAGAACGATGGGATTTTTGTTCATTGACATGAAGTTGAAACCTCTTACAAATTGGTTTCCTCTCGTTTATAGAGCACCACCTTAATAAATACCCCAATTTGTTAGAACTAAGTTCATCTAAACCCTAAATCCATGTATGACTTAAGTTCATCTAAATCCTCAAATCCATGTATGACTTGTACTTCCCTCCATATCTTAAATTATATATATATATATATATATATATATATATATATATATATATATATATATATATATATATATATATATATATATA
>ML782405.1:329114-344285 GCA_009831015.1 Picea engelmannii
AAAGGTGGGAGAAGATGCGTCCCCTTGCTTTCTCTGGGAACCAAATGGAATTACATCTCTGTGTATGTCATAATTGCAAACTTGTTAAGGTCTTAAAATGATAAAACTATGTCAATTATTTAGAGTTAAATCATCCTCATTCAAAACTCTGAACCAATTATTTATGAAAGTTCCTATTTGGTATAGTATCTATGAGAAGAGTATAAATAGTGTTTTTCGTATAAATAAATATGTAAAGATTTAAACAATAAAAATATGGTCAATTGTGACATAGGTATACCTTATTGTATATAAGCGTTATAACATTTACATTACTATATGACTAAAATCAACATTCATTCCAACTCAATCTCAATTGTGAAAGAGTACTCCTTGGAAGCGTATAGACCTCTATAAAACCTACAACATATTTTATTGATAAAATTTAAATGTATGAAATTCTATTTGAAATTATAGGGATACAATGTATTTAAATCAATTTGACATATAAAATTTGAAAATAAATTATAAAAAGTTAAAAAAAAACAACAACTATCCTATTAACATCCATCGAAACTAATTTAATATATTCACATCTATTAAACCCTTTTAATCACATACTAATCAATTTCAAAAATACCACTAATACAAATCCTTTTCCACTAATATGAATCCTCCTCCAATGTAGTTGGTGGTATCAATTTGGAAAAAGATTAAACCCAGCGTCACCTAATAGCATACGTTTCAAAGACATAAAAATTTGATCTGAAAATTATATACCAAACAAATTTCACACTCATCCTAAAGAATTTTAAATTACATAACACAACTTAAAATAATATCATTACATCCAACTACACAACTTAAAATACATTGATTCTAGCTACCCTGTAACCTTCACCATGACAAGTGTCCCCAAGTATTCCCCCACAAATATGTCACCGACACCTTATACTCGTTCCAACCAACCCCCTTCTCCATCCATTCCCTTTTTCCTTTGACCCCACCTTATCTCATCACATTTAATAATCACTCATAACTACTTTCACCGCCCAATGACCTTACCATTAACTTTAGAAACTATGACCTTAATATTAGAAATTAATATTAAATTTGAAAATAAAAATATTATTAAAATAAATAGTATTGTCGACTTTTAATGAGAAATTTTTTTTTACGTTCATCTTATTATATTTTTTTCATTATTAATTTTTTTCCTTATGAATTATATATTTCGAATTTTAAAGATGGGAAAAATATTTTTAATATCTCTTTAGTGGAGTTTCCACCCACAATAGATTATACAATC
Organism: Picea engelmannii; assembly: GCA_009831015.1. Taxonomy (NCBI): domain Eukaryota; kingdom Viridiplantae; phylum Streptophyta; class Pinopsida; order Pinales; family Pinaceae; genus Picea; species Picea engelmannii. Next base: position 330,403 of record ML782405.1, read on the forward strand.
CAACACCATGGTGATTGTTTTCATCTTCACAATTCTTATAGAATTTTCATGTTAATTGTTGAGCCTAGATTTCTTATGGCACTTTTTATTGTGAAGATTAGCAACACATTTGGCATTCGGTTATTTTTAAAGTGGAATTTTTTTTTATAATTTAGTATTAATTTGTATGACAATAATAACTTGGAGGAAGTGACTTTATACAAATATCTTGGAATTAATATTCACCACAAGCTCAATCGGAATTATAGCATTGAGAAAAGGATTATTGGGGGATGAAAAGCTTATTATGGGCTTAAAAACAATTGTAAAGCAACTGATCTTTGGAGCTGGGATAAGAAGAAACTACTCTTTGAGACTCTTGTTACACATGTTATTCTTTATGGATGTGAAGTCTGGGGCTGTAGTATCTCTCGTGAATCTTGGAGAAAGATAGAGAAATACAAAAGCATTTTATAATCTATAATCTCAAAATTAAAGGAAATACGCCCTATTGTAACACACCCACGATGGGGCATAAAAATTTTCTCTTTTCTTAAAGGACAGATTCTCTATTCATGGTTTCTAATTTGGAAAGTCGAGGAACCAGTCTGACCTCCCGGTCAAGGATCTCCGATTTTGAAGCCAAACAACTCTCTGAGACCCTAATGGTCTCGCTCTGTAATTAAACGCAGATCCTTTTGACTTCCGGGTGCACGTCTAATGGTACCCACGACCTTCCCTTCGTTCTTGGGGAATCTTTGAGTTTGGGCACTAGCCCCTTTTCTGATAAGCCCCTCCTTGAGGTGACCTTGGGCGATAACCTCATGCAAACACACATTTGTGGGTGCTGACAAAGGTGGTTTGAAACCAAACTACCTTTCAGCCCACAATTCTCCTCGAGCCTCCACGCGTCCTTTCTTCAAAACCATGGTTTGGATTGTGGCCCGCCCTCAAATTTTTAAAGTTTGTGCATCTCTGATCCCCGCAATGCTACGGGACCGTCGATCTCACGATATTGATGGTGCCTCTGATCTGATGGCTCAGATCTATCCCTTTCAAAGCTATGGATCTAATCTGACTTCTTTCAAATCAACGACTCTGATTTGTTTCGGAATTCCGAACTTCGGAATTCTCAAGTCTCAAACTTTCCTTTCTTCCATACGTCAATCTTCCGGAATCGACGATTTGCGGACACTTTTCCTTCTCAATCAATGGCTCTGCCTCTACTTCGGGGGTTTGAACTTTAAACTAGATCAACGGTCCTGAGACCCTTTTCTCAATCAACGGTCAAGATTTCCTTCGGGTCTCTAGACTTCTGAGATCTCAAATCTCAAACTTCACTTCCCCTCGAAGTAAGCAGATTCCTACCACGTGCCCACTTGAATCGGACGATTGAGGCTTGCTTCGGGTCTTTACCCAAAATCTATAGATTTATGTCACATGTCCTCTTGATCTGATGGCTATGAATTACTTGGGGACTTTGTCCAGAATCCACCGATCTATGCCACGTCTCTTCTGGATCATATGGTCCAGCTTCACCTCGGATGATTCGATGCTTGAGATTTACTTTGACGATCTGACGACTGAGATTTACTTCGGATGATCGGATGGTTGAGATTTACTTTGGCTCTCTGAAATTCGAGAGTCTCAAATCTCAACTGAAAACTCTCGAACAAATTTCTCTGGAGTCCACGATTCGTCGCCACGCATCCCTTTGGATATGGCGGTCCAGATTCACTTCGGGTCTTTGGGGTTCGGGAATCTCAATTCTCAACTAAAACCCCGGTGCGATTCAATCGAAGCTCACGATCTATTAACACATGTCCTCTCTAAATCAATGGCCCTTGTCTCCTTTGGGACTTCGACCTTCGAAGATCTCAGATCTCAGTTTTCCTCACTCTCTGTTTCTCCCGAAAACGGTTTTACCTGGAGTCTGCGATCTGATGACATGTGTCCTCCCACAGATCGACGGTTCCTGGCTGCTTCGGTTGTTCAGGCTTTGGCAATTTCAACTCTTCTCCTTCGTGTTCTCCCAAAGTGCTTCCACCCGGAGTTCACGATCTGTCGCCACGTGTCTCTCTGGATCTAACGGTCTAGAGACCTTTGGCTCATCGACGCTTCGGCTCTTTGGTACTTCGGGAGTTTCAAACTCTTATGCACCCATTTCTCCGTACTAATTTTACCCTAAATACACGATCTCCCGACATGTATCCCCCTGGCGATCAACGACTAGGATTTACTTTGGTTGTTTGTTCTCCTCTTTGTCCACAAACCTCCGAAGTTGTGGATTTTACACCACGTATCAACCCTAACGTTGGACGGTTCCGATTGACTTCGAAACTTCGAGACTTCGCAAGTCCGCTATCCTGTGCACTTTCAAAGGGTTAGGCCTTGTGTACTTTCCTTGGGATCCAACTACTGTTGTTCCTCGCACTCAAATCTGACGGCCCAGATCTGATCTCCTCCTGCTCGCTCTTCTAATTGTCTAGACGTGGATCCTAGCAGTCCAGATCTTTCACAGTGCTCAATCCAATAGTCATTGTTGCTCCTCCTCCTGAGCTTTTGCTTTCTTCCCTGACTTGGCAGATTTTAGATTTTTCAAAGGTCTCGATATTCGATTTACTTCCTGCGAGCCCTGATGTATGGGTCTCGACTTCCGCTTCCCTCCTAAGCTTAGGAACTTGAAACAAGTTCGCCTCTTGGACCTCATCTGCGCTTCTGAAAGCGCTAGTCTCTTCTGAGCTTGGTCCTTAGGGAATTTTGAATTCTCACGTACTCCTTGTGTTAATTTTCTCACATCGGATCGATGGTCCACGACCTTCCTCGATCCAACGATCCAAATCACATCGCAACTTCGGGTTTCGGAAGTTTAATCTCACCAACGCGTGATTCTCCTGTCGTGTGAAATCCGCACTCACAGATCCAACGGTCAAGGTGGGTCCCAATAGATCCTTGGATCTATGGTCTAGATCACATCATGACTTTGGGTTTCGGAGGATCCATCCCCTTAACGATGATTACCAACATTCGTCAATCTTGCGAAGACTAAAGCAGTTGAGGCGTTAACGCCTGCGCTCCTTCTTCCAATCTAGCGGTCTCGACAGACCTTGGATCCTCTCAAAAGGTCTCGTCCGTTGATCTTCCAAACAAAAGGATATTCCCTTTCAATACTTGAATCTCGCTATCCTTCCTGAGCTTTGTCAGTTATGATGGATTTAAGAGTGTTGTTCTCTTTCTCCTGAACTTAACACTTAGAAGGGTCTTCTACGCAACTCTTGCGCTCCTTCATTAAGTCTAGAAATTAAGTGGTTCTCGGTCTCTTCTTTCCTCGCAGAGAACCTGTGCATATTTGCACTACCTCTCCTGAGATTAAAAAACTTCATCCTCCAAGGGACTTAGAATGACTAGGAGGGTCGACATGCATACATGAAACTATGCCCATGGTCAACGAACTCGCAGTTCGTGGCTCTAGCTTAAGCCACCACGGGACACAAGCATTTACGAGTATAAAAACATGTCCAATTCATACAATTTCCTACTTTCCTACTTACACAATCAAGAAGACACAAAAGGGGTACAATATAAATCATTAAGCAAACATATCCATCCCTGCAACATTCATAGGATATCCAACTTTAATTCACAGTACCACTTAAATACACAAGATATGCGATTACTTATCTATTGCAGGTGGTAGCCAACTAACTGATTGTGGGTGTTCGTCCTTCCACCCGACCATAGGCTCAGAGGCATTCATTCTTATCACTCTGGCCACCCCCATGCCAATCCATGATATCACCAGGGAACTCTCACAGTTCTCAAGGATTCTTTCTCTATTTCATCTTTCACTCAGGTTCTGTTCTCTCCAAACTTTCATAGATTTATTTCTTTGTTATGGCCCTGGGCGAGGTTTGTCAGATGCTCACTCGGCATCAAGCTCACGGCCTTCTACTTCTCATCTGCTGGAGATTTCCATGCATTCTCCTTACCGATTTGTTTCATATATTTTCCCTGGGATGGTTCTCGACCCATCCTGTTCCTTCTGTCAAAAGGGAACTCAATTCATCTTGGTCTGTCATACCTAGTGGTACTTGAAGCTGACATTCTGTAGTTAGACCATGCTCCCATTCATGGGAGTGGTTGATAATTCAACCACTGGTCCTTTCTTCATTAACTAGTTTCTCTCCTTGGGATTCGAAGGAGATTTATTATCCCCATCAATGGAAATTTGGGGTTATTTGATATAATGAACCCTCTCTTATAGTTTTCACATTCTTTCCTCTAGTGATATCATGACCAATAATTTCAAGGATTCACCCCCACAGTCAGTTATTGGCAACTCAAACAATAATACATTTTGACTGTCCACGTGCCTTAGCATGGTAATCCTATCTTATGATTAATTACAAGCTGGGGGAAATAGGGTTGTTACAACGATAGTATCTCTCGTGAATCCTGGAGAAAGATAGAGAAAATACAAAAGAATTTTATAATCTATAATCTCAAAAATAAAGGAAATACGCCCTATCACATCCTCCTCTTAGAAACAAGCATCTCCCCCATTGAGAGCATGGGTATGACTAGTTACCTAATGTATAAGAACAAGTTAAACAACATGGAAGACAAGAGGCTTCCTAAAATTGCTTCAAAATCGAGTCATAACCACCATCGACTTAAGTGAGGATGGCATACAGATGCCCAATCTTGGCTAAACTATTGGGGAATCATGGAAGACACCATTTTGCAGAATAAAGATACTATTAAAAAAATGTCAAATCAAAATATAAGAAGAAAATGTGGTGTGATAAAGAGTTAGAGGAAAAAAGAAAATTGAGGTATTATAAGGATGTAATCAACCCTAATATAGAATATCAAAATCATATATCTGTTTGTAAAGAAAAAAATCAACATTGCTAAGATAAGAACAAATTCTCATGAGCTCCATAGTGAAACTGGGCGTTGGTCAATTTCTAAAACGCCATGGGATGAAAGAGTGTGTCACCTTTGTGACACTAGGAAGGTTGAAGATGAAAAACACTTTCTCTTAGATTGTCCAGCATATACCCATATTAGATCTCATTTTCAAAATATTTGTCACACTACCAACCTTCCTAACCTCTTAACTCAACAAAAGTATGGTGATCTAGGAAAGCTTCTCTTAATTCTTTTCGAGCACAGAAACAAAATTCTAAAGAATCACAAGTAATCACTTACCCTCTTAAGGTCCGATAGACCAATTTGGTCTTAGTAGACGTTAATCATCATCATCATCGTCATCATGAGGATAATCATAACTAGTTGTTATTACTGAATGTGGAGTGACTAGTCATTGTCATTCAAAAAAAAAATCACACCACCTAAAATGACCTCTATTAATAGCTTATAAAAAGACATACTTTCACTTCTAAAATATGTCATTTAACAACCATTTAACTCTTATATGTATTTTACTTCATACACACTTCCTTAACTTTACTTCAATAATTATTTAATAATATTTTTATAATTTTCCTCTTTCAAAAATTAACCATTAACATATTTAAAAGTAGTTACATGTCAGAACTCATCATAACCTTTATAGCATAGCCAACTAAATGTTAAGTAAATAAATATGAAATCTTTTACTTTCCTACTTAAGGTAGGATGTCATTTAAATATTTTAAATTTATTTTTTTACTTTAAAATGGAGATTTTGTATTTTGTATTTTTCTGTTTAAATTAAAAAGTTAAATCAAAATGTTATTTAAATATTCTAATTTTTTGTTTTTAATTTAAATTATAAATTTTATTTTTTATTTTTTATATTTAATATTTTTATTTTTTTAAATAAAAAAATAAACAGTAAAGATATTTTAAAACATTAAATAAAATATATAATATATTGGATTATTTAGTATTTTATTTTATTATTTATTATTATCTTATTAAAATTATCCCAAGTTGATATGTATAACTCATAATTCATTATGGAATTGTCATAGTCATGATTTTACTCCAAATTTAAAGTTTAGTATTTTACTTTATTTTTATTATTTTATTAAAATTATTTCAAATTTATTAAGTTGATATATAATTCACAATTCATTATGGAATTTTTATAGCTATGATTTAATTTTAAATTTAAAGTTTATTATTTTGGATTTTAGTGGAAATTAATCATTATCATCACCTAATTATTAAATTATAAATAATTTATTTTTAAATATTTATATTTTAAAAAACTTGATTTATTTAAATGTTTAATAAATTTTTAATAATAATAATAAAGAATTAGGGGGTAAGTTAGTACATTAACTTGTTTAACTGAAACGAGCGGCGGCGGCAGAGAAGGCGAGGGTTCGTTTTTTAAGGCTTCGGCTTGGTCTTGCAGTTTCTCCACAGGTCCGCTGGCCTCCTCTCGACCTGTTCCAGGCATCTCAAGCTCGTTCCCGCCCATTAGCAGATCTCCAATGGCGGCTGGGTCTTCCTTGGTGGCTGCACCGACGGCTGTTGCGCCCCCTCTCGTGGCTGCGTCCCTCATGGCGACCGACGCCCCCCTGCTCTTGCTCGCGCCTCTTCAGACGCTTTTGCCAAGCCCGATGGGGGTTGCTCCGCCCTCCCCCTCCCAGATCAGGGTCCCTCTACGGGACGTGTGGGACGAGCTCCTTTCAAGGATATGGCCTCCCTTCGAGGGGGCTCCTCTGCTCCGAAAACTTCGATTGTTGAAGCCCCTGCAGTTTCAATCCAGATGTCAAAGGAAGCACTGGTGTTTTCCTCTCAGCTCAGCAAGATTGCCCTGGTTTGCAGGTTCAACGACTTCTGGCCAAGTCTGGTTGATCTTCGCTCCTGGATCGACTCCGAATGGTCCCCGCTTCTTGTGGGTGAGGTTTCAGTCTGCCCCTTTGCAAAGGGTTTTTTCGCAGCTATTTTTTATTCATCTGATGAAAGAGACTTGGTTTCCAGCTTCGGGCCGTGGTTCTGGGGCAGAGCAGGGTTGTCCGTGCAGCCGTGGACCCCTGACTTTGATTAAGCCACGACCTCTATTTCTTCTGCTCCGGTCTAGGTGCACCTCCCGTCACTTCCCCTCCACTTCCGGGGGACAAATCTCTTGAATCTATCGGAAATGGCATAGGGAAATTTCTCTGCAATAGCCCTGAAGCTGCCCCAATCAACTCCACCTTTGCCTGGATCTGTGTAGAGATGGACTTCAACAAGGGTTTCCCAACAGAAATCATCCTCCTCGGACATAATTACTCTTGGACCCAGAAGATCGATTTCGAGAACCTCTGTTTCAGATGCAGGGTATGTTTTGAAACAGGGCACATAGCCCGAAACTGTGAGAAGTCATCCGGAAAAAGAAGATCACCCCGAAGCCAAAGGCCTACTTGGTGGACAGGAGCGCAACCGGAGAAGCAAGCTGAAGCAAAGATCCCGCCGTCAGAAGCTGAAGTGGAATCCGTGTCCGTCCCCAAAGAACCTGTTAAGGGGGAAGACCCAGCGGAAGCAGCTCTACCCAGGTCTTCAAGCCCAACCCAGCAAGCCTCAAGCTGGGCCGATATTGCTGAGGTAGAAGAAGCACAAGCTCAGTCGAAAATTCACAATCAAGGTCAAAGCAATGAATGGCAGGTCGTAACAAAAAAGAAAAAAAACGTCTATCAGCGGAAAGATGTAATGACGCGAAGCCGATCTTGCTCGCTGAAATAGCTATTAAAAAGAGGTAATCTGAGTAATGTGGTAACATATCCAGGATTTTGAATTTTGAGTGATAGAATTCATTTTCGATGTAAAGGACCCAGTGGCTTGCCACTGTTTTTATAATATAACCGTTTTTGTCAAAAAAAATAAATAATAAAGAATTATTTTTTTTTTCATTCAAAAAATTAATTATTAAATAAAAATAAAAAAATCAATCCAATTTTAATAATATTTTTAATTCAAAATTAAAAAAATAATAATAATTTTTTTTTTTTTAATTTTAAACAAAATTATAATATTTTTAATTCAAATTTAAAAAAAATAATATATATATATATATATATATATAAAATTATAATGATTAAAATTGATGATTCATTGTATTTTAAAATAATTGGTTTTCCTATGAAGTAAAGATTCCTCCAAAATAAATATGAAAATAATAAAATATATTTTAATATTTGAAAATTTAAAGATTAAATTGATGAAATGTAAGAATATAAAAAAATTATTTATAGAAAATTTGTATAAATGTTAAAAATAGAGGAATTTAAAAGATAGTTTTTAAGATTTTAATAAAACATGTATGAATATGCACATGCAACATTGTACAAACTAATGAATAGTGTTTATTTATAAAATTTTGTAGAATTATAAAGAATTTATATTTTCTAAAAACTTTCATGATATTTTTATATTTTTCATAAAATTAAAATTATTGAGTTGATGTTGTATGGGCACATCATATTGTTGGACAACTGAGAGGGGGTGAATCAGTTGTTATCGTGCTTAAACAATTATGCTTCTTTTAAGTTCTTTACAAGGCACTTAATGATGATCACAATAATGCAGAGAAATAAGCAATGGCACATTCAGCATCAGTCACATATATGAGATATACAGAGACAAATATTTCCCGAGGAAACCCATAAAGGGTAAAAACCTCTTCTTCTTTATATGATAAGTATTATTTACATTCTGTACATTATCATACATATGAACACCAACTCATTGTGAGGCTACAACCTCTGTTTTTGCAAGCTGCAACTTGCTAAGAGCACCAACTCTCTATTTTCTCTAGCACCCACTAGAAGGAAGCACCAACTCCCTGGTTTCTCTAGCACCAACTAGAAGGAAGCACCAACTCCCTGGTTTCTCTAGCACCAACTAGAAGGAAGCTACAACTCACTGTGTTCAAGCACCCACTTGAACCTCTGAGGACACCGGTCCTCCCTAGCACCTCCCTACCACCCTGATTTATGAATATCAATTACTGAGACTCATTACAATGATATAGTGTTCAACAACAACTTACCAGTCTCATCACTTCTCTGCAACATTTCGCTGCTCTGTCTTCCTCACTGTCTTTCTGCACGCTTCCATTGCCCTTTTCTGTTCTTCTGCCTCTTTTGCTTTCTACACCATTCCCATTCAATGCACCTTTTGTCTTCTGTCACTTTCAGCTACTGCACTCCACCTCCTTCTTCACAGATGCATCCCTCACCACAACAACCACCCTCAATCTCTTTTTTATCCCACATTCTTATACTCCCTGTGCATCTTGTGCATTCACTGTATGCAGTGGTTCTGCATGGTTTGCATGTCGTGTGCTCTGCCTGTTCATCATGGCAACTCTTCATCTTCTCTGGCTGTTAAACCCACGCATCCAACATCACTGGGTGTTGCGCAGAGATTCCTCGGCCTTTCTGGCAGTTGAGACAAATCGTCTTCTTTGGCACAGTTGAGATTAACCTCTCTGTTGCAGTCACAGTCTTCAAACGCTCTTCCAGCTGTCAATCGCCTCTGTGGCCAGTCCTCATTCCACTGGAAGGTTCCCTTAGACTCTTCCTCTCCTCTGGTTGTTACACAGAAGTCTTTTCCACACCTCTAGCAGAAACCATCAGTAGTTTCCTTGTAGTTACAGTGCGAACCTTGAAATAGAGCCTAACTATGCTAGCTCCTTCCTCTTTCGTGACTATTGGTGGTGACCACCACCTATATAAACATTTCATCATTTCAACATTTCGGCGTTCGACAATTCGACATTCATGTGACCAAGTGTCTCGACACTCCCAGTCGCGATCCCCAAAACTTCGAAAAAGGAGCTTCTCTGCACTATCTCCTTCCCCCATATTCTGTCGATGTGACCACAAGCGGTGACCATGGCCAAGACCAAGCGCTTATCCATAAAGTGCTTTTCACGATTTTGCATTTCAGTACTTCGGCGTTCCCGTGGTGAAGTGTTCTTGACACCTCCAAGTTCTGGTATCCAAACCTCCGAAATGGAGTCGGATCAACGATCTGGTACTCCAGCGTTTCTAATTTCGGTGAATCACATTTTGCGACTTTGGGTTTCGCGATTTCGAGACTCCTATGATGCAGTGTCCTGACTCTTGACGTCTCAACCTCCCGGTATCCGAAACTCCGGTGTGGAGTCTTTTATCATTTCGCGACTTCGGGACTCTTTATGATGAGAGTCTTTGTCATTTCCATATCCCGGTATCGAATACTTCGAAATGGAGTTGGATCAATGGTCCACGATATCCTCGAACCAACGGCTCAGATCATTTCACCATTTCGCATTTCGCGATTTCGACACTCCTGTTGATGAGAGTCTCTGACATCTCCATCTCCCGGTAACCGAAATCCCAGTATACAACTCTCCGAGTGATGCGCCTTTTTGGGGTTTTCAGGATTTCACATTTCGGCACTTCGGGACTCTTGATGACGAGAGTTTCTGACATCTCCATCTCCTGGTAACCGAAATCCCGGTATTCAAAACTCCGAGTGGTGCGCCTGTTTCGGGTTTTTGGGATTTTGCATTTCGCGACTTCATGAGTTGAAAGGTTGGAGCATTTCATTCCTTTGACTTTTCAATCAGCGAAAGCATAATCTTTCGCCACGTCTTCTTCTTGGATCGACGGTCCAGATTTTTCCTTGATCCAATGGTTCAGGTTATATTGCGATTTCGCATTTCGCGACTTCTGGACTCCTATAGTGGGAGTTCTTGACATCTCCAACTCTCGGTATCCGAAATCCCGGTAGTCGAAACTCCGAAATGGAGTTTGACCAACACTTCGATCTTACCATTCGATCATCGTTGCGTTGTCAGTCTTCCTTTCCTGCTTGTTTGCCATCAAATGAACAAGCACACCTTTGCACTACATTCGACTCTGCGCTAGTTCCTCCTGAGCTTACTTTGTCCCTAATTTGCCATCGATGCATACTCTGATCTTGCCATCAATGTCAAGAATACTCTGCCTATAAAACATGCCAACACACATATGAGGGACATAATATAAATAAAATTTTCATGATATGTGTTATATGCCACATGTCAACTCTATTTTGAGCACATAAGGAATTACATATCTCTCTCATATTAGGTTATAGAATTCCTAGAATTTCTACTTCTCGGTGGGAATGTGCGATTTATTCAATGATTTAATATGGAGTTGACATGTGACATTATATTTCAATGTTCACATTAAGTAAAACATTTTAACAACATCTTTACACACATTTATGCATAAAGAAATTTAAAAAAATACTACACACACATATGCAATAAGAAATTGAAAGTAAACAATGACTTAGTTGGTTAGTGCACAACCATTAGGGCTTTTCTTTAACTTTCAAAGTCACAAGTTCAATATTGCACTAAAAGAATCTTTATAGAGCTCGAAAAATAAATATTAATTAAAAAAAAAAAGTGTATTCCACCTATAGGTGCTTTCTACTTCTTCATATGAGGGAAATGGAGGTACGAAATATCTAGTATATAGTTGGAATGAGGTTGCGCTCTTATGAGAAGACGCTCGCGACATACTCAGTCAATATAGGCGAGATAATGAATAGGCGAGGAAGGCAATGTGCTCGTGGGAGAAGGATGAAGTTAGTTATTCATGACAAGAAGAGGAGGAGAGGATGGGAATTGAGGATGATGTCAAGGCCCTATGTTAAATGGAAGTGTTCGAGCAGTATGAATAGGGAAATTTATGAATTGGGTCAGTATCTTTGAGTGGCAGAAGGTAGGTCCTCGAGCGAGTTGTGGTGGTTCCAGGAAGCTTGGAGGAATTTGGCTCAGGGGTGCTCCACCACCTTGGGTCATTCATTCCTCTCTATTCGGGTTGGTATAAGGTGGGAGAATCCTAAAGTAATTATAACAAGGGTCTCCTTGCGAGACAACGCTTGTTGCAGACCCAAATTCATGTGGGGGCCAAAGATAGAGACTAGGATGCAACATAGGAGGATTGAACTTGTTCTAATTAAAGACACAATGAAGGGATGCAACTTGAAAGGAGACCATGGGAGACCTAGGAAGAAGAGAGGGGAGGGGGAGATGCATACGTTAGTAAGCTCAGTGGCCTGAACTAGAGAAACGAGGGTCATTGAGGAGGTGAGCAACAAATTCCACAACAAAATTGGAAAAGTGGGACAAAACCACATTGTAGGAGGTGGTGCTCAAGAAACGAAAGGCTATCTCGGAGGAAGAAATTATAGTCTAATCCTAGGACTGGGTTATAGACCCAGGTCAATCTTGAACCCGAGACACCAAATATTTATGTCTGGCGGAAACATATTGGTTAACCAAGGCTATGGTGGCTCAGGAAGTGGCTTAGTAGCATAAAGAAAATTGAGCCACCCAACATACCATGCAAATTCTCAAGGCTTAATTCGAGTGATTATATAAATCTCAATTTGGGGTTCATTTCCAGGAAAGGCGAGCGAGAGACCAGGGTCTCTAGTAGAGGAAACTAGGGTCTCTAGTAGAGGAAACCAGAGGGACCACCATCCAGGAGGGAACAAGGGAACGCCAAATTGTGTTGGAGGATGATCATCCGAAACCGAGCAAGCAACCTAAGGTGGAACCAGACAAGGAACCAAGCAGCCATGTCGTAGAGTGAATGGCTCGGGCTCGGGTTCTCTTTTGTTCTCCTTTTTTAAATGAATTAGATGTTTTTTTTTACTTGTTTCTCAATCACGAGGACTGTGCATTTGATCCCCAGGCTTAAATCTGTAATATTTAAAGCTCCAAATTGTAGGAAGACTTCTCACTTGTGTTTTATAATCCTATTCATAACTTCAGTGCTAGGTTGAGCAACAAAAACACATTTTCTCTATGGATATTAATAATAGAGATGTGTTTTGGAAATCTATAATGACCCAAAATAATGAACTCAACTTCATGTATATGCCCTTTAATGTGAAAATGAATTATCCATTGCTAGTATATATGAAATGGTAACTAAACATACCTGACTAAGATTTAATATGTTATGGATCATTTGAAAATTGTTTGATTCAAGAAGCATCCCCTTTGTACATCATTGTGCAATTTCTTCTTCCTACTATTTTTTTTTTTGGTAATGGTAGGAAAAATAAGAAAAAAATATATATATTTCTTTTCTAATATTATTAATAATTGATAAAATAAAATATACAAATTGAAAAAATAGACCTATACCTACATCTTAAACAATGCATTAATTAATTTTCATATGTTATCTATATATAATAATCCAAAATAAACAAATGTAGCATGATAAAAGAAAGATCAATATGCATTTGATTTTAGTAATATGCCAAGCGTTCAAAGCCAAACTCAGGTGACTAGAAAAAAAATGGTGTTTTTGGGGTGTTCTCAGATTATTGTAGTTGTAAAAAAGAAAAATCAAAATATATTTAGTTTATGGAAAAGTTAAAAAGATTTATAATTAATTTTTAAATAAAATTTTTATTATTTATAATTTGAAATATTATTAATTAATATTTATTTTAAATATAAATTATTAATAATCATATTTATATTATTTTAAATATAAATTATTAATTTTTAATTGATATGAAAAATTCCTGCTTTAACTTAAAAATCAAACATGTACATAATTTAAGTCAGTGGTGATCAGATGGAAGGATAATAAATATTTGTTAACTACATAAAGGTGACAATTAAAAAAAAAACAGAGAATGCATCTGGACCTATTTGTATATTTGGATTCAAATAATTATAAGATCTTAATATCTTCATGGTGATTAAACTTCCACACCAACAGCATTGGATCCCTAAACATGAAATCCTCGTGACAAACACACCCCCCATATTATTTGCAACCTACCCCACCTCATGCCCACAAATCTGACACCGACAAAATGTCTCCCTAACCTTTAATCATTCACCACACAATTTCACTTCCCTGCTGTTCAGACGACCCCCTTGTCCACCCATC
>ML782405.1:345148-371621 GCA_009831015.1 Picea engelmannii
TTTGCTACATGGGTGTCTAATAAGAAAAGGCTATTCATGTTGAAAAAACTCAGTGAAGTTCTGCATGCATCTTGTTGGTCTGTGTGTGAGAGAATGAGTTAGTTAGATGGTGGTACTGCTTGAGTTTGTCTGTGTGTCTTTCCATGGTCTTCATGGGAATTATGAAATATTATGTAATTTTATGAAAATAATTAGTATATATTTGGTGAGGTGTATATATGTTGACTTCATGTTTGGATCATTTCAGTTATTGCAAGTCCTTTTAGAAATAGTAGGCCATCTGGTGGTGGTTGTAAAAGGCATCACCTAACAGTAAGGAAAATGGCATCCATTATTGTTAAGGTGGGACCATGACAATGGTAGGCTACAATCAATAATTGCAGTAGATATATCCAACTACTTTAAAGTTTGCCAAGTGGCATTAGGTTAGGGATTAAAAAGTTTTGTACTCATAGACACTGTTACATTTTATGAGATGTGTAAACTGAATAAATGTATAAATTAAAATTGTTAAAAATTATGTTTAATATTTAGTTTAAAAATTTAAAGTAATAGAAAAGAGAAATAAATATTAATAAAATAATATAGATTTATTTTAATTTTGAATATTGTAAATATAAAAATTATAGATAAATTGTTTTTAATTGTTTTAATGGATAAAAGATTTGAAGTTAAAATTAATTTATAATAATACATATTTAATAAAAGTTTTTAAATTGTATGGATTTTTTTATGATATTTTTAACCCATTTTATTTTTATAAATAATTTTAATATTTTGTATAATTAGAATTTTTAAATTCTATGGATTTTCTATAATATTTTTAACTCATTTTATTTTTATAAATAATTTTAATATTTTGTGTAATTAAAATTATGTTAAAAAAAATAACTTTATAAAATGCAAGAAAATAACAAAGGATAAAAGAAATTAAAAAAAAAAAAGATTTATTTTATTTATTCATGATACCATTTACAAAATAAACATAAACTATCCATTAAAATTAAACAAAATTTCCAATTAAAAATATTAATATTTTAAATAAAAATAAATTATATCATTAACAAGAATTTAAGAATATACTTACTTTTAATTGTTTTCAATATACTTTATATTTTATTGATATTTTATTGTTTTCAATATACTTTATATTTTATTACTTTATATTTTATTGATATTTTATTGTTTTCAATATACTTTATATTTTATTGTTTTAAATTTTCCATTCATAAATGAAGTAAGTCTTTAAAACTCTCATACATTGAGATGTAATTTCTATAAGATTGGGGTTGAACTTTAGCACTTTAACCTATGCAATGGGGCATTAGAAGATAGAGATTGAATTTGTTCATCCTTTTGGTACTAAGACACATGTGGTTTAGTGTTAATGTGAGCTTACCATAAATAACTCATGTTTAAATTTTAGCTTATCCTCATATGGTGTCTAATAAAAAATGGATGGTTTTTAAAGTAATAACAACATTTTGATGGATTAAATTACTAGTATAGATTCATATTAATTTTGTTCCTATTAAGCATTAAGTCAGGTTAAAAAAATCCCAAGTGGAAACCTCTCTCGATGTTTCAAAGATTTGGGGTTACAATGGATCAAAGCCATAAAATTGAACTTTGGTCAGGCCTTCACAAGAAAAAAAGAATGAAGGAAAACAAGATCTAAGTCATAATAGATCTTAGGACAATATTCAATATACTCCAAAGTTACCTTAACCTTGATAAATGGTGACAAAATTGATGCTACTTTTTTAGTTTTGGACTTTTGAATGTTCATCTCAATGTTACAAAAACCACTGAAAGAGATTTCTTCAAAGAAACTTCATAGTGATTGCATATTCATTACATCTATATATACACTAAGGACATTGTAACCACTTTTTAAATGAAGAAACAAGTTGAAAGAGAATCTCTCAACAACTCAATTACTCATTCCTAAATACAAGGATCTTAGCCATTTTAAAAATTAAAAAACTCACACTCTAACATCAATTTGGTTGGGGGAAACTCTCAACTATATTGTCATCAAGCTAATTAGGATCATAACAACCACATCCACCTCATGCATACAACCACTTGACTTATGATACACTTCAACCATGCATGAACTCATCACACAATTTCTTCCCTACTCTCCCAAATCAATCACTTATGGAAACCTAGACTAATAGGTCATGATATACATATACACAATTGTTTATATGTCCACTTGTAATGTCTCTCAGTAGACATACAACGATGAGTATAGGTGACAATATTACATGACCAACAACTCATTGAATCCCATATAAAGTAACAACCATCCACAAAAACACACGGGTTCATTTTATTAATCATAAGTCTAATAACAAGTTTTTTGCATACATGGTTCAACAACTCCTTGATAAAATCCCCCTAAATATGTAACACCTTGGTCACTTCAACGATGAACATCATTATTAGCCCAAGTTTCCTAGGTCCACTTCAAATCCATAAAGTCAACCTTTTTAATGCATCAATAATGAGACCCACAAGAATATCGAACATACCTATCTAGTGTTCAAGTGGAAAATGCACATGCCATAGACATACCTAACTAGCCTTCATGTGACAAATGCATATATAGTTGAACCACATCCATAATGATTAGTCATACTAATTAAGGTTTATGCATGCCCTTATTTCTTAGAACTATATAATCTACTACATCAATGTCTATTGTCATAAGTACATCTCAACACCCCCTAGGTGACAACACTATGAAAAACATATAAGCCCAATAACTTAAAGACCAATACATAGATCTTAATCCAAATTGGATCGACATGAGTACCAAATGAATTTATTGATGCTCTAAATGGGTGAGATTATAATTTGGGACATCTCAGAGATAGTGTTGAGTTTTCTTAATTTGTGTCATCAACTTCTAGTACATTTTTAGGGTCCTAAACTATGATTTTGGGCCTGGTGCCAAATTAGGGTTTCCATAGGATTTTCTCACCGAAGGATGAGATTGTTCTTCATATTGAGATATTTCCAACAAGATATCATGCACCTAAAATAGAGTGTATGAAAAAGTTATTAAGAGTAATAATCATTACTTTACAATAAATTGGATGTCCTATGATTGACCCTCACTTCCCTCCTTTTTCAAGGAGGTGATAATTCTCCATAGCTATTACTTTAACATTTAAGAAAGACTCAATCCAAATATTCCTCACATGTCTAAGTGACAACCATGTCAGCATTGATAATTTGAATATGGGGAGTTATTAACACATGGGAATCCACTAAAGACTTCTAGATCATGAATCTTCCAAGAGGGATTTGAAACCCTAAAACTAACCTTAATTATAGCTATCAAAAACCTAACAAAAGGGGATAAAGGGGCTTCTCTTTTTCATTAGCCATTGTTCATTCCATGAAGGAGATTCAAATAAATAAGAGAGACAAAATCATATTAGAGAGGACTATAGAAGACCATGGGGTTTTATAGCTTCATAGTAATAATGTATAATGTTGTAACTTATATTGTAATCTTCATAGGGTGAGTGCACGAAGTTGGTGGACGAAAAAGTGGCAAGAGGGTCAGCAGGAACACACACTCGCAGGAATGCGTGTGCATTCTCAAGAACGCACACATGTTCCTACTCCTATAGGTTTGGCAAGGCCCGAACCTCTAGCAAGCTTATCATGTAGGTTCGTCAGCAGGAACACGCACATGTTCCTGCTGTGCCCTTTTTTTAAGGACTATAGGCGCGTTTTGTGTTCATTTGAACAGTGCACCTCATGAATTTCCTATGTTGAGCAAGCAAAGAGGACAAGTAAAGAAGGAGAAAAGCTCAGGATCTTGCCACCGTGTCCATCACAAGAAAGGTGTGGTTTATTTTTTGTCATTTCCTTTCTTGGCTTTGCAAAAAAAATAAAAATAGTCATAGGTTATGGATATAAATCCCAATGGCATTAAAAACTTATTAGTTCACTACACATAATTAATACTTGAATGTAAATCTCTCAACAATTCACCAATCTTGTATAGTTTTTTTTCAAGTTCATTGTAAAGAGAACACACAGTTTTTATTTGTTTTACACAAAATTATGTTAACGATTTTGTTGGGATAAAATAACATTGTTGTTTGTAATACGTTAGTCATAAGTCCACTTATTAAATTTCCTTATTAAATAGCAGCATATACTACAAAATGGAACTCGGTGGCAATGTAAACCACCCACCAACAAACCAAGGAGAGAAAACCCCAACCCACCAAAACCACCCAATCTAAACATTGAAATTGATGAGGGGTTGGCTACATTAAGAACACTTGTAGATCAGTTAAGGGGCACCAGAGAACCAAGCACAGTGTCCTTGGCTACTTCTTTGGACATCATTGTGAGGTCCATTGTTGATCCAGGATCTTTTCATCGATGTGACTTATTAAAGAATTGTATTAAATGAGCTTAAAATGAAGCGCACCATAAAGAAGGAATAACTCAATAATGAAGAGACATATGCATCATATCTAAACAAAAAAAACTTGATAACAAAGTTCGTCCCCGATGGACTACGTCTCTGGGTCCTGCTTTCAAATGGGTAGGCCTTTTTATTAACTCAACAAAAGAATTTGGAAAAATACATAAGTATACCTCATTATGGAGTTAACCTGCAGAAGATTTGCTCAAATTAGAAAACAAACAACACCACTGAATTTGTGGCATCAAATTACCCAAAAATGATTATCTCCACACCTCGATCTGAGTCTGACACTTTCAGGCCCATGAGAAATTTTGTCTCAGTTTCTGTGCCTACAATAAATTCATGGGAAAATGTCTCATTTTCCGTGCCTTATCCATACGATCCCGTGCCCCTGGTCTTCCCCCTGTGCACTAGAAAAAATCAAAATTTAAGTAAAAACGGGGGTAGACTTTACCAAGTCATACCCCAACACAAGTGATTGGGAGGACATAACAAAGGAGGGGTGGATAGGGGAGATCATGGGGTCGAACCCGCGGGCCTCCCATTTTTGGTGTATGGTTACAACTTTATGGTATATTTGGTTGGAAAATTGGCGGAGTCTTTGGTGGATACGATTAAGTTTGGCAGAGTCTTTGGTGGATACGGTTAAGTTTGGCAGAGTCTTTGGCGGATATGGTTAAGTTTGGTGGAGTGGTTTCATCCGGCCAAATTTGGCAGAATCCTATCATATTTGGCATATGGCGCCAACCTCGCCAATTTTTGAAAATCCAGCTATTGGGTGTCCTTGTGCATTTTCCTATTGCCACAGGGCGACCTTTCATTGGGCCACATCACCACCTCTGCACCATCAATGACACATCATCCATGCTCCATCATCTTGCCATGTCACCTGCCAGGTGGTTGTATGATCTGCCACGTGGATGTATGTACTATCACGTGGCACTATCCCATTGGATCACGAAATGATTAGAAAAGTCCAAAATCGAGTAACACGTGTCGCCCTCTACGTGTGCCACATACCCTATACAGACGTTGATGTCATGCATATTGATGATGACTTAAAAAATACAGATGGTGACTCATCCTTGTTGATTGGGCTAGGTTGACCAAAACTTTGACCACAAATATCTTTTGATCCGTAACTCTATTTGATAAGCCATTTATGTTGTTGGAAATCTTGCGATGCGCTCCTTGCGATGATCCTAATTTCACCGAGTTTTGAGGAATTTGAATTTTTTCCCTTTCTCTATCTACTGAGGCCATTTTGAGCTTCCTAAGGCGCTTCTACGAATTATGAGTTATCATTAGTCTTCTCTGGATATTTTTTGAATCACAACTTCCCACTGGGAGATTTTTGGACCACCAAAATCTTTCATAAATCAACATATAAGTTAGGAAAGAGTTCACTCACCTCGTCCTTCTCAATTCACTTTTCATTTCTTGGATGTGTGCCCTTTAAGCCCACTCGACACCCCTCCGTGAAGTCCTCTTCCTCCTGTCCAGGATGATATCTTCCTTCAACTCATCTAAGTACTCATGAGAAATTCATCAACTAAAGGTATTGAAACTTCCTCACCCTGATCCATGATCATGGGAGGCTCAAAACGTTTCAATTTTTCCACATTTACAATTGAGTAAATCTGCATATATGGTGGAAGATCTAAATGAAAAGCATTGGTACCACTTTTCTCCAAAATAATGAAGGGTCCATATCGGATGGGCTTGATTTTATTACCTTCACCCTTTAATATCTCCTTGCTGATGTGAATCCATACCTAGTCTCCAACTTGGAACTAATGATCAACCCTGTGTTTTTCATGCAAAGATTTATAATGTGCTTGACTTTTCTCCAACTATTCCTTGACTGCTTGGTGTACTTGTTGGATCCTCTAAATGAAATTGTGGGTCATGTCTTCATTCCTTTCTTCATTTGAATCAACATCTCTCCCATACATCAAATCCAAAGGGATGTTAGGTAAATATCCAAAACATATCTCAAGTGGAGAACATTGAGTGGAATAATTTAAGGCTCATTTGTAAGCATGTTGCACAAAGGGTATCTATTCATCCCATAACTTGGGATGCTTGTTGCAGTAGCCTCGAAGAAAAAATACCATTGTTCGGTTAACAACCTCTGTCTGTCCGTCGGTATGTGGATGGAACGCATTGCTCCTCTTCAAATTGGTGTCCATCATTCTCCACAAGCTTGTCCAAAAATCTCCAAGGAATCGAGTATCTCAATCCGAGACAATGGATGTGGGTATCCCAAAGTGAACCCAAACATACTGAAATAACATATTAGCAATCTTCTCAGCAATGATCTGATTTTTAAATGGAATCAAGATATACATCTTGCTGCACCTATCCATTACAACATACAAATAATTATGACCCCTTTTTGACATTGGTAAACCCCCTACAAAATCCTTGGAGATACTCTCCCATGGATTGGATGGAACAAGAAGTGGTGAGTATAGCCCCAATTTTCTATTAGTGATCTTACAAGTAGAACACATCACACACCCCTTTACATATTTAGTTACAATTGCTTTCATCTGAGGCCAGTAAAAAAACCTCTGCAGATGAGCCATAGTTTTTCCTACCCGAAAATGCCCAGACATAAGAGAAGTGTGAGCTTCTCCTATTACATGGACTTGTTCACTTGTAGGAATACAAAGCTTTCCAATATGGTAGAGTAGTTTTCCTTCCAGACAATAGTTATCTACCTGTGCACCATGGGTTAGCTTCTTAAATACTTCTTTAAAATATTCATCAATGACATATTGTTCCACATAGCTATCACGAGATAAAGAAGCATTCTTCAAAATAATAGAAGAAACAATAGGAGGTCTAGAAAGCATATCAACTACCTTTTTACTTGTACCCTTTTTGGATTTTATTACCAAATGAAACTGTTGAAGAAAACCCATCCACTGGTAATGCTGAGAATGTTGCATCTTGGTTTGTGCTTGGAGATATTGTAAGGGTTGGTGATCTGTATGTATGATTTTTTCCTTACCTAATAATTAGTGCTTCCATTTATTTACACTTTGAACTAATGCATACAATTCTTTATCATATGTAGGATAGTTAACAACGACTTGGTTAAAAGGTTCAGAGTGGTAACAGATAGGCTTACTGCATCCATGGTGTATCCTCTGTCATCTGTCTCGATATCAAAAGGCTGTTGAAGATTCAACAATGCTAATACTAGTGCGGTATTGATATTTTCCTTCAAATTGTCGAAGGATTTTTGTTTCTTTCCTCCCCACTGGTTAAGGCATGGAAAGGTGCTCCAATAGATGAGACGTTTGAAATGAATCTCCTCCATTACTGGATTTCATCTAATAAGCTTCATACTTCAGTTACACTCATGGGCTCAGACCAATGTACAATCACATCAATCTTGGAAGGATAAATTTTCAATTGTCCTCCTCCTACAATATGACCTAACTACACAAAAGCAGTCTTGCCAAATTCACATTTGAACAATTTTATGTAAAATCTTTCCATTTGCAAAGTATCTAATACTTTATGTACATGCCTTACATGTTCATCCCAAGTCCCACTAAATATAAGAATGTTGTCTAAATATACAATTACAAAATCATCTAGAAATGCCCTGAATACACCATTCATCACACACATGAAGGTTTTTGGATTATTACAAAGACCAAACGACATAACGAACCACTCAAACAATCTCTGTTTGGTTTTAAAGGCAGTTTCCATGCATCATGTTCTGCAACCCTGATCTAATGGTATCCATTGTGCAAATCCAACTTAGTGAAATAAACAACATTCTTTAATTTATTAAGTAAATCATCTATACGAGGAAGAGGCTATCTATTTTTCACCGTGATTTTGTTTAAGGCTCGATAATCGACATAAATTCGCCATGTGTCATCCTTATTTGGCACCATCATGATCAGAGAACCACAAGGAGATGAACTAGTTCTGATGACCCCTTGATCCAATAAGCCTTGTACTTTCTTTTTTATCTTTGTCATCTCTACAACCGACATCTTGTACATGCCCACATTAGGAAGAGGAAAACCCTACTGAAGATGTATTTCATGTTGGATTTCCCTCTTAGGAGGTAATCCATCTAGTTCTTGGAAAATGCCATCATACTTAGAAACAATATCAATTAATTCTTTCTTATGAGAAGGATCACAACTTTAGAAGGCATTGTATGTTCCGACATCCTTTTCCCTTATGAACATGAGTACATATCTCTTATTAGTGTTTATGAGTCTCTTCATTTGTCCTGCACTAACAAGTGTGGTGTTTACCCTCATGTTGTGGGCTCTAACAATATATTATACTCCCCCTTTATTAAGGTGATATTTGTTCTCATGACGAAAAAATATTGCTTTATGATCATAAAGATAAGGACTCCCTAGCAGTATGACACATATATCAAGTGATACAACATCCAAATCCACTTCATTAATCAAATTTGAAGCAATAGAAAATCTGACCCTACACTGTTGGGTGACATTAAGTTTTTCTTTATCACATACCCAACCAAGAGAATAAGGATTTGGATGTGGTTTAGTTTCAAGACCCATCTTTTTGACAAGTGCTTCAGATATAAATTTTACTTGGGAACCCGGATCAAATAATGTATCTATCTTAGTGTGCTTAGATACAACCCTTATCCAAAATAATTCATTCCTCTTTCTTTCATCATCATGAGATTCATCATTGGAATTTGAAATAGCATTAAGGGAATATTTACCTTGTACTCCAACCATTGTGATATTTTATTCGTCTCATGAATCAGAACCAAGAGCTTGTTGCATTGTAGCAATAGTCTTTGCCTTCCCCTTTCCACCGAACTGTTTCGGTCTTTTCTCTGTATGTAATTTCCAACAGTGTTGATCATCATGACCATTCTTCTTGCAATGAGTGTAAGATAGATTTCCTTCTTCCCTCTTTACAATGGTGGTATTTTTGTCCTTCCTTTTAAACTTTTTAAACTACTTATGTGGGAGATTGGAAGGTTTCTTTGTGGGATGTTCTTGAACATGCTTTCCCTTGTTCTCAAGGTGAGTGGCTTGCACAAAAACTTCGACAAGACTGGTGGGGTTAAACAATAGTAAAGTATGATGAATATAACTCTGAAGTGCACCAATATAATTTATTAAAGTTTCATAAGAATCTAAAAGAATGTTTAATACAAGAGCTTTCTTCCTAAATTCTTCTGTGAAAGTTTGTACACTTTGACCTTTACTTTGTCTTAAATTTTTCCAGTCCATCATTGCTTTATGTAAATAACCCAATGGATAAAATTGTTTCCTTATTGTCGATTTAAATTACAACCATGAGGAAAGAAGATTACCACACTTACTTATGTCCTAAATTTTTCTCTCCCTCCATACGAGAGCGGTGACTTCCAATAGAAGAGAGGCCAATTTCACTTTAACTTCCTCTTCATCAATCTGTTGAACACAACAATATACTTCAACCAGTTGGATCCAATTATCTAGATTTTTCAGGATTAGCATCTCCATTAAACATAGGTAAAGCAAATTTTACATCAAGATTTAATAATGGTTTTTAAAAATAATCTTTATGGATAGAATGATGAGAATGATGAGACTGCTCAGAGGAAGAAGAGCTAGAACTTGATGGTGAATACGGAGGCTTAGGAGGGTCTCCTCCAGCCCCTTGATTCACTAAAGCATTATCATCTACTTTTTCTTCCTTTTTCTTCTTCATCCTCTTCTTGTAGTCTCCATACATTCGCTCAACCATTTCTGACATGCAATAAAATATCATATGGAAGTTTTTCTCATGTTCATCATGGTTGTCCTCTTCGACCATTTTCTTCCTTCGGGATGCACAACCAACTTCTAGGTTGAAAGTCTTAAGTGTTCATTCACCCTGCTTATGCTTGGCCCTAGTAAGCATTCACACTCAACAATTCAAGTCAAATATGACTTCTCTGATACCAACATGATCCAGGATCTTTTCATCAATGTGACTTATTAAAGAATTGTATTAAATGAGAATAAAATTAAATGCACCATAAAGAAGGAATAACTCAATAATGAAGAGACATATGCATCATATATGAATAGAAAAAACTTGATAACGGAGTTCGTCCTTGGTGGACTATGTCTATGGGTCCTTCTCTCAAATGGGTAGGCCTTTTTATTTACTTAGCAAAATAATTTGGAAAAATACATAAGTATACCTCATTATGGATTTAAGTTGCAGAAGCTTTGGTCTGATCAGAAAACAAACAACACCACTAAATTCGTGGCATCGAATTACCCAAAAATGATTGTCTCCACCCTTGATCTAAGTCTGTCACTTTCAGGCCCATGAGAAATTTCATCTCGGTTTCCATGCTTTCACCTACAATAAATTCATGGGAACATCTTGTTTTTTGTGCCCTGTCTGTACGATCGCATGCCCTCGATCAGCCCCTCGTGCACTGGTGAAAATCAAAATTTAAGTAACAATGGGGGCGAACTTCACCAAGTCACACCCCGGCCCAAGTGGTTGGGCAGACATTGCAAAGGCAGAGTGGATAGGGGAGATCCTGCGGTTGAACCCGAAGGCCTCTTGTTTTTGGTGTATGGTTAAAAATTTATTGTATATTTGGCTGGCGGTTTGGCAGAATCTTTGGTGGATACGGTTAATTTTGGCGGAGTCTTTGGCGGATACGGTTAAGTTTGGTGGAGTGGTTTCATCCGGCCAGATTTGGCGGAATCCTATCAAATTTGGAAGATTGGGGGTTAGCGCCAGCTAACCCAGACAATTTTGAAAATTTGGTTGTTGGGCATCCTTGTACATTTTCCCGCTACCACGTGGTTTAATTTCATTGGACCATGTCACCACCTTTGCATCGGCAGCGCCACATCATTCCTGCTCCATCAGCTTGCCACGTCACCTACTAGGTGGCTATACGGTCTGCCACATGGATGTACGGACTGACACATGGCTATACACACTGCCACGTGGATGTACAGATTGACACATGATTGTATGGACTGCCACATGGCTATACGGACTTCCACGTGGCACTTTCCCATTGGTCCACAGACTGATCGAAAAATTCCAAAATTGAGTGACACATGGCAGCCTCTGGTACTGCCACATCATCATGAAATGTGTCACCCTTTGCCTGTGCCACGTACCCTATACAGAGACTAACATCATCCATACTGATGTTGACTCATCCCTCCTGACTGGGCTAGGTTGACCAAAACTTTGACCATGAATAACTTTTGATCTGTAACTCTGTTCGACGAGTCGTTTACGTCATTGGAAATATTGTGACTCGATCCTTGTGATGATGCCAATTTCACTGAGTTGTGAGGACTTTGAATTTGTTCCCTTTATTTTTATATTGAGGCCATTCTAAGCTTTATAAGGCGCTTCTATGAATTCTAAGTTATCCTTAGTCTTCTCTGGATCCTTTTTGGATCACGCCTTCCCACTGAGAGATTTTTGGACCACCAAAATCTTTCATAAATCAACAAATAAGTTAGGGAATAGTTCCCTCACCTTGTCCTTCTCAATCCACTTTTCCTTGCTTGGATGTGTGCCCTTTAATCCCACTCTAAGATAATCAACATTGCCCCTGCATGAAGTCCTCGTCCTCCTGTCCATGATGATATCTTCCTTCAAATCATCTAAGTACTCATGAGAAAACTCATCAACTGAAGGTATCGAAACTTCCTCACCCTGATCCATGATCATGGGAGGCTCAAAACTTTTCAATTTTTCCAAATTTACAATTGAGTAAATCTGCATATATAGTGGAAGATCTAAACGAAAAGCATTAGTACTGTTTTCTCCAAAATAATGAAGGGTCCATATCAAATGGGCTTGAGTTTCTTGCCTTCACCCTTCAATCTCTCCTTGTTGATGTGAAGCCATACGTGGTCTCCAACCTGGAACTGCTGATCAACCCTATGTTTTTCATGTCGAGCTTTATATTGTGCTCGACTTTTCTCCAATTGTTCCCTGACTGCTTGGTGTACCTATTGGATCCTATGAATGAACTTGTGGGCCCTGTCTTCATTCCATTTTTCATTTGAATTGACATCTCTTCCATACATCAAGTCCAAAGGGACCTTAGGTAAATATCCAAAACATGTCTGGAATGGAAAACATTGAGTGGAGGAATGTAAGGATCGATTGTGAGCATGTTTCACATAGGGTATATGTTCATCCCATAACTTTGGATGCTTGTTGCAGTAGCCTTGAAGCAAAAGTACCATTGTTCGGTTAACAACCTCTGTCTACCCGTCAATATGTGGATAGAAAGAAATGCTCCTCTTCAACTTGGTGTCCATCATTCTCCACAAGCTTATCCAAAAATATCCAAGGAACTGAGTATCTCGATCTGAGAAAATGGATGTGGGTAACCCAAAGTGAACCCAAACATACTGAAAGAAGAGATTAGCAGTTTTCTCAGCAGTGATCTGCCTTTTACATGGCATCAAGATACACATCTTTCTGAACCTATCCACTACAACATACAAATAGTCATGACCCTTTTTCGACATTGGTAAACCCCCTACAAAATCCATGGAGATACTCTCCCATGGATGGGATCGAACAGGAAGTGGTGAGTATAGCCCCAATTTTCTATTAGTGAGCTTACAAGTAGAACACATCACACACCCCTTTACCTATTTAGTTACCATTGCTTTCATTTGAGGTCAGTAACAAAACCTCTGCAAATGAGCCATATTTTTTCCTACCCCAAAATTCCCAGACACAAGAGAAGTGTGAGCTTCTCTTATTACATGGACTCGTTCACTTGTAGGAATACAAAGCTTTCCAAGATGGTAGAGTAGTTTTCCCTGCAGACAATAGTTCTCTACTTGTGTACCATGGGTTAGCTTCTCAAATACTTCTTTAAAATATTCATCAATGGCATATTTTTCCACATAGATATCATGATATAAAGAAGCATTCTTCAAAATAATAGAAGCAACAATAGGAGGTCTAGAAAGCATATCAACAACCTTGTTAATTGTACCCTTTTTGTATTTGATTACCAAATGAAACTGTTGAAGAAAACCCATCCATTGGTAATGCTGAGATTGTTGCAGCTTGGTTTGTGCTTGGATATATTGTAAGGGCTAGTGATTTGTGTGTATGATTGTGTCCTTCCCTAACAAGTAGTCCTTCCATTTATTTATACTTTGAACTAATGCATACAAGTCTTTATCATATGTAGGATAGTTAACAACATCTTGGTTAAAAGTTTCTATGTGGTAACAGATAGGCTTATGATATTGCATCAATATTGCACCCATGGCGTATCTATTGGAATCTATCTCGATCTCAAAAGGTTGTTGAAGATTTGATAGTGCTAATATTGGTGCGGTACTGATCTTTTCCTTCAAAGTTTCGAAGGATTTTTATTGCTTTCCTCCCCAATGAAAAGTGTTCTTCACACTAGTTAAAGCATGCAAAGGAGTTGCAGTAGATGAGAAGTTTGAAATGAATCTCTCCCAGTACTGGATTTCACCTAAGAAGCTTCGTACTTCAGTTACACTTTTGGGCTCAGGCTAATTTAAAATTACATCAATCTTGGAAGGATCAATTTTCAATTGTCCTCCTGCTACAATATGACCTAAGTACACAAGTGCAGTATTTCCAAATTCACATTTGGACAATTTTAAGTACAACCTTTAACTTTGAAAAATATCTAATACTTTCTTTACATGCCTTACATGTTCATCCCAAGTCCCACTAAATATAAGAATGTTGTCTAAATATACAATTACAAAATCATCTAGAAATGCCCTGAATACATCATTCATCACACGCATGAAGGTTGTCAGAGCATTACAAAGCCCAAAAAACATAAATAACCACTAAAACAATCTTTGTTTGGTTTTAAAGGCAGTTTTCCATGCATCTTGTTTTGCAACCCTGATCTGATGGTATTCATTGCACAAATACAACTTAGTGAAATAAACAATATTCTTTAATTGATCAAGTAAATCATCTATACGAGGAAGAGGGTATCGATTTTTCATCGTGATTTTGTTTAAGGCTCGATAATCAACACATATTTGCCATGTGTCGTCCTTATTTGGCACCATCATGATCGGAGAACCACAAGGAGATGAACTAGGCCAGATGACCCCTTGATCCAATAAGCCTTGTACTTTCTTTTTTATCTCTGTCATTTCTACAACCGACATCTTGTACATGCCCATATTAGGAAGAGGAGAATCTTGTTGAATATGTATTTCATGTTGGATTTCCCTCTTAGGAGGTAATCCATCTAGTTCCTGGAAAATGTCATCATACTTAGAAACAATATCAATTAATTCTTTCTTATGATAAGGATCACATCCTTGGAAGGTGTCAGATGTTCTGACATCCTTTTCCCTTACAACCATGAGTACATATCTCTTATTAGTGTTTATGAGTCTCTTCATTTTTCCTGGACTAACAAGTGTGGTGTTTACCCTCATCCTGTGGGCTCTAACAATATATTCTACTCCCCCTTTAGTAAGGTGATATTTTTTCTCATGATGAAATAATATTGCTTTCCTATCATAAAGATAAGGACTCCCTAGCACTATGCCACATATATCAAGTGATACAACATACAAATCCACTTCATCAATCAACTTTGAAGCAATAGAAAATATGACCCTACACTGCTTGGTGACATTAAGTTTGTCTTTATCACATACCCAACCAAGAGGATAAGGCTTTGGATGTGGTTTAGTTTCAAGACCCATCTTTTTGACAAGTGCTTCAGATATCAAGTTTACTTGGGAACCCAGATCAAATAATGTATCTATCTTAGAGTGCTTAGACATAACTCTTATGTGAAATAATTCATTCCTCTTTCTTTCATCATCATGAGATTTATTATTGGAATTTGAACTAGCATGAAGGGAATATTTACCTTGTACTCAAACCGTTGTGATCTTTTCTTCGTCTCCTGAATCATAACCAAGATATTGTTGCACTGTAGAAACGGTCTTTGTCTTCCCCTTTCCATCGAACTGTTTTGGTCTTTTCTATGGATGTAATTTCCAATAGTGTTCATCATCATGACCATTATTCTTGCAATGAGTGCAAGATGGCTTTCCTTCTTCCCTCTTTACAATGGCAGTTTTTTTGTCCTTCCTTTTAAACTTTTTAAACTGCTTATGTGGGAGATTGGAAGGTTTATTTGTGGGATCTTCTTGAACATGCTTTCCCATGTTCTCAAGGTGAGTGGCTTTCACACAAACTTCGTAAAGAATCGTGGGGTTAAACAATAGTAAAGTACGACGAATATAACTCTGAAGTGCACTAATATACTTCATTAAAGTTTCATAAGAATCTAAAGGAATGTTTAATACAAGAGATTTCTTCCTAAATTCTTCTGTGAAACTTTGTACAGTTTGACCTTTACTTCCTCTTAAATTTTTCCATTCCATCATTGCTTTATGTAAATAACAAAATGGATAAAATTGCTTCCTTATTGATGATTTAAATTATGACCATGAGGAAAGAAGATTACGACACTTACTTATGTCCTGAAGTTTTCTTTCCCACCATATGAAGTGGTGCCTTCCAACATAAGAGAGGTTGATTGCACTTTAAATTCTTCTTCATCAATCTGTTGAACGCGACAATATACTTCAACCTGTCGGATCCAATTATCTAGCTTTTCAGTATTAGCATTTCCATTAAACATAGGTAAAGAAAATTTTACATCAATCTTTAATAATGGTTTCTTAAAAGAATCTTTATGGCTAGAATGATGAGAATGATGATAATGCTCAGAGGAAGAAGGGATAGAACTTGATCCCTGAAGATGGAGGCCCAGGAGGGTCTCCTCCATCCCCTTGATTTACTAAAGAATTATCACCTGCTTGTGCTTCCTTTTTCTTCCATTTCTTATTCATCCTCTTCTCGTAGTCTCCATACATTCGCTCGACCATTTCTAACATGTAATAAAATACCATATGGAAGTTTTTCTCTTGTTCATCACGCTTGTCCTCTTTGTCCATTTTCTTCCTTCGGGATGCACAACCAACTTCTAGGTTGAAAGTATTAAGTGTTCATTCACCCTTCTTATGATTGGCCCTAGTAAGCATTCATACTGAACAATTCAAGTCAAAGATGACTACTCTGATACCAACATGATCCAGGATCTTTTCATTAATGTGAATTATTAAAGAATTGTATTAAATGAGCATAAAATGAAGTGCACCATAAAAAAGGAATAACTCAATAATGAAGAGACATATGCATCATAGAACACAAAAAACTTAATAACAGAGTTCGTCCCTGGTGGACTACGTCTCTGGGCCCTGCTCTCAAATGGGTAGGCCTTTTTATTAACTCAACAAAAGAATTTGGCAAAATACATAAGTATACCTCATTATGGAGTTAAGCTGCAGAAGCTTTGCTCATATCATAAAAAAAACAACACCACTGAATTCGTGGCGTCGAATTACCCAAAAATGATTGTCTCCACTCCTCGATATGAGTCTGGCACTTTCAATCCCATGAGAAATTTCATATCGATTTTTGTGCCTGCACCTGCAATAAATTCATTGAAAAATGTCTCATTTTCCATGACATGTTCGTACATTTGCACGCCTCTGGTCTTCCCCTTGTTCACTAGTGAAAATCAAAATTTAAGTAATAATGGAGGAAAACTTTGCCAAGTCACACCCCAGCCCAAGTGGTTGAGTGGACATTGCAAAGGTAGAGTGGATAGGGGATATCTCGAGGTTGAAACCAGGGGCCTCCCATTTTTGGTATATGGTTAAAAATTTATGGTATATTTGGTTGGCAGTTTGGCAAAGTCTTTGGCGGATACGGTTAAGCTTGGTGCAATGGTTTCATCCAGACAGATTTGGCAGAATCCTATCAAATTTGGTAGATTGGGGGTTTGTGCCAACCAACCCCAACAATTTTGAAAATCCGGTTGCTAGGCGTCCTTGTACATTTTTCGTTGCCACGTGGATGCATTTCATTGGGCCACATCACCACCTCTGCATCGTCAATTCCATGTCATCCGTACTCCATCAGTTTTCCATGTCACCTATGAGGTAGTTGTATGGTCTGCCACGTGGTTGTACGTTCTGCCATGTGGCTGTATGATTTTCCATGTGGTTGTATGGACTGCCACGTGACACTTTCCCATTGGTCCATGAACTAACCGGAAAATTCCAAAATCGAGTGATATGTGGCAGCCTCTGGTGTTTCCACGTTATCATGATGACATCAACATGACACGATTCACCCTTTGTGTGTGCCACGTAACCTGTACGAACACTGATGTCATCCATATTGATGTTGACTCATCCCTGCTGACTGGGATAGGTTGACCAAAACTTTTACTATGAATATATTTTGATCTGTAACTCCATTTGACAAGTCATTTACACCATTTGAGATCTTGTGATGTGCTCGTTGTAATGATTCCAATTTCACTGAGTTGTGAGGAATTTTAATTTTTTCCTTTTCTCTGTCTACTGAGGCCATTCTAAGCTTTTTCAGGTGCTTCTGCGAATTCTGAGTTATCCTTAGTCTTCTCTGGATCCTTTTTGGATCAATTGCAAGTGCCCAAGAGGAATTGACTTCTATTTCTAAATATAGGGAAATAATGTTTGAGTACTACAGCAGTGGATTGGATAGAAACCAAGTCAGAGACTTGGGTATTTCAAAACAACAATTATTGTCTATTTTAGGGATCCTCTAAATGGACAAGAACTACCTATGAAAACAAAATGCATTTGTATTGACTAGTCTATCCATCCACAAATTAGTCAAAACTTGATGGATAGGTGGTATGTGGTTTTTTATCAAAACTACTTGCAATAACAGGTAGTTGCCAGTATAGTGTTTGAGAAAATTATGGGCGGAATTTATTTTGGGTCACCATGTCAACTACTTTGACATGGGTAAGTTCTAGGGAGTGGGTCAAGGGTCCACACAGGACTAAGAGCATGTCAGGCACGATCCCATGTTAGGTCCTCATCCCCCTAGACAAAGGCCTAACCCCCCTGCCCAACATTCTCTTGTTGAAAAGAGCTTGCAACACGTACAATGAGTTATTTCATCATTGACCTAGAGCCTAGTGCAAATGGGTAGGCCTTTTAATTAACTCAACAAAAGAATTTAGCAAAATACATAAGTATACCTCATTCTGGAGTTAAGCTACAAAATCTTTTCTCATATCATAAAGCAAACAACACCACTGAATTCGTGGCGTCGAATTACTCAAAAATGATTGTCTCCACTCCTCGATATGAGTCTGGCACTTTCAATCCCATGAGAAATTTCATCTCGATTTTTGTGCCTGCATGTTGGCAGCCATTTCTCTTTTTATCCTATCTCTATAAGCTGCCTACACAAGTGTTTGGAACCCTTGATTCTCATCACAAGTTTTTGAGTAAAACAACACTATCATTTTGCGCATTTGCAAACCTGCCTTTTGTTCTCGTTTTCACGACTGCAAGCGTGAAAACTTTGATTTAGAAGTCACGTCAATGGCATTAAAATCGTCACTGGATTATTATGGTTACTCTTGTCTATGTGTTTATTGCATTTCCAATTCAATTATGGTCACACAGTTGGCAAGACACCAAAACTCTTACTCATTTAGCATTTTTTTGTTGTTAATTTGACTTCATTTTTATAAGACTGTGATGGAATTCTAATGATTTTGATCAAGTCCTTGATTCAATGGTGGTTTGATGTTCTATTGCTTTTGATTTAGTTCAATGGTTTCATAACAACACATTAACATGGTGATTAGACCCTTAATTCAATACAACGCATACGTTTTATCATTGAATCCTTGGTGCTATATTCGAATCATTGTTTTGATTTTAAAACCATGCAAATACTATTGCTTGTGCAAATATTTGGGTCGACTTACCATGGTTTTCATTAATTGTTTGAATGGCATATTATTTTAACACATTGCAACAGTGATTTGAATCACCATATGTGTTGTCGATTGTACAGTTGGATATGACTGTTTTGCATGGGTTGATTTTGTTCCACCACCCTCGCACACTTGGGCATTAATGCCTGCCTTCTATCTCGGGTCACCTATGTTGGTTTTGGGGAAATCCCTGACCTTTTGATCCTGCATTTACCCTGTCCAAACCCTTGTCCGTTTACCCTGTTCACTGTGTGTTCTGTTCTATGGCACCTATGGTGCGCATAGAACCTAATGGCAGCCAAACACTCTTACTTTTCGACAATGCCCGTGAGGATTTGGAAAATAGTGGCTGGCTGGTGTTTATCCAAAGATTTGAGGGTTTCAACCTTTCGTTTGCCCAACAGTTCGCCCTCATCTTCGATGGATACAGGGCTAAGGTTGGAGACATACAACTTGAGCTAAATGAGGAATTCCTAAGATCAACTACAGGACTACCAGCCACAGGGAAAAGGTGGTTTAAAAATTCCAAAGTAGACGAGGTGCCATGGATGCTCCTATTCACATCAAGAAAGATTGTTAGTTGTGATAGAGGTATGCCTGTCACTGCCCTCAAACCCAGGAGGCATGATCTTTTGGCATTTGTTAAGCATTTTGTGACCTGCAAAGGTCATTATGGTTTGGTATTTATGTATCATCTTCGGTTATTGATGAATTTTATGGACTACCCTCTGAACATGCCGAACTATCTGCTATGCAGTCTGTACAAGATGTCCAAACGTTTTAAGCATGAGAAGGCTGATAGCAACCTTTTCCATCACTGCTTGATCAAAGTCATTATCGTCCAGCATTTGAGCCTTAGCAGTGACTGTTGGCAAGCCTTCCTGTCAAGGAATGGCTTTGTCACCGTCGAGTGTGTCCAAGTGGACAAGGTTGTGGTTACTGAAACTATGGTTGGGCCAGCCATGCCATATCCTACCCTCCTACCCCTTGTCAAACCCTCGAATTGCCCCAACCTTGACCTACCTGATGCCATGGTCGACCCGTGTGCTAAAGACAATACTAAAGCCATCAAGAAACCTGGAAGGAGGAAAGGCAAAGGTGTTATTGGTGTCAATAGTAAGGGGAGGGAAAATGCACGATGGATATCCAAATGTGCTAGGAACAAACCCAAGCAAAACGTTGACCATAAGCCAATAGTGTTGAGCGAGGACTCAAACTCCGATATTGAACGTTTCCTAGCCAAGGAATACCCTTACTCTCATGGTCTATGCTCAATGGAACCCTATGAATTTGTTTCCAACTTACCTCCGTGCCTCAAGAATGACCCTAAATTCCCAGGAATTAAGCTTCATGGTGACACCCCTCGCCTGTGATGCCAAGGCCAAATCAATCACCTTGCACTCAATGCAATGCCTGGCTTGAATGCTATTACACTGACGTTCCGTTGTTGCAATCTAAGATTAAATATTTAGAGGAACGAGTTACTGTGTTGTCAAAGGAGAACGACAGGCTACAAACCAACCAGAAGAAGCAAAAGACCACCGGTTCAATTGTCTTCAGAAATGTTGAGGCTGCAACAACCTTTGTCAATTCAAAGTTTTCCTGATCGAATCGTTCTCCTACTGCCCATGTATGTATTTCAACATCGATTTTGTTTTATGAGTTGGCTTGAATTAGTGTGATCGATTATGTTTGCTTTTAATTAGTTCTATTTGTTTCAAATAGATTCAAAATGATTCTGTTATTTTTGAAATACCAAAATGATTTCGTTATGAATCATGTACAGAAGATTTGTTTTTCTAAAAACGAACACAACTATGTTTTGATTGATATGATTTTGTTGTTCTTGGATTGGGTCGGCCCTGATTTAGTTCGATTAAGTTCTTTTTGGTTTGATCCAGAAATGATTTTAATGTTTGAATCAGCATGAGCTTTTGTGTATGCGATGCATTGATATCAGAGATTGATAGAATGTAATCTATTGATTCGCAAAAACAACTCTGTTGGTTTTAATTTAAAAAAAAACAATTCTGTCAAAATTTGGATTAACATATTATACCTATATTGGATTCATACCAAATATTTGTTTGATATTCGTTTTTGATTGAAATTGATTCAAAAAATGATTTCATTGGTTTCCAATTGTCAAATGATTATGTCTGCTCTGAATTGGTGATAACAAACGTTTGACATTTTGCATATATCCCTGTCATCGTTCAGTTAAGTGATCACGATTTCGTCTGTTTCAATTTGCATACAAGTTCTTGTTTGTTGTGGCATGAATGATTCGCTTTGTTTGGAATTAGTAATCAAAGATTTGGTTTAATAGGTCGAATATAATTCTGTTAGTTTTGGATTGATTTAAAAACGATTATGTTTTCAAATTAGACCAGCTACAGAATCGCAAGATTCTGTAGCTAGTCTTAAAATTTAGATTTTTGTTAATTTTATCAATAAAACATTATCTAAACTTGGGCATTCTTGTCTACTTACAGGTACCTACGAATTTCATTGACAAATTGGACATGCTGTAGCAGTTTAGATATAGTTTTGTTTTAAGTTGTTAGCTTAAGTTAGAAATAGGGACTTGGGAGATTGCTCCCATATTTTTTGTAAACTGTTTTGATAATTCCCACAGGGATGTTTTACCCTGTGGCCTTTAAATACTTGTTATTTTTTGTAAAAAACCCATCATCACTGTTGGGAGAAGAAAGACTTTGGACTCATAAGGATACAAACTGGGATGAAAGTGGATGTTTTGTAATATCTTTAGCTTTCAATATATCAAACTTTTATTTCAAGTTTTATTCATATCAGTTTGCGATCAATTATTTACTACTTTAGCTATCACAATTCATTGCAGGTTGATGTGATTTGGTTTACATTTTGTCCATATCTGATATCTCTTATTTTTAGCACAACAACTACTCTGTTTCAATTTAATGAATAAAGGTTTATCTTCTTCGTTAATTGAACTGTTCTGGACAAATCTTTGCACAGGGATTTATCTGACTGCGATGATTTGTAAATTATAAGATTGTTGTCGTTTTTTATGTCTTGTTTTCCGTGTCATTCATATTCAAAGAGTATAGCTGCTTCTTGTTTACGAGAAGCTTTTGGAGAATCTGGTGCGGGTTTCCTCTCATCGAACAACTGAATTGGATACTTTGCACGGGACAAATTCGAAAGCGTTATTACAGGTTAGTTTATTAGTGTTATTCAAGTAGTTTAGATAGATATATAGTTTAGATTTATAGTACAGATTATTATTTTAATTGCTCAGCTTAGATAGTTTTCATTTTATTTTCTTTCTCATAAAATTATAAAAATAAAAAAACGATAGTCTTGCTGTCATAGGACAGTTTACAAATGGTTTTTTCAGGTTTTCATTTAAAATCTGTAAATCTGTAAATATTGTACATTTGTGACTAAGATCTAATTATGTTGATAATTGAACATTTAATTTCATAGAGTTATTGTTGTATAATATTAGACAATAAGCTGTATATATTTTATTTGATATTTATTTATTAGTTTGCTTTAATTGTTGTTTTCATTTATATTAGTTCCTTTAGTTAGTTTTCTTTCGTTTTCCTAGGACTTAGATCGGCCAACGGAGCTGCTAAACCCGTTGGGGTGGATCATCCCAAATGGCTTGGGTTATTTACACAACCCCAGACCCGACCCACTCCTCCAGTTGGCGAGCGTTCAATTTCGCCCGTCAACACTGCACCTGCAATAAATTCATTGAAAAATGTCTCATTTTCCATGACATGTTGGTACAGTCGCACGCCTCCGATCTTCCCCTTGTGCACTAGCGAAAATCAAAATTTAAGTAATAATGGGGGCAGACTTTGCCAAGTCACACCCCATCCCAAGT
This sequence comes from Picea engelmannii, assembly GCA_009831015.1. Classification (NCBI taxonomy): domain Eukaryota; kingdom Viridiplantae; phylum Streptophyta; class Pinopsida; order Pinales; family Pinaceae; genus Picea; species Picea engelmannii. The sequence goes on from ML782405.1 coordinate 368,390, forward strand.
GGTTGAGTGGACATTGCAAAGGCAGAGTGGATAGGGGATATCTCGAGGTAACCCGGGGGCCTCCCATTTTTGGTGTATGGTTAAAAATTTATGGTATATTTGGTTTGCGGTTTGGCGAAGTCTTTGGCGGATACGGTTAAGCTTGGTGCAGTGGTTTCATCCAGACAGATTTGGCAGAATCCTATCAGATTTGGTAGATTGGGGGTTGGTGCCAGCCAACCCCAACAATTTTGAAAATCTGATTGTTAGGTGTCCTTGTACATTTTCCGTTGCCACGTGGATGCATTTCATTGGGCCACATCACCACCTCTGCATCGTCAATTCCACGTCATCCATACTCCATCAGTTTTCCATGTCACCCGTGAGGTAGTTGTATGGTCCGCCACGTGGTTGTATTTTCTGCCACGTGGTTGTATGATTTTCCACATGGTTGTATGGATTGTCACTTGATACTTTCCCATTGGTCCACGAACTGACCAAAAAATTCCAAAATCGAGTGATATGTGGCAGTCTCTAGTGTTTCCAAGTTATCATGATGACATCAGCATGACACGTTTCACCCTTTGTGTGCTTCACATAACCTATACGGACACTGACGTCATCCATATTGATGTTGACTCATCCCTGTTGACTGGGATAGGTTGACCAAAACTTTTACTGTGAATATATTTTGATCTGTAACTCCATTCGACAAGTCATTTACACCGTTTGAGATCTTGTGACGTGCTCGTCGTAATGATTCCAATTTCACTGAGTTGTGAGGACTTTTAATTTTTTCCTTTTCTCTGTCTACTGAGGCCATTCTAAGATTTTTCAGGTGCTTCTGTGAATTCTGAGTTATCCTTAGTCTCTCTGGATCCTTTTTGGATCAATTGCATGTGCCCATGAGGAATTGACTTCTATTTCTAAGTACAGGGAAATAATGTTTGAGTACTACAACAGTGGATTGGATAGAAACCAAGTTAGAGACTTGGGTATTTCAAAACAACAATTATTGTCTATTTTTAGGGATCCTCTAAATGGACAAGAACTACCTATGAAAACAAAATGCATTTGTAGTGACTAGTCTATCCATCCACAGATTAGTCAAAACTCGATGGATAGGTGGTATATGGTTTTTGATCAAAACTACCTGCAATAACAGGTAGTTGCCAGTATAGTGTTTGAGAAAATTATGGGTGGAATTTATTTTGGGTCACCATGTCAACTACTTTGACATGGGTAAGTTCTAGGGGGTGGGTCGAGGGTCCACACAAGACTGAGAGCATGTCAAGCATGATCCCGTGTTAGGTCCTTGTCCCCCTAGACAAATGCCTAACCCCCCTGCCCAACATTCTCTTGTTGAAAAGAGCTTGCGACACGTACAATGAGTTATTTCATCATTGACCTAGAGCCTAGTGCAACATGGTAGATTTGTTGCACTATCTCTAGAGGAGGTGACTATCGATGACATTGATAGAGGGGTTGGAGCTTCACCTCGTACAACATGGTTTAGTGAGGAGAGGGCACATGGACATAGTAGTCATCCATGTGAACCTCACAGATGCTTGAGATGTAGGCAGACCATGATGTATCCACTTAGTGAACTTGCGACATAGCACATGCGTTTGTGGGATATTAAATAATACCCCTAATTTCACTAGATATTGAAAAATACCTCTCAAAATCCTTTTGTTGAACCCCCCTCCCAACACATATTTCCAATAAAAGAAACCTTATTTTTACCAGATATCCCCTATTTTTACCAGATTCACATTTTTATGTCCCCTAATACTTATAACCCCCTCATTCCCCACATCACCCCCCCCCCTAATACCTACAATATATTGACCTTATTTTTCACAATTTTAAAACCCCCTTTATGAATGAACGTGATAAGATATTGGTCAACAAGGTGAATCCCCTATGAGGAAAACCTACTATGGGCCTATGGAGGCCAGTGGACAACATAGATTCATGGAAGAGGTTAGTATCTTAACCATCACTATGTTCTTAATCGTTATATATTTATTTTTTTATTTTGTGTATTTATATTGATATTTTATGCATGTTTCTTTGCAGTTGTTAAGTCCATGTAGCAGACCCTCTATGCCCATGGATGCATCAGTGACTATATCCACCAATGATTCAATAGTAGAGGCAACCTTCTCATTGGGAATATCCCATACACAGGTAGTGTCACATTTGATAAATTCACCATAGTCATTTCTTTATTTTATGGCATCCTAAAAATTTTAATGTTCTTGTGTTTCTATAGGATGTGGGACCAAGGGATGTCGAGGAATGTCCATCTAGGATGTAAATTCACCTACATCACATGTATCATGTGTAGAGTTAAATATCATTTAAATCTCAAATATTTTGTGTTTATGTTTTTTAATTTTTCTATTTGGTACTAATAGTTCAATATTATTAATATGCATGCAGGATGCAGACATATTCGCTAGTTATAGTGCTACTGCACTCCTTGTGCACCTGATATCTACTTTTGGGTTAAATTACTCTAGGCCAAGGGAGTTATCATAACTTGTACATCATGTGGGGTACATCTTTTCCCACCCCAAGCATTTATCTTATTACATGCATCATCAGTGGATTCACCAACATGCCACCCATTTGCACCACCTCTTCCATCACATCCATCCACAGTGTATGCACCCATATTCCACCCACCCCCACCACCATTTACATCAACCCCATCCACTAAGGCTGTCATGGTAGAGGTCTCCTTGGAGTAGGTTGTACAACTGAGCGCTCCACCTGTCAGTGACTCTCCATCGAGGCTAGAGATATTCACAGTGAGATAATGTGTTAATGATAATTTTTTATGTATCATGAATTTGATTTTACACATATTTTTTTAATTTTCTTAATTTGATCCTTACAACTGACGCAGGGTGTCATCGTTGAAATATTGGGGTCACGGAGGAGGGTAACACCCTCATGAATTTCAATAGCATATGCAGTGAGTTGTCCTAGGTTAAATTACAAAGTATCATTTTGTATGTTGTTTAATTCATTGAGGAGAAAAACTTATAACAATATTTTTTCTTTGTGCAGTCTCTGAAGCGATGAAGCATGCTCAGGCCTAGAACCACTCGAGGTGCTTCCTAAAGACAGAGAATAAATATATCTTTTCAGGATTCTCTTGAGGGTGGCGAGGGTGGCAGTGGTCAATGATTGACCAATTACTTCCATTTTGTATATAGGCCACCATATGGTTGTTTTCCAT
>ML782405.1:371671-383063 GCA_009831015.1 Picea engelmannii
TATGGCACAATTTTTATGAATCTCATTGTTTCCGCATTTTATGTTGATGAATGTATGAATTTCAAAGTCTATGAATTTCATGTGTATGAATATATGATTTTTTTCTAAAGTGATTATAAATACTTTCATTACGTATTAAAGAATCTCTTGTGGTGGAAGAGCTTGTTAAATGCTAAATCCATAAGCAATGAATGGTTGTCATTACCTAAATGTATGGGTAGGTGTTGACGCTTGAATCTATCAAGACCGAAACGACAACCTCATGACAACATTAGTCCCCCTTCATTTTTAGAGAGGTGGTTCTCCTCTTTGGCTAAAATATATATCTTTGAATATCTTGGAGTAGGGAGAGTGCTAGGAAAAAAACCCCAAATATTTATTGCTTAGATTTAAATGAAAATGGTTCTTCAATAACCCAATATGATCTTTATGTGCAACAAAAGTCTTTTTACAATAAGAAAATATTGAAAGAGGGTTTCAACATCAAAATGAAATTGTGATCAACATCACACACAATCTTCTTAATCATATATAAATACATACATATCTTCTTTATGATAAATATGAGAGAATGATTTGATCATCTCAAAGAATTTTAATAGAGTAATGCAATTATTAATAAAAGAAAAATTGATAGGCCAACCTCAAATATCTTATACTTAAAATTCAAAGTTACAAGATACAATCAAGATCAACCTCGAAACAATTCTTTGTGAAGTTGTATTCATGAAAGATGTTCTTCATTACAAAATCTTTGACAACCATGTATGTGGCTGCAAATACTCCATGATCGTATAAGAAAAGATCTTAGAAGAATATAATAAGAACACTCAATTGTTGGATTACTGAGAGGGGGGGGTGAATCAGTAATAGAGGAATTTCAATCTTTTAAACCATATAATGCAAGTGTTATATCAGTGTAGCATTATCATCCAATAATTGTAGAGTAAGTAAACAATGAAAAATTGATCAATCATACACATACATAGTACACCAATGTTTTTACATGGAAACCCAAAGCGGGAGAAAACCACAGAATGATTTTTCTTATATGTCTTGAAGAATTACATTCATTGGAAGCACCAACTTCCTTTGTTTTCTAGTTGCAACTGGAAGGAGGCTCCAACCCCATAGTTTCTCAGGCTAAAACCTAAGGGAAGCTCCAACTCCCCAATTCTTTGGCTACAACCAGAAGGAGGCTACAACCCCCTATGTTCTCTGGCTACAACCGGAAGGTGGCTACAACCACATGTCATTTCCCCGTCCAACCGCCCTGATGTATAAGTAGAATGATGGAACCACTGTCACACTATCACTATGAGATATATTGTTTTAAATCTATATCAATCAACCTGTACCAATAACCTGAATCATGCATCAACCTGTAATCAACATATACCATAAACAAGTGCATCAACCATGCACCAACCTGTACCATCAATGAGTGTATCAACCATGCACCAAATATGTACCGATCATACATCAAATACACATCAACTACGACTCATCAAGATGTACCAACATCATCAAGTATACACCTCATGTATGTGTCAACTCATCAACTACTTGTCTCAACCATGTACCTCAACCATACACCAAGTACATATACCAATATAACCATCAAAAGTTCTCTAGCAATACATCACACTATCCATAACCAAATACCATAAAATATTACATCAAACCATGTGCCACAACCTCACTATTATGTAGCCTCAAGCTAAACCAGCAACTTCAACAACACATCACAACAAAAAGACCAATACCCATATGCCAAATACCAACAACAAAATACCAATTGTATCCCTCAACAAATCTGATATATGCAAAAATATTGAACATCCAATGCCATCTCAAGAGTTAAACCCTAGCTCACAAGACATACCTCAAACAAGATGTGCCATATCTCTCATAAATAGACCCCAACCATGTTGTTGTCGTGATTTTTCTACCGCACTTTTCTTGCCGCACTTCTTCTGCTGCAATTTTTCTCTATCAATAATACCTTCCCAAATAACCTTTCACCAAAATAGATATTCAATGATATTCAAGTGTGATTAAATGAGAGAGCCTTGCCTCTTATTTATACTTTCATGTAACATCCCACTTTCCTTATTTTAGGGAGTGCTCCATTAACTTTATTATTTAAATAATTTATTTTGCAAACACTTTGACTTTTTGGGGCTTCTAGATGATTCATGAGGGTTCTCCAACTTCACATGGCCATAAATATCTAACCGTGGGGAGTTATGTCATGTTCCACATACCACTGGAAATGGCATGACATGTACTATACATATAGAATAGTGTTACCTACAAATATATCAAAACTCATACCATTATCCATCAAACAAACTTGGGTCCATTACCCAAACCTTTGTGCTACCGGAATTTTCTACCAGACTTTCTTCAAGGGTGGACATCAATGACAACTAACTCAATTAATCAACAATCTCCCCCTTTGGAATTGATGGCAACACTTTGATGTAATATTGAAGTCATATCACTCATTCTCCCTCTGTTAGCATCGATCCCCCTAGAACCATGCCTCTTTTCTCTTTCTCCAAGAAATTCTATGTTTGCATCTGATAAATCTCTCCCCCTTTGTCATCAATGGAAAAGGTATATTTCCATATGGGGTTGCTCCCCTTAACTGAATTGTTCCTGAAACTTATCTCCCAACCTGAACTTTCCTCTTTATGGTTCTTCCACATGTAAATCTAAAAAGTATAAGATAATCATTCAAAAACATTCATTTTGGAGTAGAAATTACTCTGAGTCTTTGGCGAAGATACTCAAAGGCTTCTCTTGGAAGCATTTTTGTAAAGATATCTGCCACTTGTTCTATTATTCCCACATATTCAACTTTGATGTTCTTCTCTACAACCTATTCCCGTATAAATTGATACTTGATTGGAATGTGCTTCGTCTTGGAGTGCATCATCGGGTTCTTTGAGATACTGATGGCACTTGTATTATCACAATAGATTGGAATGGGCTCATAATACTCAACCTGTATATCTGTGAGAGTTTGTTTCATCCATAGAACCTGTGTACAACATGATGTTGTTTCAATATACTCTGTCTCGACTGTAGATAAAGATATTGATGATTGTTTCTTGCTTAACCATGATACTAAACACTCACCCAAGTAGAATGTTGCTCCATTGGTGCTTCGTCGTTCATCAATGCAAACTTCCCAATCTGCATTTGTGTAGGCAATAAGTGACAGACCCTTTCCTTTTGGATACCATAATCCAAACTCTTATGTTCCTTTGAGATATCTGAAAATCCTCTTCACTGCTAATACATGTGATTCCTTTGGTGTTGCTTGAAATCTTTCCACCTGTCCAACTACCTGCACTACATCTAGTCTGGATGTTGTTACATATAGTAAGATACCAATCATTGACTTGTATTTCCTTTAGTCTGTAGACTTTAAATCATCATATTTTCTCAACTTGCAATTGGTTTGCATAGGAGTCATAACTGGTTTTCAATCTTCCATTCAGAACCTCTTTAGCATTTCTCTGGTATAGTTAGTTTGAGAAATAAAATTCCTTGGTTTCTTTGACGTATATCAAGACCTAGAAAGAAGGATAGTTCTCCAAGTAATGACATTTCAAATTAATTCTTCATATCCTTTGCAATTTTTTGTCTTAACCTGTCATCAGTACCTCCAAAAATAATATCATCAACATAAACTTCAATTAATAGAATATTATCTTCAGTCACCTTGATGTAGAGGTTGTTGTCTACACTTCCTTTTTTGAACCCTGGATGTTGTAGATATTTATCCAGTTTAGAGTACCATGCTCTAGAAGCCTGTTTTAGACCATATAAGGCCTTCTTCAATTTACACACATAATTTGCATTCTATGACAATTGGAATCCTTCTGGTTTTTCAATGTAGACTTCTTCTTCGAGTTCCCCATTCAGAAAAGTTGATTTCACGTCCATCTGATACACTTTAATATTCTTGGAGCATGCATAAGCTAGGAGCAATCAAATTGCTTCCATTCTGGAAACTTGAGAAAATGTCTCTTCAAAGTCAATTCCTTCAACCTGTGCGTATCCTTTACATTCCAATCTAGCTTTTTTTCTTGTAACATGTCCATATTCATTTAATTTATTTATGAATACCCACTTTGTGCCAATCACATTTTGATTCTTTGGTCTTGGAACCAACTCCCAAGTTTCATTCTTCTCTATTTGATCCAATTCTTCATCCATGGCCTTATTCCAAAATTCATCCTCACTGGCCTCTTCAAAACTATTTTGTTCAATCATAGATGAGAGTGCTAGGTGTGTTTGTTTTGGTGAACAAATTCTTCTTCTAGTATCAACTCCTGCATAATTTTTTTCTGATAATATGATCTGAAGGATGATTCTTTTGTACTCGTTTGCTTGGTCTCTTTGGAGGCACTTGTTGAACTAACTCTTCTACTTCTGTCTGATCCTCTTCATCTTCCCCTTCTACTTCTTCTTTATCTTCTGCTTCTTCTTCGTAAAGTTGTTCCATTGATTTATTTTCTTCTTCCTTTCATTCTCGTCCACCTGTTTCATCAATTGTTAAATTGATGCTTTCCACAACTTTTTTCAACCTCAAATTGTAACACTTGTATGCTTTCCTTGTACTTGAGTAACCAACAAGTACTCCTTTTTCCACATGAGAGTCAACTTTCCCATTCTTCCATCTTCTCTTTTGATGTAGCATTTTCTTCCAAATACTCTGAAGTGCTTCACATTTGTTGGTCTTCATTTCCATAGCTCATAGGGAGTTTTGCCAGTGGTGTTTCTAAGCATTACTCTGTTTTGAATGTGAACTGATGTATGCACTACATGTGTCCAAAAGATATCTGTCAATTTGGAATCCATTAACATTGTTCGAGCCATTTCATGTATTGTCATGTTCTTTCTTTCAACAACTCCATTCTGTTGAGGTGTCCTAGCAACATAGAATTGTTTTTTTATTCCATGCATGTTGCAATAGTCCACAAATTCCTTTGAAGTGAACTCTCCTCCATTATCAGATCTCAAACATTTGATTTTTGAATCCATTTCATTTTCAACCATTTCCTTGTAGACCTTGAAGTTTTCAAAAGATTCTGACTTATTCCTAAGAAATAAAACTGCAATCATTCTTGTATAATCATCAACTAATAACATAAAGTATTTCTCACCTTTTAAACCCATTGTTGTAGTTGGTCCAAATAGATTGGTATTCACAATTTCCAGTGGTCTTGTCGTTGAATATTCTTTTGATTTAAACCTAGTCTTTGTTTGCTTTCCTTGTTGACAATGCTTGCATAAAGTGTTGGTTGGTTTCGTAATTTGGGGCATTTATCTACTGCTTCCTTTTTGTTAACTTTGACAAGGTTATCAAAGTGTATGTGACCCATTCTTCTATGCCATAGCCAACTTTCATCATCCTTTCCTAGATAACACTTTTCATTTCCAATTTCACTTAGTACATATATGTTGCTTGAAGTTCTTGCAGTTGTTGCAATCAATTTTCCTGAACCTTCTTTTCTTATCTCACACCTTTTTGAATTGAAAGTAGCTTTATGACATTGGTCACACATTTGACTCAAAATTAGAACATTATGTTTCATATCTTATACTAGTAGAACATTTTTTTCCTTGGTATTCTTGTTTCCAATTATGACTGTGCCTTTTTCCAATGATTTTAGTTGAAACATCATTTCTAAAGAAGATTGATCCATCTCTTTCCTTTCTTAATGTAAGAAACCTGTCTGTAACACCTGTCATGTGTTTTGAACAGCCATTGTCAACATACCAACCACTTTTCTTTTGCTTATCTTGTAGAGAAAGTGTGCATTCTTCATTGCTATATTGATTCTGCTTTCTTATCCATGTTCTCTTCTGAGGTTCTTGTCTGTGACTTTTTTTGTTCTGTTGTGGTTCTCTAGGAGGAACTGTCATTCTACAATCTTTGGCCATGTGTCCAAATTTGTTACACTTGTAGCATTCCACTTCAGTTCTCAATTATTCAAAATTGTTGTAACTTCTTCTATGTGTTTCACTAGGCCTTGTGTATGACTTTCAAAGTTGTTTATGTTCCTGTTGTTAGCTCTGCAATTCATAGATTTATGTCCAAAATTATTACATGAATAACATAAACCAAAAAATATAGTTTGATACTTGGGAGTTGAATATATTCTGAAAGGATTTTCTCTTTTGAATCCTTCTTCTTATTGAGGCCTATATATCGATTATTGATTCTGAAATCTGAATCTTCTCGATGGAGGAGTGCCCCTGTAATCTTCCTTGTAGATCTTCCTATCCACTTTTATTGTTTCTACATAGTTTTTTGGATATGTTTTTTGTTTTTTTGTTTTGGAGATTGATCCATTTTCCGTCTGATTGTATCTAAGTCTGGACTTGTCATAATGAGGTTTTTGACTGCTGATAATGTCATCCAAAAATTTTGAGTTGTTCTGCATATTTTTCTTTTGAAGATCCTTTCTTAATGTGACAATCTTTGCTTCCAAATTTCCAATGATCCTATCTCTTTCTTCTAGTTGTTCTTTGATTGCTTCTTTAATTATTTTATCTTATTCTATTTAAACCTTCAAATTTGTGATCATTGGTTCTAGTCCCGAGTGTCTTCTTTCTTGTCTAGTTCCACTTGTAGCTTCTTGTTTTTATTCTTATCTCTTCTTATAACTTCTATGGCACACAACAATTCTTCTCGGTAGTCAATTTCTTCCTCTTCATATTATTCTTCGGTGTCTTATTTGTCAGAGTCTTCTACTGCCATCAATAGAACTCTTTCTGTCTCACTATCACTGACTTCATATTCATCTGATGAGGAGATGTCTTCTTTGGTGCATAAGATTTTCTTGAAATATTTCTTTGTTGTTCTTTTTCCTTTGCATGTTTGTTTGCTATTTGAGTAATCTTCATCATTCCTCTTATTTTTCTTATGAGAACATTTGTTAGAAAAATTACCAATACCATCACAATTAAAAAAAAACAATGGAAACTTACCTTTATATCTGTCATTGGTTCCCTTATTCAATCTTCTGACAAAGTTGGCCATTTCTTCATCATCTTCTGAGATGTTACTGTTGTTGCTATGCTATATTTTTTTTTCTTTCCCTTTTTCTTTGGCCTTTTGGATGCTTTGAAAGTTGTTTCTTTTATATCTAGATTTTCCTTTTCAGTTCTCATTTCATATGCTGTGAAGATTCCATGTAGTTCATCCATGCTTATTGAGTCTAGATCTTCTCTTTCTTCTAGTGTTGATATCTTAGTATCAAATATCATAGGAAGAGATCTTAGTACCTTTTAAACAATTACAGATTATTTAATTTCTTCTCTGAATCCTATGATTGCATTTATTGTTTCATTGACTCGTAAGAAGTAAGCTGGAATATTCTCATCTTCCTTCATCTTTAGTTTTTCGAACTGACCTCTATAAGTTTGAAGCTTTGTTTCTTTGACTTTTGAATCTCCTTCATAAATATTTTGGAGCTTGTCCCAAATCTCTTTAGCAGATTTACAATGTATAAATTTGGTGTATATTGATTCACAAAGACCATTCAAAAGTGCATTTGTGGATTTGGAATTATTTTTCCCGAGTTTCATTGCTCTTTCATTTGTCGGTGGAACTGGTAGTTCTTTGTATCCATCTACAATTGATTGTTGATGCAGGAGCATCATAAGCACACTAGAAAAGCAAGCGCAAAGACAAAGATAGTTGGATATGCACCAGCGCACATTTTGAAAATGTTTTAAATTTAAATGAAGAGACATTAATGTAATAGCTGGGAGATGTATTTACATTTATTTTTTGGAGATTGTAAATAGATCTTGAGCGTTTCTCTCATCTGTTGGATATGGAGGAATTTATTTGTATTGAATGTAAAGTAGGTAGATTTTAATTATGAATAGATAGCTTAGAGTTGTAGGAGGGAAAACTCGTAAAAGACACCCTCGCTTGTATCATTGTAGGATATTCAGAATTTCTGTAAGCGGTAGAGTTGTAGAGAGTAAGAACACATAGGAGAACTCATGTACAGGAACACTCGAGTTAATACAGGAAACATTTGACTCAATTTTATGGTGTTATTACGCTTACTGTTAACATCTGTTGAATGGTATGTATACAGTTGCTTTCATTCTATGTTTATGCATTTGTTTCAATGTTGTTTTGTGTGTAGGATTTCATGTTAAAGGTATGAAGTCTAAGAGAAGGGAAGAATGAGTTTCAATTGTTTCTTTTCCTGAGAATTCCTGCAAGGAGTGCAATGAACGTCCGCAAGGTGTGCATTGATGGAGTTCTGAGTTTTATCTCAGGAAACTCAGGAGGGATATCATTGTTATTGTACCAGCAGAAGTACAAGATAACACATAGTCGTGGAAGGTGTGCATAGGTTGGTTAAGGCATTGAATTTTATCCACCAAGGAGGAGGATTGAAGGACTTTTGTTGCAAGAACTACACAGAGTCAGAGGACCAAACAACTAGAGGTTTTTTGCAAATGCCGCAAGGAGTACATGCAGGAAACTTTTGGGAGATTCCGGAGTTGCAAGTGAAAGCTCAGGAGGGATAGAAATGTTGAAGTTTTCAAAGGGAGATGAAGGTTGAGGTCACCCGTAAGAGGCAAAGTTCAGAAGGGTTGACGCTAGAGTGTTTGGTGAAGGATTTTTAAATGGAAAGGACGGTGGAAACGCTTCCAGGGGAAGTGTCGATCTACTGTGGGTCATTGGATATAGTTAACCAACAAGGGAGATAGGACCGAGAGTTGTTAGGTGTTAGAATATCAAAAGGGGATAGTGGTCGTTGGATCCATATCAACAAGGATCGTTGATCTCACACACAAATTTCATGTTTCATAATTTAGGAAGTGGAGAAGGCTGTGACTCGGAGTTGAGAGTCATGAACTCCCAATCCGCGAAGTCCCAATAGAAACAAGACCGTCAAATCATAGGGGAGCTCAGAGTCGTTGATCTGTGGTAAGGGGTTTTCACGGTTTCGGAAGTCGACAAAAGGAGTTACTGCATCGCAAAATGTCGATAAGCGAAATCCTGAGGTATCGAACTGTTTGGGCCCCAATTCATAGTTGAAGGTCACCTCAGGAAAAGTCAAAAGGAGGAGTCAGAGACCTATTAGCCTTTTTGGGGTTCCAGGAATTGAAGAGACAGGAGGACTCACATATGGGATCACGAAGTCATGAACCCTGAACCACTCTTTAGGGTGGAGGTTGTGGTCATATCAGCTATCATGTGGGTGAGAGTTGACGTTTAGTGCTTGTTTTCACAGGCGTAACTCATAGGCACCTATGGATGCACACCAATGTGTTTTAGAGATTTCTGTGGGAAATTAAAGATTCAATTTGACTCAAGGGGAATATAAGGAACAATCCTAAGACCGGGAGGTCACGCAGAACCTGTTGAGCCAAGGGGTTTTATGTCAGAGTGGTATCAGGGCCTACAATAATTTTTTTATGTAGGTGAAAAGGAGATAGAAGGCAAGTCATGATTTAAATTCTGTGAGGGACAGATTTGAACAATGCCGCCAAGAAGGAGAGAGAAACCAATGCCCAATCCAACTGTGGAAAGGGAGATGAGAAAAATCTGTGCTTGATTAGATGCTATGGAAACAACACAAAGATGGGCAATCGATGTTGGAGATGTTGACGAAGCCGAAAGCGAAAATGAGGCCGGAGCTGAGGAAGAAGTCGTAGTCGAAGACGCTGCAAAAGAACATCTATTCTGAGTTGTTGCAAGAATCAGATCTAGAGAAAAGATGGAAATTCTGGTGTATGAAGGCAACTTAGATGTTGAAGAGCTACTAGATTGGTTTAGAGCTCAGAATAAATACTTTGACTATGAGGATGTCAAGGAAGATAAGAAAGTTAAACATGTCGTCACTAGACTTAAAGGGCATGCAACACTGTGGTGGGATGAACTGCAGGCTGACAAGCGTTGCAAAGGAAAGAAAAGAATCAAAAGTTGGGATAGGATGGTTGAAAAAATGAAAGCCAAGTTTATACCCAAAGACTACCACATCAATATGTTTCGAAGAATGAAAAACTTGAGACGGGAAGGGATGATAGTGAAAGAATACACTGATGAATTGTACAGGCTCAACATCAGGGTTGGTCATCGTGAAACTGATGATGAAAAGGTCTCCAGATACATGAATGGTATGAGATATGACATTCAGGGTGAGATGAGCATGATAAAAATAAGGAATGTAGAAGATTATTATCAAATGGCCCTGAAGGATGAAGAGAAATTGGCCCGAAATCAAGGTCAAAGAGGTCGAGGTCGAATTTAGAGTAGAGGCAAAGTAATTGCCCAAGACAGAAATCAGAAGCTGAAGGAAGAAGAAAAGAAACCTCATACTCACCCTGAAAGAGGAGGAAGTTCATGGAGGGGAAGAGGTAGAGGCAGAGGGGAAGAGGAAGAGGCAAAGGAGGTGAGATAAAATGTTTTGTATGTGGAAATATCAGACATAATTCTTTTGAATGTCCTGATAGGAAAATGGATGGAGGCGATGTTAAGAACCAAACATCAATATAGCATGGAAAAACCTCAGGAAAAGTACTCAACGCCTTGAAACAGAGATAATTTCAGATAATAAGCTTCTTCGAGGGGGCAACCTCCTTTTACCCCACTTAAATGTTCAAGTACAAGATGATACAAAATGAAAATGTCTCCTTGGTATATATAGGAGAACAGGAGGTATAATTAAAACTAATGGCCTAAAGCCGACATAAATAAAATAACATTACTAATCTAAATTACAACTAATGGCCTAAAGCCGACATAAATAAAATAACATTACTAATATAATATGCCCCAATTAAGGGGTAATGAGCCAATATTAGGGCTTAACATGCCCCTCCCCTTGAGACAAGTGTTGTTCGCACTACTTGAGTAACTCTGGATGCTTCTGTATAAAAGACTCATCTTCCCAAGTGGAATCTTCAGCCGATAGTTTCCTCCATTTAATGAGATACTCAGAAATGGATCTATTCCTCAGTTGGCGAATTCTTGTGTCAGTGATGGCTTCAGGCTCCAATATGATTTTTCCTTCCTCGTCAAGTTATGGCAATATAGTTTGAACTAGGATCTTGTCGCCTATAACCTTCTTTAAGCATGAAACATGGAAAATTGGGTGTACTCATGAATGTGCAGGCAACTCCAATTTGTATGCCATACTTCAAAACTTTTTTCACTGTGATGTTGATTTGCTTGTTGTTTCATGCGATTTTGTGCCATGGTCAAGTTGTCCTTTAAGATTTGGAGAACTTGTTGTTGATTCTCGATGTGATCTTCCACTAATTGAACCTTAGATTTTTCTTTTAGAGAAGAAGTGATGGAAGGAGGGTGGTATCCATAAAGTGCCATAAATGG
>ML782405.1:386121-429020 GCA_009831015.1 Picea engelmannii
TCTTGATTCACCTTCCTTGTGTCCACATCATGAATTTCATGGGATGCATTTTCACTTTCAGGTGTCTTCTCTGTTATGAAATTTTTCAATGCTTCTATGATCTCCCCTTTTAAACCATCTATCTTAGTGTCCAACTTAGCTTCTATTGAATCCATCTTAGTATCCAACTTAGCTTCCATTGAATCCATCATCTCTCGTAGTTCATCTTTGGTTACTGTCTTCTTTTGTAAATAATTTATGTCCCTACGCATTTCTTCACCTTCGTCAAGAGTCCAATTAGGATTTTCTGGAGGCTTATTTGGTGTAGAAGGTCCCTTTTTGGGTGGCATTTTGGCCAAATATCACTTTTGAGTCTTGATTTTGAGGTGGTTCTGCTAGACAATATTTATTCTATTCTATCTCCCAAGTTTCGGCCCTCTTGGGTATGAAACTTTATTTTAGGTAGTTCTCTGATATTTCTTCTCTGCAATGCCACAGGTCTGATCAAAATTGGATGTGCCAAGTGGAATTTACAGCAACTTCCTCACAACTTGCCGATTTTTGGCATTTCCAGGAGATCTCACTTGTATAGAATGCCCCGCACAAAATAATTGATATCAAATTCTAAAAATTGCACCCAAAATACAAAAGACTGTCCACGATCCAATGCAACCAGTCCCACTCAATTTGGATTCTCTAGCAAGAAGTTATGCTTATTTTACCTGGAACACCTTTGTGAGACTAGTCAATAGGACTAGTCAGATACCCTATATTACACAAGGTGTATCTACAAATTTAAGATGACCCAGAAGCTAAACTTCTTACCAAAAATACCTTACTAATTTTTGTAAATGGTTTCCAGAGTTTAGGGTCTGAAACGTTACAGAAAAGTTTTTATAGCAAAAATTTTGCAATGACTCATTTTAGGATGATTCCAGAACCCTATCTTGTATAGGTTGTATCTCCGAAATTGTAAGGCCTCGGGAGCTGAATTTTGAACCCAACGTACGTTGATCCGTCTACTAAATACCCTCCTAGCGGTGCCTTTTGAAACTTTGTAGAAAAATAGTTATAGAAAAAATTCCACGATGTCTCATATGTAGCAGCGAAACCCCAAGACCTTGAGCTCTGATACCATATGTTAAGAACCAAACATCAATATAGCATGGAAAAACCTTAGGAAAAGTACTCAACGCCTTGAAACATAGATAATTTCAGATAATAAGCCTCTTCGAGATGGAAACCTCCTTTTAACCCACTTAAATGTTCAAGTACAAGATGATTCAAAATGAAAATGTCTCCTTGGTATATATAGGAGAACAGGAGGTATAATTACAACTAATGGCCTAAAGCCGACATAAATAAAATAACATTACTAATCTAAATTACAACTAATGTCCTAAAGACGACATAAATAAAATAACATTACTAATCTAATATGCCCCAATTAAGGGGTAATGAGCCAATATTAGGGCTTAACATGCGAAGCTCACATTTCTGTAGCACAAGGGAGAAATGTTGAGGCAGAAGATGCAGAAGGGGGAAGATCCTTAATGATGCAGAAAATTCTCTTGAAGCCAGAGAAGGAAGCAAAGAATCTAGTCCAGAGGAATAGTTTGTTCAGAACTGCTTGCAAAACCAAGGAGAGGGTATGCAAGGTAATAGTGGACAGTGGAAGAACAGATAATCTAGTATCCACAGAGATGGTGGAGAAGCTAGAATTGGAGATTGTTGCACATCCAATCCCATACAAAGTCTTGTGGTTACAAAAGGGACATCAGGTAACTGTCACTAAACAATGTTTAGTTGAATTTAAAATAGGGGGATATAAGGATGAAATTTTATGTGATGTTATTCCCATGGATGTCTATCATCTTTTGTTGGGGAGACCGTGGAAATATAACAGGAATTTTGTTCATGATGGAAGAAATAACACTTACACCTTGGAGAAGAATGATAGAACACATATGTTGCTGCCAATTAAAGACAAGGAAGCAAAAACAAAGGTGAGCAATACTATATTTCTCATGAGAAGGAAGGAGCTTCTTGAGGAAATCAAGAAATAAGAAGACATGTAGTTTGTTGTGGTAAGAAAACCTAGAGTCATATTGACTAGTACCAAGATAAATGATCTACCTGAGGAAATTCAGGAACTGTTGGAGGAATTTGCTGACATAGTAGTGGAAAAATTACCTTGTCCGTTGCCACCCTTGTTCGTTGCCACCCATCAAGAAATAAGAAGACATGAAATTTGTTGTGGTAAGAAAACCTAGAGTCATCTTGACCAGTACCAAGATAAATGATCTACCTGAGGAAATTTAGGAACTACTAGAGGAATTTGCTGACATAGTAGTGGACGAATTACCTTGTTCGTTGCCACCCTTGTTCGTTGCCACCCATCAGAGGCATAATTCATCACATTGATATTATACCTGGAGCAAGTTTACCAAACAATGTCGCATATAGATTGACGCCGCAGGAGAATGAAGAAGTCAAAAGACAAGTCTAGGATTTGATGGACAAAGGGTTAGTTAGAGAAATTTTGAGTCCATGTGTTGTACCTACAGTGTTAAGCCCAAAGAAAGATGGTGGATGGAGAATGTGTACTGACTCAAGAGCTATAAACAAAATCACCATCAGGTACAAATTTCCTTTACCCAAGTTGGATGACTTGATGGATTGCTTGAGTGGAGCAAAAATTTTTTCAAAAATTAATTTGAAAAGCGGATATCATCAGATTAGAATGAGGGAAGGTGATGAATGGAAGACAACGTTCAAGACAAATTAAGGGTTGTATGAATGGCTTGTCATGCCATTTGGTTTGATGAAAGCACCAAGTACTTTCATGAGGTTGATGAACGAAGTCTTGAAAGATTTCATCGGGAAATTTGTAATCGTGTATCTTGATGATATACTGATTTCAGTAAGACCAAGGAAGAACACATGAAGCATTTAACTGCAGTAATGAGGAGGTTACAACAAGAGAAGTTGTTTATAAATCTAAAGAAGTCGTCTTTCATGAAGACGGAACTCATTTACTTGGGGTTTGTGATCTCTTTAAATGAGTTGAAAATGGATCCTAAGAAGATAAAAACAATAAGGGATTGGCCATCACCAAAGAGTATCTTTGAAGTTCGAAGCTTCCATGGATTGGCTAGTTTTTACAGAAAATTCATCAAGAATTTTAGTGGGATATGTGCACCAATGATGGAAACAATTAAGAAAAGACAAAAATACTTTCATTGGACAAAGGAAGTAGAGAAGAGTTTCAGGTTGTTGAAGGAGAAGATAACTAGATAGCCAGTTCTGGTTCTACTAGATTTCAGCAAGACATTTCAAGTCAGGTGCGACGTGATTGGAGCAGTCTTAAGTCAAGGCAACAAGTCGATTGTGTACTTCAGTGAGAAATTGAACGAGACCAAGATGAAATATTCCATGTATGATAAAGAGTTCTATGCAGTCATACAAGTGTTGAAGAAATGGAGACATTACTTGGTTTCAAAAGAGTTTGTCTTGTATAGCGATAACCATGCATTACAATTCATAACTAGACAGGAAAAATTCAACTAGGAGCATGAAAAATGGGTTGAATACATGCAGAATTTTACTTTGTTATAAAGCATATTTTTGGAACTTCTAACAAAGTTGTTGATGCTTTGAGTAGGAAATGTTTGATTTTGCAGGAGTTCAAAGTAAAGATCTTAGGTTTCGATAACCTCAAGGATATGTACAGGGATGATTCAGATTTTAAGAATGCTTATGAAGCATGTGAGAATCCAATTCTCAGAGACATAATCCAATGGACTGAATACTTGATCTAGGATGGACTATTGTTCAGGGGAAACCAGTTGTGTATATTGAAATGATCTATGAGAGAGAACCTCTTGAAGGAAAAACATAGTGGAGGATTGGCTGGAAATTTCGGCCATGAAATTTTTTTCTCACAACTCAATGGGTCATACTATTGGCCAAGGATGAGGACAGATGTCAAGAGATTTGTGAATAGGTGAAAAAATTCCCATCACACGAAGGGAAAGAGACAGAATATAGGGTTGTATCAGCCATTGCCAGTACCAGAGAGGCCATGGGATGTGGTAAGTATGGATTTTGTGTTAGGATTGCCAAGGACGCAAAGAGGGTGTGACTCAATCTTTGTGGTAGTCGATAGATTTTTTGAAATGGCACATTTCATTCCATGTTAAAAAACCAGTGATGCAACTCACATTGCAAATCTATTTTTCAAAGAAATTGTTAGACTTCACGTCTTACCCAAGAGTATTGTATCGGACAGGGATACCAAATTTGTTGGTCATTTTTGGAGGACCCTATGGAAGAAGATGGGGAATAATTTATATTTTATCTTATCATATCATCCTCAGATGGATGGATAGATTGAGGTAGTAAACCGAAGCTTGGGATATTTATTAAGGAGTTTGATGGCTGAACATCGCAGTCAGTGGGATCAGATTCTTTCACAAGCGGAATTTCCATACAATGATTCACCAAACAGGAGTACAGGACAGAGCCCATTCCAAATAATGTATGGAATGCAACCGAGAGGAGTATCTGATTTGAGGTACTTAGAGACTAGTGAATTCAGAAGTGCTAGCGTAGAGGATTTTGCAGCAGGAATACAAGAACTTCACAGCAATATTAATGAGCGATTGCAAAATTCCAACCATGAATATAAGCACAAAGTGGATCAACACAGAAGAGAACTTCAGTTTGAAGTAGGTTATTTGGTTTTAGCGCATCTCAGAAAATAAAGGTTCCTAAGAGGAATGTACAATAAGTTGAAGATGAAGAAAATTGGGCCGCGTAAGATCATAAGAAAGTTTGAAGTAAACGCTTATCAGATTGAATTACCGGATGGGGTAGGAATATCTCCCATCTTCAACATAGCCGATCTGTATCCTTACAGAACTGATGAAACGAAGATATTGGAGGATCAGAAGGAAGTCCAATTGGTTAAACAGATGCCTATAGCTGAAAGGCCATAGATGGAAAAGATTATTGATCGGAGAGTCAAGAAAAATACCCGAAGGAAAACATACTTTGAATATTTGGTCAAATGGAAAGGACATTCAATTGAAGATGTCAGTTGGGAGAGTGAATCAGATATCCAAAGACATGGACAGACGTTGTAGGAGCTCATGAACAAGAGTTCATGAATTTTCCAGCCAAAGGACTATGAATTAGGAGCATCGTAAGCACGCCAGCAAAGCAAGTGCAAAGACAAAGACAACTAGATATGCACCAACGCACATTTTGAAAATGTTTTAAATTTAAATGAAGAGACATTAATGTAATATATGAGAGACATATTTACATTTATTTTTTGGATATTGTAAATAGATCTTGAGAGTTTCTCTCATCTGTCGGATATGGAGGCATTTATTTGTATTGAACGTAAAGCAGGTAGCTTTTAATTTTGATTAGATAACTTAGAGATGTAGGAGGGAAAACTCGTAAAAGACACCCTCTCTTGTATCATTGTGGGATATTCAGAATTTTTGTAAGCGGTAGAGTTATAGAGAGTAAGAACACAGAGGAGAACTCATGTACAGGAACACTCAAGTTAATATAAGAAATATTTGACTCAATTTTATGGTGTTATTATGCTTATTGTTTACATCTGTTGAATGGTATGTATACAGTTGCTTACATTATTTGTTTATGCATTTGTTTCAATTTTGTTTCGTGTGTATGATTTCATGTTAAAGGTATGAAGTCTGAGAGAAGGGAAGAATGAGTTTCAATTGTTTCTCTTCCTGAGAATTCCCACAAGGAGTGCAGTGAACGTCCACAAGGTGTGCATTGATGGAGTTTTGAGTTTTATCTCAGGAAACTCAGGAGGGATATCATTGTTCTCGTGCCAACAGAAGTGCAGGATAGCACAGAATCATGCAAGGTGTGTGCATGCAGGTTAAGGCATTGAATTTTATCCACCAAGGAGGAGGATTGAAGGACTGTTGTTGCAAGAACTGCACAGAGTCGGAGGGCCAAAAAACTAGAGGTTATTTGCAAATGCCGCAAGGAGTGCATGCAAGAAACTTTTGGGAGATTCTGGAGTTGCAAGTGGAATCTCGGGAGGGATAGAATTGTCGAAGTGTTCAAAGAGAGACGAAGGTCAAGGTCACCCGTAAGAGGGAAAGTTCAGAAGGGTTGACGCCAGAGTGTTTGGTGAAGGAGTTTTGAAATGGAAAGGATGGTGGAAACTCTTCCAGGGGAAGTATCGATATACTATGAGCCGTTGGATATAGTTAAACAAAAAGGGAGATAGGACTGAGAGTTGTTAGGTGTTAGAAGATCAAAAGGGGATAGTGGTCATTGGATCTGGATCAACGAGGATCATTTATCTCACACACGAATTTCATGTTTCAGAATTTGGGAAGTGGAGAAGGATGTGACTCAGAGTCGAGAGTCGTGAACCCTCAATTTGTTAAATCTCGATAGAACCATGACCGTCAGATTGCAGGGGAGCTTAGAGTCGTTGATCTGTGGTAAGGGGTTGTCGTGGTTTTGTAAGTCGGAAAAATAATTTACTGCATTGCAAAACTCCAATAAGAAAAATCCTGAGGTACTGAAGTGTTTGGGCCCCAGTTCATAGTTGGATATCACCTCAGGAAAAGTCAAAAGGAAGAGTTAGAGACTTGTTATCCTTTTTGGGGTTTCGGGAATTGAAGAGACAGGAGGACTCACATCTGGGATCGTGAAGTCGTGAACCCCAAACCAATATTTCGGGTGGAGGTTGTGGTCATATCAACGATCACGTGGGTGAGATTTGATGCTTAGTGCTTGTTTGCACAGGCGTAACTCATAAGGACCTGTGGATGCACACCAATGTGTGTTATATATTTCTACAGGAAATCAAAGAGTCAATTCAACTCAAGGGGAAGATAAGGAACGATCCTAAGACTGGGAGGTCATGCAGAACCTGTTGAGGTAGGGGGTGTTGCGTCAGATGTCAAATTTCAAATACCTGTGACTGTATATATGTTTTCATCCTTCTTCTCCAAAATGCATACTTTTGTCCATCAAATTGTGGTATTCCATTTTTATACATGTTGTTGCTCTCCATGATCTACCTTTTAGTGGTTAAACTGATTTCTGAAGGAACCTTCTCTGATACCAATTGTTGGATTACTGAGAGGGGGGGTGAATCAGTAATAGAGAAATTTAAAGATTTTCAACCATATAATGCAAGTGTTATATCAGTGTAGCATTATCATCCAATAATTGAAAAGTAAATAAACAATGAACAAATGAGAAATCATACACATACACAGTACACCAATGTTTTTACGTGGAAACCCAAAGTGGGAGGAAACCATGGAATGTTTTTTCTTATATGTCTTGACGAATTAAATTCATTGGAAGCACCAACTTCCTTTGTTTTCCAGTTGCAACTAGAAGGAGGCTCTAACCCCCTAATTTCTCAGGCTACAACCTAAGGGAAGCTCCAACTCCCCAATTCTTTGGCTACAACCAGAAGGAGGCTACAACCCCCTATGTTATCTGGCTACAACCAGAAGGTGGTGTTAAGAACCAAATACCTGAATACAAAATATCACAATAGATCCAAAGATATTCTAATACAATCACCACACAAGATATATGAAACCATATAGAAAACCACAACTTTATTATAGAAACCCTTGAGGTAGGGAAACACCATACAATGGATCCTATTATGGAAGGGATCCTCTCCTGTTCACTTGCCTCTTCAAGGGGGCATCCTCCTATTGAGCTACCGATCACAATACAATAATTCTCTTCATGTCTCATTACATTGCTTGAACCCCTTTATATAGTGCTACCATTAACTAAGAACATTCTAGAGGAGGAATCTTCTAGAAGTAGAACCTTCCAAGAAGTCCTCTTACATTTATTATATCTAATTACCCATTTATTATATCTAACTACCATAGTGGGACTTATTTAATAATATAGTGGACCTAGTCCACCTTACATTGAATGACCTCCACTATTACCACTATGGGCCCTCTGGGCCCCTCCACTACCTCTCTAGCTACCTTACAGGTGGATACAACCACATGTCCTTGTCTTTTCCAACCGCCTTGACGTATAAGTAGAATGATGGAACCACTGTCACACTATCACTGTGAGATATACTGAAGTAAACCTATACCAATCAACCTGCACCAAAAAATGTGTACCAATAACCTCAACCATGTATCAACCTATACCTCAACATGTAATCAACCTGTACCATAAACAAGTGCATCAACCATGCACCAAATATGTACCAATCATGCATCAAATACACATCATCTATGACTCATCAAGATTTACCAACATTGTCAAGTATACACCTCATGTATATGCCAACTCATCAAATACTTGTTTCAACCATGTACCTCGACCATACACCAAGTACATATACCAATATAACCATAAAAAGTTCTCTAGCAATACATCACACTATCCATAACCAAATACCATAAACCCTTACATAAAACCATGTGCCACAACCTCACTATTATGTAGCCTCAAGCTAAACCAATAACTTCAGCAACACATCACAACCAAAAGATCAATACCCATATGCCAAATACCAACAACAAAATACCAATTGTATCCCTCAACAAATTTGATATATGAAACAATATTGAACATCCAATACCATCTCAAGAGATAAACCCTATCTCACAAAACATACATCAAACAAGATGTGTCATATCTCTCATAAATAGACCCCAACCATGTTGTTGTTGTGATTTTTCTGCTGCACATTTTCTGCAGCAATTTTTCTGACGTGATTTTTCTGCTGCACTTTTTCTACCGCAATTTTTTTGTTGCACTTTTTCTGCTGCGATTTTTCTGTCGCAATTTTTCTACCGCACTTTTTCTGCTGCACTTTTCCTGCCACACTTTTCGTGTCACACGTTTTCTGTTGCAATTTTTCTCTATCAATAATACCTTCCCAAAAAAACCTTTCACAAAAATAGATATTCAATGATATTCAAGTGTGATTAAATGAGAGAGCCTTGCCTCTAATTTATACTTTCATGTAGCATCCCACTTTCCTTATTTTAGGGGTTTCTCCATTAACTTTATTATTTAAATAATTTCTTTTGCAAACACTTTGACTTTTTGGGGCTTCTAGATGACTCATGAGGGTTCTCCAAATTCACATGGCCATAAATCTCTAACCGTGAGGAGTTATGTGACGTTCCACATACCACCAAAAATGGCATGAGATGTACTATCCAACTAGAATATTATTACCTACAAATATATCAAAACTCATACCATTATCCATCAAACAAACGTGGGTCCATTACCTAAACCTTTGTGCTACCGAAATTTGCTACCAGACTTTCTTCAAGGGTTGACATCAATGGAAACTAATCCAATTAATCAACATCAACAAGTCATCCTTGTTCCCAACTCTAAGATTCAAGCATAAAACTATGAGAAGTGGTGTAGAATAATAGAAAGAATGGAGAAGATGGAGTTTTCTTTCTTTTGATTAGAAGTTTGATTGTGTATCCATGGTTGTACCTTCTTCTTCCTCTGATATTCTTCCCTACCCTTTGACAATATTGTTTCTTGGACCCCTTTGATGAAGCCTCTCTTCTCTTTTTAAGAAGAGATTTTCTAACTACTTGAGTAGTTAGGATTTCTCCCTTCTAGAAATTCTCGTACAATTTTCTTCTTGAAAAAATTACTTTAATTAATGCATAATTAATTCCTCATTAATGAATTCACATCATTAATACAAGTATATTGAAAGTGGGTCCCTCTCCTTTTTTCATAAAAGTTTTAATTGGGTTTCTCCCTTCTAGAAATTCTCGTACAAGTTTCTTCTTGAAAATTTTACTTTAATTAATGCATAATTACTTCCTCATTAATGAATTCACATCATTAATACAAGTATATTTAAATTGGGTCCCTCTCATTTTTTAATAAAATTTTTAATTAAACTTTTATTTTTTGAAATTTAAGTAATTTCCCTTTAAAAGAGGATGACTGTGTTTTAATTATATGGAAATGATAATAAGATTTTTATTCATTGAAATAATTTCAGATGTGATCTTCATTGTCTTATATTTTAAGTGATATAAAATTTGTCCAAATCTGTCGCCTGGATCTCAAGATATGAGCTCGTGAAGTTGAGTTGTCACGTAGGCCCATTAAAAAAATGCAGCTGAATGATATTTTAATTTGTGAGAAAAACATTATCAAATTTCAACAATTTAAACCTATACCAACATATTCTACATCGAAATACCTTTCCAATGGTATAAATTTTGTTGTAAACGGAGGTCAGGAGCTCAAGATATAACCTTTGCAAGATCGTGACTCAACCACTGTCGGTCAAGTTTGATTGGTAAATTTGGACCCTTGATTTATTTCGACCTCCTTTCTTGAATTTTGACTTTTGATGATTATTCTTATCCCACATGTACAAGACTAAAAGAGTCTTAGTGGTATATAATGTTAAGTGTAACATACACCTAACAATAAATAAAGAAAAGAGGAGACTGTGAAGCTTGGAGGATACAACCCTTGGAAAATTGTTGAATATAATAATAATTTTTCATGCCCAGTCAACCACCAATATGCCCAGTCAACAATGATGAATCACCCAACCAAATTTTTCCACATGTCATCACTCGATAGGCCAACAATCTACCAATAAGAATCTACCATATGTCATCCAATAAAATCACACCATGTGTCATTTTTTTGTGTGTTGCCACGTGTGTCCATTAATTAGTTTCCATGTGGCACTATCCATTTAAATGCCATGTGGATATATCTCATTGGTTAATAAAGTTTCAATTGTCACTTGGATATGTTCCTCATAGAACTTAGGATAAGAAAAATATTATTAAAATAGTATGGCAGGTTTGTGGGGTTATGTGAATGCAGAGGTAGGTGAGAATCTTAGTATGGCAGGTTTGTGGGGTTATGTGAATGCGTGGTCGACGAAATTGCACCAACCTGCGAACCCTGACTTGCACCAACCCGTGAACCCATGGTAACTAATATATTTGGCTAAGTGTTGGAGGAGTTACATAGTAAAGAGTAGTAAAAAGATTTGTGTGCATTATGAACGTGGCAGAGGTCAAAGTGCATTGTGAGGGTAGCGGAGATAATACATACTCTTTGGAAATATCACCAACCTGTGAACCCGCGGTAAGACATAGTAAATAAGACTAATTTTGGAAGCTATATAATGGGTCACGTGAAATATGGAAAGAAATATGAAAAATATGAAAAATGAAAAGAAATATATGGGAAATAAAGGAATTATGTGAAATTTGGGAAAGGAAAAAGGGAAACGAAAAGAAATGTAAAAATGGGATAATGGAAATGGAAAGGAAAATAAAAAGAAATGGAAAAATAAAGGAAAATGGAAATGAATGTGAACGTGAAAAGGAATAAGGAAAAATGGTTAAGTGTGGAAATGTTAAGGGGAATATGAAAGTAATGAGACAATGGGAAAAATGACTAAGTATAAAATGAGAGAATGAATATAGGTGAAGGGAAAAGAGAGGAGAGAACATGTCACTTAGAACATTTTTCATATTTCTTCTTGTAATACCTCCATTGGACTTCTGGATAGAAGTATGTGTATCTTGGTCATGAAGACTTTGATTTTGATTCTACAAAATGCATGGCAAAGATGATATTGAGGGCTATGCAATGAACATATAATAGTTCAAAAATATTTATCTTCCAATATCATTTTTTATTATTATTCTATGAGCGGGAACGTATAGGTGACCAAATTTTGGTCAACAGTAGGGCATGTATTTTCTTCATCATTGGTAAAGTTAAACTAATTTCCAATGCACCGAACACAATGGGGTGCAATTTTTGGACGTATGTGGTCGATGGATGAGGTACCAAAGCACTCAAAGTTGATGGATGACACTTGAGTCCACCTTAAAGTACTACTTTCAAGGCAATTCTCATATACAAAAGAGGATGCCTCAAAATTAATAAAACATCATCATCATCATCATCATCATCATCATCATCATATATATATATATATATATAGATAGATAGATAGATAGATAGATAGATAGATAGATAGATAGAGAGAGAGAGAGAGAGAGAGAGAGAGAGAGAGAGAAACTTATAAGATCAAGTCCATGAATCATAAATATATTAATTTTCAAACTTTACAATCGATCTTGATCTTTAAAAAATGGTTTTTTTAAATGAAAAATAAACTCAAGTTCATGAACCATAAATATATTAATTTTCTATATATAATACCGGTTACTTGACTTAAAGACCCCAAAACTAGTAAAATTTAATAAAACAATTAATTAGTAGTATACACTTAAACATTTTCAGGGAACAAATGTGACTTACCTAAATTTTGTTGACAATCATACTAAAGGAAAGAAATACCGCACATGTAGGTAGTGCATGAAGTCCAAAGTTCCACATTTCAATTTGCATGTTTAAAGAAATCACATAACTATGATCATCATAAACATATAACAATAAGAATAATATCTCGCAACAAATAAATAGGTCCAAATGTATACATATCAAATGTCTATATCATTCTAACTAAACCAAACAAATACTAAGAAATGAATCACTAAGATAAGTAAAAATAAAAGTTCTAACCTTCTAAGGCCAAAACATAGGTTGCTACATTTACAAAACCCTAGAACACCACTATGATCTAAAATAGACCAATCCCTCCTTGCATGTCTTGTCATGTAGATTCCCATTTTAACCTATATAACAATAAATATAACTTTCCATAACATTATACAAGGAAAAAGTCAAATCAAAATGTAGATTGAAATGAAACAAGAATAACAATAAAAGAAACATTTATCATCCCAAGAAATAAAAAGCATTTTTTCTAGGGACATATGACTTAACTTTATATCACAAAGTTCCTTTCCATCCAATGAAGTGTTTATGACATTTTAAGTCTAGGTGAAAAAGTTTGCATGCCTTTCCAATCCATGCCATGCCTTGCCTTGCCTTGAGTTTCTATGTCATTCCATGACATGTCGTTCCTTCCCTTGCCAAGCCATGCCATGCCTTGCCATGTCATTCCATTGCATGCCTTTCCTTACCATGACATGCCTTACCTGTTAAATTTTTAATTAAAATAAAGTACCAAGGCAAGTGTTTATCTTCCCTAGGCGCCTAAGGGGGAGAAAGTGCCTAATGTGGGTCCTAGTCATTTAATTTGTGAGATGCAAATTAAAAGGTGACTTTATGACTAAAGTGAGGGTGAGTGAAGAGACACCAAATCTCAACCACCCATCTAATCTAATCTCAACCGTTAGATTAAGAAAACCATGCACCTTCCCTCATGAGGTCGACTTGGGCAAGAGGGCACACCCATTCTTGGGTAGTTGAAGCATTCTTGTTGAGAGAACAAGAGAGAGCAAGAGAGAGGTCGAGCTGAAGAAAAGAGACAGCATTTGTTGAAGGAGAGCATGCATTCCAAGGCTGTCGTACAGCATTTATTGGCACAAAAATCGAGTCTTAGCAGAGTTTTGGCATGAATTTCGAGACAGTCCGTACAACATTAATTGTTGGGACAGCCGTACAGTTGTACAGATTTCTAGTTCAGAAATCGAGGAGCAAAGCTACAGGAATGTCCATATAACTTTGTGTAAATTTCTGAAGATGAATATGTTGTAAAAGAAATTTCTCAGAAGCTCATAAATAATAAAAAAAGCCCTCTCTCACTAGTTTTCCCCTTGTGGGCTTTTCCAGGGTCGAAGTTAGATCGAAAATATTTGTGTCTATATTTTCTGAGTTTTGCATACTGTTGATATTTTATTTCTGCGTTGAAAACGATGTTCAAAATCCTCATGTTTTAGTTCTAAAGTTTATTTTCTGTTAAGTTTGTATATGTTGAAACAGTGATGAAACAGTGTTGAGACTTATGTTGAAACAGTGCTGAGACTTATGCTGAAACAATGCTGAAACAATGTTGAGACATATGCTGAAACATATGTTGAAACAGTGCTGAGACATATGTTGAAACAGTGCTGAGACATATGTTGAAACAATGTTGAGACTTATGCTGAAACAGTGTTGAGACATACGTTGAAATAGTGCTGAAACAATACTGAGACATATGCTGAAACAATACTGAGACATATGCTGAAACAGTGTTGTAACATATGTTGAAACAGTGCTGAAACTGAGTTTGGCATTTAACTTTGGCTGAAAAATCAGCAAGACTGAAACTGGGTTGGGATCTGAAGTTTTTTTACATGGTATCAGAGCTGAGTTGAAGAGAGGCAGAAATTTTAGTAGACATAAAGTAGGGACAACAGTCACTTCACAGGGCAGATTTTTGAAATTGTGATTTTTAGCAGAAAGAGGGTCATGGATACTAGTTTGAGGGTTGAAGACAGACTTGATGGGGCAGCAAATTTTGGTGCTTGGAAGGAGAGGATGATCTTGCTTTTGCAAGAAAATGAGTTGTGGGACATTGTGGAGAATACCACTACTCATCCTGTTGTGGTACCTACTGATGCTACTCTTCTTGCAGCCTATAATAAGAAGAGTATCAAGGCTAAGATATTTATTCTTGATTCCATCAAGGATCATTTGATTCCTCACTTGACGGGGAAGACTCATGCCTATGAGATGTGGGAGTCTTTGACTAAATTGTACCAGAGTACAAATGAGAACCGAAAAATGGTTTTGAGGGAAAAACTAAAGAGCATAAAAATGACCAAGGCTGAAAATGTGGTCACATACCTTACTAGATTGACTCAGATGAGGGATGAGCTTGGAGCTATGGGGGAAGCCATAGCTGACAGTGATCTTGTGAGAACAACATTGAATGGTGTTTCCAAACAATGGGTTGTTTTTGTGGAGGGTATTGTTGCTAGGGAGAAGCTTCCCGGTTGGGAACGTCTTTGGGATGACCTTGTTTAGGAGGAGACCCGAAGAGGTTATGTACATGGCAGTTCATCTACTGGTCATGAGGAGGAGAATGTGGCTCTTGCTACCACTAGCAAGAAGAAGTTCAGAAAGGGTCCAAAGGGAGGACAGAAGCCCAATGGTGAAGGGAAGAAAGACATGAGAAAATTCAAGTGCTTTGCTTGCCATAAGTTTGGGTACTATGGAGGACAGTGTCCAAACATAAATAAGAAACAAACAAAAGATTCAACAGAGGTGGAAGAATTTTCCACTAAGTTTGACAAGGAATTTTCCTTGATTGCATGTCTATCCTCGAGGACCACTACTCCTGATACTTTGTATATTGATAGTGGTGCCTCTTGCCATATGAAAGTAGTTCGTGAGCACTTGACAGATCTTACTCAGTGTGGAGATGTAGAGGTAGTGCTTGGAGATGACCGGGAGGTCAAGGTGGCTGGTTGTGGGACCATATCATTTCGGATGGAGTCTTTGCCTCCCATGACTTTGACAGAGGTTATTTATGTTCCGAGCTTGAAGAAGAAATTAGTGTCAATTTCTACTATTGAGGAGAAGGGCTATGAGGTCTTGTTCCGTGATGGGCAGGTGCTTCTTTTCCCCAGAGGGTATAGCATCACTTCGGCCAAAGTGATTGGTACTAGACATGAGAGGTTGTACAAGTTTTTGTTCCAGCTAGTGAGAGCATTGATTCATTCTACCAGCAGCAGCAGTGACCTATGTGAGATATGGCACAGGAGGATGGCACATTTGCACCATGGGGCTTTGAGAGTTTGGAGGGAGATGGTGACAGGAGTTCCAGATTTCAGTTCAGAGCACCATGAGTTGTGCAAGGGGTGTACCTTGGGAAAGTACACCAAGGCTGCTTTTCCAAGTAGTGACAATAGAGCAGCAGGGATACTTGATCTTATACATTCAGATGTATGTGGCCCGATGTCTTCGTCATCGTTGACTGGATCCCTATACTATGTTGTATTCATTGATGACTTCTCTAGGAAGTCCTGGATTTTCTTCATGAAGACCAAAGGATAGGTCTTCAGTCAGTTTCAAGAGTTCAAAGCTCTTGTGGAGAACCAGACAGGGAAGAAAATCAAGGTCCTGAGATCGGACAATGGGGGTGAGTATACCTCCAAGGAGTTTATGGATTTCTATGCAGGAGAGGGCATCAGGAGGGATTTGATTGTTCCTTACAACCCACAACATAATGGGATTGTTGAGAGGAAGAACAGGGCCATTGTTGGGGCTGTGAGAGCCATGCTACATGATCAGGAGATGCCACTATTTCTATGGGCTGAGGCATGCTACACTACATTTTATCTGCAGAACAGAAGTCCTCATAGGGCTGTGGGGAGCATGACTCCTGAGCAGGCTTTCTCTGGGAAGAAGCCTGAGGTGGGGCACTTTCGGATTTTTGGGTGCATCACTTATTCATATGTCCCTTCTAAGAAGAGGACAAAGATGGAACCCATGGCAGAGAGAGGGATCTTTGTTGGGTACAGTGAGACTTCAAAGGATTTTTGTATTTACCTTCCTTCCTTGAGGAAGACTGTCTTGAGGAGGGATGTCAGATTTGAGGAGGACAGAGCCTTTAGGAAGTCTAGAGGGACAGAGAGAGGTGAGCAATCTTCATCTCAGATTAAGGTGAGCCCGCAGCAGACTACAGTGACACAGATTTTGGGGCCACCAGTTTCTGTGACTACAGGTTCACAGGTGACAGGGCCACAGAGTTCAGGTTCGTAGGCTACCAGTCCACAGGTTTCAGGATCAGGTACTTCAGGGTCTACTACAGGATCATTGTCTTTAGCAGATGGGGTTGAGCAGGGAGAGTCCCCTCCACAGGACACTACTTCAGAGAGGAGGAAGCCCAAGTGGCTTCATGACATTTTGAGGGAGGCACAGGGTTCAGTGGGGAATCCCAAACAGGCAGTGAAGGAGAGTAAACCTCCCGAGAGGTTTTGCAGCTACATCACGATGGTGAGCAATATTCGGGACTCTGAGCCTTCCACTTTTGAGGAGGCCACTAGTAGAAAGGTATGGAGCGATGCCATGATGGAAGAGTACAGTTCCATCATGAAGAACGATGTCTGGGAAGTTGTTCCTAGACCTGAGGGGAAGTCAGTGGTGACTTCCAAGTGGCTCTACAAGCTAAAGCATGCTGCGGATGGCAGCATTAAGAAGTACAAAGCTCTCTTTGTGGCTCGGGGGTTTTCACAGGTTGAGGGAGTCGACTATGATGAGACCTTTGCGCTGGTTGCTCGATACACTTCGATCGGGGCAGTGATCTCCATTGCAGCAGAGATGGGTTGGAAGATCCACCAGATGGATGTGAAGACCGCATTTTTGAATAGTCTTATTGAGGAGGAGGTATACATTGAGCAGCCATTGGGCTTTGAGGTGCATGGGATAGAGTCTCATGTGTGTAGACTGAAGAAGGCATTGTATGGGCTGAAACAAGCTCCCAGAGCTTGGTATTCGAGGATAGATGCCTATTTGCAGCAGTTGGGTTTTGAGAAGAGTGAGGCGGATCCCAACCTATACTTCATTGTGGTTGGAGAGGATCCTCTCATTCTTTTTCTTTATGTGGATGATCTTTTCATTACAGGGGAAAAGAGACTCATCAGCAGCTGGAAGGAGAGCCTTGCTTCAGAGTTCGAGATGACAAACATTGGATTCATGCATTACTTTTTGGGATTGGACGTTTGGCAAGAGCCTGGACACATCTTCCTGGGACAAGGGAAGTATGTGTGTGACATTCTGAGCAGATTTCATATGGGAGATAGCAGGCCCATGACCACTCCCATGATTACCAACTGGAAGAATCTTCATGCTTTTGAGTCACAGTTGGTGGATTCCACTTTGTATCATCAGTTGATCGGGTCATTGATGTATTTGGTCAATACCAGGCCAGATATTTGTTTTGTTGTCAACACTCTCAGTCAGTTCATGGTGGAGCCTAGGAGAGTGCACTGGGTGGCAGCAAAACATGTGCTCGGGTATCTTTGTGGTACGGTAGATTATGGTCTGGACTATCATAGAGGAGATGGAGTTCATCTGGTTGGCTATACAGAATCAAATTGGGTAGGATGTGTCAGTGACAGGAAAAGCACTTCAGGGTATTGCTTTGGATTGGGATCAGCAGTTGTGTCTTGGTTCAGTCGGAAGCAGAAGTCAGTGTCTTTGATTTCACCAGAGGCTGAGTATATGGCAGCTTGTCAGGCTAGTTGTGAGGCCCTTTGGCTTCGCAAGATGCTAGTGGGATTGTTCGGTGTGCAATTGAGGCCTACCATGATTTACTGTGATAATCAGAGTTACATTAAACTCTCCGAGAATCCATTTTTTCATGACCAGTCTAAGCATATCGAGATTCGGTATCACTTCATTTGTGATTATGTTTAGAGAGGAGCTATGGAGCTACAGTACATATCTACTGAGGAGCAGGTTGCAGACATACTCACCAAGGCATTGAACAGGGGCAAGTTTGTATTTTTCAGGGACAAGCTTGGAGTGGTGAGTAACACTTTCCTCAGTATGAGGGAGTGTTAAATTTTTAATTTAAATAAAGTACCAAGGCAATTGTTTCTCTTCCCTAGGCGCCTGAGGGGGAGAAAGTGCCTAATGTGGGTCCTAGTCATTTAATTTGTGAGATGCAAATTAAAAGGTGACTTTATGACTAAAGTGAGGGTGAGTGAAGAGACACCAAATATCAACCACCCATCTAATATAATCTCAACTGTTAGATTAAGAAAACCCCTCACCTTCCCTCATGAGGTCGACTTGGGAAAGAGGGCGCACCCATTCTTGGGTAGTTGAAGCATTCTTGTTGAGAGAACAAGAGAGAGCAAGAGAGAGGTCGAGCTGAAGAAAAGAGACAGCATTTGCTGAAGGAGATCATGCATTCCAAGGCTTTCGTACAACATTTATTGGCATAGAAATCGAGTCTTAGCAAAGTTTTGGCACAAATTTTGAGACAGTCCGTACAACATTAATTGTCGGGACAGTCGTACAGTTGTATGGATTTCCGGTTCAGAAATCGAGGAGAAAAGCTACAGGAATGTCCAGATAAGTTTGTGTAAATTTCTGAAGATGAATATGTTGTAAAAGAAATTTATCAGAAGCTCATAAATAATAAGAAAATCCCTCTCTCACTGGTTTTCCCCTTGTGGATTTTTCCAGGGTCGAAGTTAGACCGAAAATCTTTGTGTCTATATTTTCTGAGTTTTTCATACTACTGATATTTTATTTTTGCGTTGAAAACGATGTTCAGAATCCTCATGTTTTAGTTCTGAAGTTTATTTTCTGTTAAGTTTGTATATGCTGAAATAGTGTTGAGACTTATGCTGAAACAATGTTGAGACTTATGCTGAAACAGTGTTGAAACAGTGCTGAGACTTATGCTGAAATAGTGTTGAAACAGTGCTGAGACATATGCTAAAGCATATGTTGAAACATTGCTGATACATATGCTGAAACAGTGCTGAGACATATGTTGAAAAAGTGTTGAGACTTATGCTGAAACAGTGCTGAGACATATGCTGAAACAGTGCTAAGACATATGCTGAAACAGTGCTGATACATATGCTGAAACAGTCTTGTAACATATGCTGAAACAGTGTTGAAACTGAGTTTGGCATTTAACTTTGGCTGAAAAATCAGCGAGACTGAAATTGGGTTGGGATCTGAAATTTTTTTACATTACCTTGCCATGTCATGTCATGCCATGCCTTGCATTTCCATTGCATGCCTTTCATTTCCATGTATTTCCTTGCCTTGACATTCCATTCCATGCTTTTCCTTGTCATTGCATGCCTCACCTTGCCATCCCATCCCATGACATTCCTTGCCTTGCCATGGCATGCCATACCATGTCTTTCCAATCCATGTCACGGCATGCCTTTCCCTGCCATGAAATTCCATTGCATGCCTTGCCTTTCCCTTGTCTTGCCATGCCATGGCATGACTTTCCTTTCCATGCCATGTCTTTCCATGCCATGTCTTTCCATGCCATTCCATGCCTTTCATTTCCATGTCATGCCTTGCCACACCATGTCATGGCATTCATTGTCTTGCCTTGCCTTACCATGACATGAAATTGCATGTATTTCCTTTCCATGCTACGCCATGCCTTTACAAGCCATGTCATTGCATGTCTTTGCTTTCCATAGCATGCCATTGCATGCCTTTCCTTTCCATGCCATGCCTTGCCATGTCATTCCTTGCCATTGCTTTCCATGTCATGTCATATCTTTCCTTGCCATGTCATACCATGCATTGCCAATCCATTTCATTGCATGCCTTTCCTTTCCATGGCATGCCATTGCATGTATTTCCTTTCCATGACATGCCATTACCATGCCTTGGTATGTCATTACCATTCCATGCCTTTCCAAGCCATGTCGTGGCATGCCATTGTCATGCATTTCCATGCCATTGATATTCCTTGCCAATCCATTTCATGGCATGCCATTGCCATGCCTTTCAAAGCTAATACATGATATTAACTAAGTTCAAACAAGTAAATGGGAAGTCCCAAACACCACAAATAAACAAGGAAACTATAGTTGTTGTAAAATTTGTGATTAAGATGTTTAACTTTAGCAATAGGACAAGTTACAATAGGACAAATATAGCAGCCCTTAAAACAAGTAATCATGCAATTAAAGGGGGCTGAAAATGCAAGCCTAAACTAGGGTTTAGATAACAAATGATTGTTGAAATGGAAGATGTCACATAACAACCCTAGAATATTCAAGACATCAAGCCCTAAAGGGATGAAAATTATGAAAAAAATGTAATAAAATGTGTCAAGGTGTATTCTAAGGGTGAAATATTACAATTAAACCCTAGAAATCAAGCTAATAAGGATGGAAATTGAGGGTAAGTCCTAATCTAACCACTAAATTGAGGGTTTCAAGACAAGTTTAACTCAACAAAAACACAAAATAACATGCAAAATCACCACTTTGATAAAACATTTATTTAATACATTCAAGAAATATCCATCAACGACTTAGAAAGAGCACTTACTAGGTAAATCAATGATTATCCATGAATTCCTAACCATAAAATCATCCACGAAACTTGAAACATGGATCTAAGGTATATTCATAGTTTTGAAGAACGTATTATCATAATTAATAGGATTTACATAGAAGGGATGTCACTAAATAGGTTTATGTTCCATCCTTATGGTGTAGTCTCATTATACTATTGATCTATAATTTATTTTGGAATGCATGGAAAACATCATAACTTCAAGGCCTTATTGATCCATGCCTTGCCTTTCCATTCCATGCCATGCCATGCCATACCTTTCCATGCCTTGCCTTGCCATTCCATGACATACCTTGCCATGCTTTGTCTTTCCATGCCTTGCCATGACATGCCTTGCATTTCCTTGCCTTTGCATACCTTTCCATGTCATGCCTTTCCATGGCATGCCTTGCCTTTCCATTCCTTGGCTTGTCTTCCCATGCCATTCCTTTCCTTTCCATGCCATGCCTTTCCTAGCCATGGCATGCCTTGCCTTTCCATGCCTTGCCTTACCATGCCATGCCTTGTCTTGCCTTCACTTGACTTGTCATGTCATGCCTTTCCTTTCCTTGTCATGTCTTTCCTTGCCTTGCCTTGTCATTCCTTTATATGCCATGCCTTTCATTTCCTTACCTTTCCATGCCATGTCTTGCCTTGCCTTTCC
Source organism: Picea engelmannii (assembly GCA_009831015.1). Classification (NCBI taxonomy): domain Eukaryota; kingdom Viridiplantae; phylum Streptophyta; class Pinopsida; order Pinales; family Pinaceae; genus Picea; species Picea engelmannii. The sequence goes on from ML782405.1 coordinate 407,714, forward strand.
ATGCCATGCCATGCCATGCCATGAATTTCCTTTGCATGCCTTGTCATTCCATGCCTTTCATTTCATTTCCATGCCATGCCATGACTTTCCTTGCCTTACCATGCCACGCCATGCCATGCCTTTCCTTTCCTTTCCATGCCATGCCTTGCCCTGCCATGACATGCCATGCCACACCATGCCTTTCCATGCCATACTTTGCCTTCCCATGCCTTGCGTGCCTTGGATTTCCATGCCATGCCTTGCCTCTCCATGCCATGATATGCCATGTCTTGCCTTGTCATGCCTTTCCTTTCCATGTCATACCTTTCCTTACCTTCACTTGCCTTGCCATGCCATGTCTTACCTTTCCTTTCCATGCCTTGCCTTGCCTTGCTAATCCATTTCTTTCCTTTCCATCCCATGCCATTCCATGCCTTGTAGTAGCTTTCTTGCCATGCCATGCTTTGCCTTGCCTTTCCATGGCATGTCATGTCATTCCTTGCCTTTGGATGCCTTTCCATCCTATGCCTTTAATTTCCTTGCATTTCCATGCCATGATTTTCCTTGCTTTTCCATGTCACGCCATGCCATGCCATTCCTTTCATTGCCATGTCTTTCCTTGCCTTTCCATGCCATGCCTTGCCTTTCCATGCCATGCCATGTCATGCCTTACCTTGCCATGCCTTTTCTTTCCATGCCATGTTTTTCCTTGCATTCAATTTCCTTGTCTTTCCATACCATTTGTTGTCAAGCCATGCCTTTCCTTTCCATGACATGCCATGCCATGCCATTCCATTCCATGTCATACCTTTCCATGCCATGCCTTTCCTTTCCTTTCCTTTCCATGCCATGCTATTCCATGCCATTTCATTCATTGTCATTCCATGCCATGTCATGCCTTACGTTTCCATGCCATGCCTTATGTTGTCATGCCATGTCATGCCATGCCTTGCCTTGCCTTGCCATGCCATGCCATGCCTTTCCTTGGCAAGTGAAGTAAAGGCAAGGCATGGCAAGTGAAATCAAGGAAAGTTATGGCATGGCATGGCAAGTGACGGCATGGAATGGCATGGCAAGGCAAGGCATGGAATGGAAAGGCAATACATGACATGAAAAGGAAAGGAAAGGAAAGGCCTAGCATGGAAAGGAAAGGAAATGCATGAAATGGCATGGCATGGTAGGGAAGGGAAAGGCATGGATTGGAAAATCAAGGCATAGCATGGCAAGGAAAGGCATGACATGAAAAGGAATGGCATGGCACAGAAAAGCAAGGCATGGCTTGGAAAGGCAAGGCATGGCATGACACTTCAAGGCCTTATTCCTCCATGCCATGTCATGCCATGCCATGCCTTTCCTTTCCATGACATTCCTTGCCTTGCCTTACAATACCATACCTTTCCATGCCATGCCTTTCCTTTCCATGCCATGCCTTTCCATTCCATGCATTTCCATGCCTTTCCATGCCATGTCATGCCATGCCATGCCATGTTATTCCTTACCTTGTCATGCCTTTCATTTCCATGTCATGCCATGTCATGTCATTCCATGCCTTGCCTTTCCTTGTCATGTCATGCCTTGCCTTGCCTTTCCATACCATGCCTTGCCTTGCATTTCGATGCCATGCCTTTTCTTTTCATTCTGTGCCTTGCCATGCCATGTCATACCATGTCATGACATGCCATGACATGCCTTGCCTTGTCATTCCTTTCCTTTCCATTCCATTCCTTTCATTTCCTTTCCTTTCCATGCCTTGCATTTCCTTGCCTTTCCATGCCATGCATTGGCTTTCCTTGCCATGCCATGCCTTTCCTTATCATGCCTTGCCATGCCCTGCCTTGTTTTTCCATTCCTTTCCATGCCACGGTATTCCTTGCATTTCCTTTCCAACCCTTTCTTTGGCTAACCACAATTCATCGAAAAGGTACTTTCATTATGATATTCATAAAACCAATTTTTTGTAAAAATATAGTTATTTTCATCGTTAGAGAGAATTTATTATCAAGTTAATTTAATAAAATAAGTCATGGAATTCATGTATCATACCTTTTTTTTTTCCTAGAAAAATAATGCTTGTACTAAATGAACAAGTTTAATAGTATGTAAAAATTAAAATCACAGGACTCATTAAGCATGTAATTATACAACTTATTATCCCATTGATCTTAGATAAAAATACTTGCATGATAATTTCAATGTCATAACATTAGCTCTCTTTATTCATATATCTAAGGTATATTCATAGTTGTGAAACATGGATTATCATAACCTTGCCATGTTTAGATTTCCTTATCCTTGTCATGTCTTGTCTTGTCTTACCTTGCCTTGCCTTGCTTTTCCTTTCCTTGCATTTCCATACCTAGACCTAGACCTATACCAAGACATTGTCTTGGCATTCCTTGCCTTGTCATGCCTTGTCTTGCCATGGTCTAAGTCAGGGTCTAGGTCATGCCATAGGTATAGGTCATGGTTTAGGCCTATTTCCAACATTTCCCTGAATGACTTGAGGAGACAATTTTTAAATCGTGATAAAACTCAAAACAGGACTCAGATGGATGAATCGTTGGTTACATTCGATCTGAGGCACCGACTTCCAACTAATGGGACCCATCCACTATCATTCTGTTGACCGAAAAACCATTTTTTGGAGGATCTCTGACACTAGGGTTTTTCTCAATGAGGCATAATGCAATTTATGAACAAGAGGTCGATTTCCAAGAACATTGTTTCAAGTGATTGTGGGTAGTACGTTCATGTGGGCCTTGGCAAAATAGACTTGCAAGAGCTTATGGAACTTTGTTACGCTACTCGGTTTGGATTTTATGCCCCTGGACCAAATTGTTGACATGTCCTTGAATGGCTTAAGGAGGTGAGTTGAAACTCACAATAAAACTCAAACTGATACTCGGATGGATAAACCATCGATTGCATTGGATCTGAGGCACTGAGTTCCAACTAGTGGGGCCCCTCAACTGTCATTTTGTTGACTGGAAAAATATTTGTTGGAGGATATGGGTTTTTCTCAATGAGGCATAGTGCAATTTCTAAATAAGAGGTCGATTTTCAAGAACAATGTGTCGGGAAATTTTGGGTAGCATGGTTGCATGGACCTTGTCCAAACAGACTTTTTGGAGCTTACAAAACTTTGTTATGTTGTTTGATTTGTATTTTATGCCCTCGAACCAAATTGTCGACATGCCCCTGAATGGATTAAGGAGGCAACTTACAAATCGCGATAAAACTCAAACCAGAACTTGGATGGATGAATTATTAGTTTCATTGGATCCGGGGCAACGAGTTTCAGCTAGTGTGGCCCCTCCATTGTCATTTTGTTGACCGAAAAACTCTTTCTTAGAGGATCTTCGGCACTAGGGTTTTTCTCAATGAGGCATAGTGCAATTTCTGAACAAGAGGTTGATTTTCAATAACACTATGTTGGGAGATTATAGCTAGCATGGTCATATGGACCTTGGACAAATAGACTTGCAAGAGCTTACAAAACTTCATTATGTTGCTCGGTTTGGATTTTATGCCCCTAGACCAAATTATTGACATGTCCCTGAATGGCTTGAGGAGGCGAGTTTCAACTCATAATAAAAATCAAACCAGGACTCAGATGGACGAACCATTGGTTGCATTGGATTCAGGGCACCGAGTTTCAACTAGTGGGGCCCCTCTGATGTTATTCCGTTGATGGAAAAATTGTTTGTTGGAGGATCTTCGCAACTAGGGTTTTTCTCAATGATGCATAGTGCAATTTCTGAACAAAAGGTCGATTTTCAAGAACATTGTGTCGGTATATTATGGGTAGCATGGTCACATGGGCCTTGGACAAATAGACTTGTGAGATCTTACAAAACTTTTTTATGCTTCTTGGTTTGGATTTTATGCCCTAGACTAAATTGTCAACATGTCCCTAAATGGCTTGAGGAGGCGAGTTACAACTTGAAATAAAAATTAAAATGGGACTCGGATGGATGAAACTTTGATTGCAATGGATCCAGGGCACCCAGTTTCAGCTACTGGGGGCCCTCCATTATCATTTTGTTTACTAGAAAACCGTTTGTTGGATGATCTCTGACACTAGGGTTTTTCTCAATGAGACATAGTGAAATTTTTGAACAAGAGGTCTATTTTCAAGAACACCATGTTGGGAGATTATGGGTAGTGTGGTCACATGGGCCTTAGCTAGACAGACTTGTGTGAGATTAAAGAACTTTGTTGTGTTGCTTGGTTTGGATTTTATGCCCCTGGACCAAATTGTCAACATGTCCCTGAATGGCCTAAGGAGGCAAGTTTCAACTCGTGATAAAACTCAATCCAAAACTTAAATGGAAAACCCGTCAGTTGCATTAGATTCAAGGAACTAGGTTTCATCTAGTGGGGCCCCTATGTTGTCATTTCATTGACCGAAAAAATGTTTGTTAGAGGATCTTCGATACTAGGGTTTTTCTCAATGAGGCATAGTGCAATTTATGAACAAGAGGTTGATTTTCAAGAACACTATGTTGGGTGATTATGGGTAGCATGGTTGCATGGGACTTGGAAAAATATACTTGTGGGAGCTTACAGAACTCCATTATGCTGCTTGGTTTGGATTTTATACCCCTGGACCAAATTGTTGACATGTCCCTGAATGGCTTGAGGAGTCGAGTTGCAACTCATGATAAAAATCAAACCGAGACTTGAATTGATGAACCATCAGTTGCATTGGATCTGGAGCACTAGGTTTTAGCTATTGGGGCCCCTTTGTTGTTATTTCATTGATTGGAAAACCATTTTTTGGAAGATCTCTGGTACTATGGTTTTGCTCAGTGCTTATCACATATGTTTGACAATTTAACATCGTGTTAGACTAGACATGGAAAGGCATGGCATGGAATGGAAAGGAAAGGTATGGAAAGGCATGGCATGGCATGCAATGGCATGGAAAGGAAAGGCATGGCATGGAATGGAAAGGAAAGGCATGGCATGGAAAGGCAAGGCAAGACATGGAAGGGAAAGGCATGGCATGGAAAGGCAAGGCATGGCATGGAAAGGAAAGGCATGGAAAGGCATGGCATGGCATGGAAAATAAAGGTATGGCATGGCATGGAAAGTGAAGGCAAGGAAATGCAAGGCATGGTGTGGAAAGGAAAGGCAAGGCATGGCATGGCATGGAATGGAAAGGCATGGCATGGAAAGGAAAGGCAATGCAAGGCATGGCATGAAATTTCAAGGAAATTCAAGGCATGTCTTGGCAAGGCTAGGCATGGCATGGAAAGGCGAGGCAAGGCAAGGCATGGCATGGAAAGGCAAGGAAAGGCATGGAAAGTAAAGGCATGGAATGACAAGTAAAGGCATGACATGGAAAGTGAAGGCAATGCAAGGCATGGCATGGCATGGCATGGAAAGGTAAGGCATGGTATGGCATGACATGGAAAGTGAATGCAAGGAAATACATGGAATGGAAAGGAAATGCATGGCATGGCAAGTGAAGGCAAGGTGAGGCATGGCATGGAAAGGAAAGGCATGGCATGTCAAGTGAAGGAAAGGAAAGGCATGGAATGACATGGCATGGCAAGTGAAGGAAAGGCAAGGCATGGCATGGAAAAGAAAGGTAAGTCATGGCATGGAAAGGAAAGGCATGTCATGGCAAGGAAAGGCAAGGAAATTCATGACAAGTCATGGCATGACAAGGCAAGGCAAGGAATGGAAATACAAGAATACCATAAAAACCATGGCATGGAAAGGAAAGTCATGGAATGGAAAGTGAAGGAAAGGAAAGGAAAGGCATGGCATGGCATGGCATGGAAAGGCATGGCATGGAAAGGCAAGGTATGACATGGCATGGAAAGGAAATGCATGACATGGTAAGGAAAAGAAAGGCATGAAAAGTGAAGGAAAGGAAAGGCATAGTATGGCATGGAAAGGCATGGTAAGGAAATGCATGACAAGGAAAGGCATGGCATGGAAATGCAAGGCATGGTAGGGCATGGAAAGGTAAGGTAAGGCATGGCATGGCAAGGCAAGGAAATACAAGGAATGGCATGGCCTGGCATGGAAAGGAAAGGCATGGCATGGAAAGGCAAGGCAAGGCAAGGCATGGCATGGCAAGGCAAGAAAATGAATGGAAAGGAATGCCAAGGAAATGCATGGCATGGAAAGTGAAGGAAATGCAAGGCATGGCATGGCATGACATGGAAAGTGAAGGAAAGGAAAGGCATGGTGTTGGAATTACTAAAGAAACTAAGAGTGGGGGGGTGAATCAGTTGTTTCTATGCTTAAACATTTTTTAGTCTATTAAAACATTGTTAATCTTTCTTCAAGTGATCATCAACAATATACATCATATGGACATTAAAATCAAAGAGCATCAGTCACATATAAAGTATACATAGAGACATATTTTCATGAGGAAACCCATAAAGGGAGAAAACCTCTTCTTCTTCGAAATGATATGCAGTCTTCTAAGTTATGTACATCATCGTTAATTGAGCACCAACTCAATGTGAGACTACTACCTCTATTTTACTAGATACAACTTGTTTGAGAGCACCAACTCTCTGGTTTTTCTAGCACCCACTAAAAGGAAGCACCAACTCCCTGAATATTCCATCACCAACTGGATGGAAGCACCAAATTCCTGTTACACAAGCTCCAACCTGTATAACAGAGAACACTTGTTCTTCCTAGCACCACCCTGCCACCCTTGTTTCTCTGGCTGCAACCAGATGGAAGCTACAACTCCCTGTTTTCAAGCACCCACTTGAACCTCTGAGGACAATAGTCCTGCCGAGCACCTCCCAACCACCCTGGAATATTAATGGCTAAATAAACATTCAACTTTACAAATAAATCAGTTCTTACCAATCTTTCTTTGTTTTGTAGATCTGTTCTTCTGTGTAAATTCTAACCTTGTACAATATCTACTGCAAACTGATATTCATAAAAGAACAGAAAAGATACAATGGCAAATACAAACATTACACTAAGATTTTTGACCTGGAAACCCAAACCGGGAAAACCAGCATATATTATATTCATACATTGTTTTACATTGTTTACAATACAATATACATATAGGAGACAACGGCATCCAAACCCCTAACCCAATGACCTGGATTAGTCCAAAACCCTAATTCCTTAACCGGAAATAGAAAACCATCAGCAAAAAACCATGTTCCGAAAAACCACCTAATATCATGTGGTCCCGGAAATATGTTGGCCCAGCGGAAATATGTCAGCCCAAAAAAAAAAAATTGGGGGCGCTGCCCCCGAACCCCTGCGCGCCCGGTGCAAATGCTCAGACACTACTACTCGTGCAAAGAATATAACACATACCCAACATTCTGCACACTGTTTTGTTGCTCTTATTTTCTTCTGTCTGTTCAGCAGGTACGCTCTGCATCAACTCGTGCTCTTATTCTGCTCTTCTTCAACTCTCTGTTATTATGCTTTGCATTTTATCTCACCCTTCACATATTCTCAAGCTCTTAGTTTCATTCTTTTTCCCTTACAGAACAACCATGAACCCGACACAGTCTGTTTCATCTTCTTTTATACACACGAACATGACGGTTCAACTTCCCAACTCCTTAGGCAAAAAAACGACAACTGTCTAAGCAACTGAAATGCCAACTGAAACGTTAACTGATTTGCAATCATGAGTCGGTTTTGATAACAGAATCCAAACTCAGTAGTTAACTGTGAGAGAGAATAGTAACCCTCCGATCAATACTTGATTCAATGGTTCAGATCCAATTGGGATTTCACACATCGCGATTTCGGCATTCTTGGTGTTCATAGTTTTTGTTACGTACAAATCCCGATCCCCAAAACTCCGTGAAGAAGTCAGATCAACGATCCAGATCATTTCTTGATTTGACGGTTCAGATTCAATCTCGATTTCGCATATCGGTAAATCCACATTCTTGTTGCATTGTGTTCTTTGCTTCTCTATGTCACGATTCGCGAAACTCCGATATGGAGTTTGATCAACGGTCCAGGTCTGATCTTGACTTGACGGCTGCGATTGAATCGCGATTTTGCATATCGCGATTTCGCATTTCTTGTTGCATTTGTTTCTTTTTCTTTTGAATTCACGATCCCTGAAACTCCGACAAGAAGTTAAATCAACGGTCCATATCTGATCTCTATTCAGCGGCTGCAATTAAATCGTGAAATCGCATATCACGATTTCGGGGTTCTTGTTGTCGAATGTTTTTGTCACTTCAAAGTCCCGATTCATGAAACTCCGATAAGGAGTTAAATCAACGGTCTAGATCACTTCTTATCTTAACTGCTGCGATTAAATCGCGAAATCGCATATCACGATTTCGGGGTTCTTGTTGTCAAGTGTTTTTGTCATTTCAAAGTCCCAATCCCCGATACTCCGACATTGACTGGAATTAACGGCTCAGATTTCATCGCAATTTTGCTTATTGTGATTACACCCGCTTCTCCTTGCAATTTAAAGACCATGCAGGTTCTCCTCGATCCAACGATGGTCGGACCCTGTGCTCGGATCTGACGGCTGAGATCTGTCTCCCTCTTCAATGATCAGAGATTCTTCTCAAACTTTCGCTCATTCGCTGCCTTCGATCATTCACCTCTCTAAACTTATCTTATGTTTGCCTGTCTATTACAAACTTGTTGTTCTCATGTCATCTTCATTGTTGCCTTCAATGACAACCATTTGTTGTATGTTAACTGTCTGTTAAATATTTGCCAACAATCTCCCCCTTTGGCATTGATGGAAACACAAGCATCCACATGTATTTTGATCTTCTCTCCCGCTCTTTTCTCCCCCTTTGACATCAATGTCAAAGAAGAACCATTCTTCCCCTAATATGTTATAAAAACCTGCTCCCCCTGTCAACTATAAGCATCTTGGAAATACACCAAATATTCAATAAGTACTCTCCCTGACCAGGTGAATAGATTAGGAACAAGAGATTATAACCCCCAACTTTTGACGAAGATATCCAAAAGGGGTTGCTACTAATGGTTTAGTAAAGATATCAACAATCTATTATGTAGAAGGTATATAATTCATTTGAACAATTCTGTTTGTAACTTGTTCTCTGAGAAAATGGTACTTGATTGGAATATGCTTAGTCTTGGAATGAAGAACAGGATTCTTGGAGACACTAATGGCACTGGTGTTATCACAGTAAATTGGAATGGGATCAGTGTAATTTACCTTCAATTCTGCAAGAGTTTGTATCATCCATAAAATTTGTGTGCAACAAGTAGCAGCAGCAATATATTCTGCCTCTGTAGTAGATAAAGAAATGGATCCCTGCTTTTTACTAAGCAATGCAACTAATGAGTCACCTAGAAAAAATGCTCCTCCACTGGTGCTTTTTCTCTCATCAACACAGTTTGCCCAGTCTACATTTGAATATGCAGTTAACTGGAAATTTTGATTTCTAGGATACCACAGTCCATATGTCATTGTTCCCTTCAGGTATTTAAATATCCTTTTAACAGCTACCAAACGACATTGTTTAGGAGCAGACTGAAAATGACCTACCATTCCAATAGCCTTCATTATATCAGGACGAGATGTTGTGATGTACAGAAGACTGCCTATCATTGAGCGATATATCCTTTGATCAACATCAGGTGAGATATCATTTTTTCTCAGCTTGCAACCGACCACCATAGGTGTGCTGACTGTAGAGGAATCTTCCATCTGAAATTTCTTCAATATCTCTTTCAAATATTTTTCTTGAGAAATAAAAATTCCTGCAGAGCTTTGTTTTACTTGTAAGCCAAGAAAATATGACAGTTCTCCTATCATGGACATTTCAAATTCTGTTTGCATAGAATTAGAAAACCACTGGATAGATGATTCATTAGTACAGCCAAAAACAATATCATCTACATAAATCAAAACAACTAGTAAATTATCACCTTCAGACTTAATGTAAAGGTTACTGTCAACAGTACCTTTCTTGAACCCTTTTTCTTGTAGAAATTTGTCCAGTCTATGTTACACATTATTTTCATCATTCCTATGATCGTTAATGATGTAAACCTATCTGTTTCCTTCGGAGAGGTTAGTGGCCTGAGTTCCTGAAGAGAGAAGGGAGAAGAACTTTTCCTGAGAAAAGAAGTTGCATTTCCTATGTAAAAACCTTATAAAAAATGAAGTTCGCAGGTTTCTATATAGGAAAAGTGCGAGAATGACCCATTCTCGCAGGTTGCACTATAGCCAGGGTGCGAGGTGTTTACAGGTTTCTCTATAGCTAGGGTGCGAGAATTCCATCACGTGGGAAAAATGAGCGTTTTCTCGAATCTTCTAGAAGGAGAAGCTTCTATGGTGAGGTGGCATCCGAATGGTTTGGATCTTACTCGCTTTCATGATTTAGTGGGATCATCCTAACCTCCTCACCTTATCCTCTTCAACTTATAAAAGGAGAGGAATTCTCATGGAGAAAGTTAGCTTTTGTTGTTCTTAAGCTTGGGTTAGCTTTGTTGGTTCTTGAGTTTGTTAACTTTGGCTTGGTTAGAGTGGCTTTGAGATTTGATTTGTCAAGATAGATTGTGAGTAGCTATCAGATCTATGGTTTCAAAATTCTTGGAGCAAGAAGTGTGTGGGGAACGAAAGACAGTTGGAAGGGACCTTACGACATCAAGGCCATGGTTGTAATCTCTCTTTCACATTTAATACGATACAGTAATATGATTCTTTCCCATAAATCTATTTCCACTTTATTGTATAATTCCTTGATCATATACATAGATTGATTGTTGAATAGATTGTGCTTTCTTCACTTTGGTTGGTTTGTGTTGTCTTGGTCTTGGTTGCACAAAAGCACTGAAGCGAAGCGGGAGCAACAAAGACCATAGGAAGCGATCATAAGGTATGTACATGATTCTTGCCTACTAGTTCATTCAACAGTTAAAATATAGGGAAAGAGTATTATTCTGTCTTGTTTTGTTCTAGATCCAGGTGGATCTAGGGAGATCGGTTTGTGTCCACACTTACAGATTTATCCAATAACAAAATTGGCGAATCCACTAGGGAACAGATTGTTTCCTAGTTAGTCTAGTTTCCCTTGCTTTGATTGCTTGTTTTTTGGTCTCTAAGTCTATGGGAGATCCATCAAGACTCTCTGGATTTGAAAGTTCACTCAAAATTTTTGTCCTTTTTCCAAATTTTATGTTTACAGACATTCTTGCACTGAACCCTTTAGTGGTCTGTGAGAATCACATGAGTTCTCACCCTACTGTGTAATCCAGTGCGAGATGTTCGCACCCTACCTGTGTCCAGCCTACGAGAACACTTAATTCTCGCACTATAATATACTTCTAGCCTGCGAACTTGTTTGTGAAAATTTTTGGATTGGGTCTTGTCATTTTTTGATGCCCAGTTTTGCTTTGAATAGCTGGATTGAACTTTTGGAGCCTATATTGATCTGTTTACAGTTTTCTTGACATTCTTTGAGTTGCTTTTGGCCATTTTTTCTTTGTTTGGTTTTGAAGGATTGGTCTCTTGTTTTGAGTGTCTTTCAATTACAAAGCATGTGTTTTCTTTAGAATTGTTTAGGGAAAGATCATATTTTTTCTGAATAGTTCGCTTTAAAAGAAAACCTTTAGTTTGGGTTTTTTTTGTTTTAAGAAAGTTCATTATCGCTTTTAGTGAAAATTTTGACACAAAAAGATTTATTTTCTTGCTTTATATTAGATTGGGGGAATCCTTGCATTTGGAGTAGCGAAATTGCATGATTGATACTGATGAGTGCAAAAAAATTTGGGACATCGTGCATATGGGAATGATAAATGTTTTCTCCTTCTCGTAACATAGATTTCATCGAAATGAAAAGATTTCATCTTCATATCTTTTCATAATTGTTTGAGTCGGTCAAAACACCATATCGTCCACGCCATCTTCCTTTTGAGTAACAACAACCATAAAATAAAGCGCTTATAAAAAATGATTAGACATTTTTATCTTTTCTGGTAGCAAACCTACATTAGATTAGTTGTAGGGCTTTGGAATAGGTGTGAAAGATAACTTTCCAAAGCTGCAAACAAACATAGTATCTTGTGATAGGGAGAGTTAAATCCACTTACTACATGTTGTCCTGGGAAGCCCTTCTCACACAAGGTTCAAGCACTAGGTCGCATTGATGTTGGCAGAGTTACTCACCCTGCTTTGTTAACATCAGTGTAGAGATTGCATGTATTACGGGGGTCACTAGGAGGTATACCCACAATGATGAGTGGAAGCCTTTTGAGTTGATTTCGGGCTAGATACCCTACCCTTGCGTGTGGATCGGACTGTCGACTGTCCCCCCAGGATTTATTTTTGTTGGTGGTAACCTTAGTGGCCTATCTTTCTAGGTTCTTTACATGAGGTGACTGTGGAGGGGCACGTCTTCACGATACCTGGAATAGATGTTGGCCAAACTCACTCGGGCTCCTTAGAGGGTATACCCACGATTATGTGTGAGAGTTTGCACCAGGGTGTAAGTCCGTTAAGCAGGTCGTCAACATAACTTTTCCACCCGCTCTATCTCAGCCCCTTCTTACTTTGTTCCCGCGATGTTGGATTTAATCACCAACTAGTGCGTTCATTGTGAGAAGGTTTTGTTTGCTTGCTTGCTTCCTAGATTTTTAGCGTGTGCTGTTTGTTTTCCCTAGTGGACTCTAGATTAGATTTTTTGTTTTTCATGGTGTCAGTTCCTGAAATGACCAATGAAGGAGCCTCTGCTCCAGGGGAACCTTTTGGTTTTCCCTCTTATGGAAACATTGGTCCTCCTCACATCGCCACTTTGAGCCTTCCAGGTCTCACAATTGGATTGTCGGTGTGGTTGTTTTCCACTCAGGTAATCCCGAATGCAGTAAGTGCTTCGGTCATAAGCACTTCCCCCCATGAACATCAACCTCATGTTGATCCTTCACCGTCTTCACCAGTAAGGTCTTCTTCACCTTCTTCACTTGCAAGGTCACCTTCCATTCCATCTTCTTCGTCGGGTGAAAGTTCTGAAGCTAGTAACTTGGTGAATAAGAAGAAGAAGAAAAGGAAGAATAAGAAGAAGAAAAATAAGCAAGGATCCAAACTTCCAACCACTGTCAAACATGTTGGAAAACAACCAGTTACTGTTAATCATGCTGGGAGTGTTGATGATGTCAAGATCACCCAAACAACCAGTAAGCCCAAGTACCCTTGCAGGCTTTGTAAGGGTAGCCATCTTCTTAAGGATTGCCCTGGTCTATCCAAGGTTATAGAAGCATGGTCTACATTCCCTCGCCAACCCATGTCATTAGCCTCTTAACAACATGTTGATGACCCCCTGTCAACCAGTCATGATATGATTGGGAAGAAGAAAAGTAGAGCCAAGTTCCCATGTATGTTATGCAACGGGATTCATCTCACTCACCTTTTCCCTCGTATGGACAAAGCCTCGCAATTACTGGAATACATGACTATTTCACAGCCTCAACTTCCAGCTTCTTATCGCAAGCTTTCTCTCAACCCACCTGTAGTTGATGGAATGATCACTCCGATCCCTTCACCGGTCAATCTGGTTGATCATGTTGTCAATCTAGTCACGTCCTTAGTTGAACCAGTAGACCAAATGGTTGATCCGATCTCATCCTTGGTCAACCCCACTCTCCCGTTAGAGAGTGAAGCCCAAGCGGTCGATTTGTTTCCACCTGTCGACCCCATTCTCCCCTTAGAGAATGAAACCCAAGTGGTCGATCTGATCTCTCCATCGGTCAATCCTACTCTCCTGCTACAGAGTAAACCCGATACTGCCCATGTTTTTCTCGTTGATACAGACTCTTCCGTGTCAAGGGGTATTGCTCCTTCTCCCATGGGACCCCCTCCAAGTAATGAAGCCATCCATTTTGATTGGGGTGTGCTAACTGGACCTCGTCTTCCCTCTTACATTCCTTTCCAGATTACAGTACAAGTTTGTGGTCGGGACGTTACCAAAATGTTGATAGATGAAGGTTCGTCTGTTAGTATTTTTTCCTCTCTTGCTTGGAAAGCATTGGGTTGTCCTCCACTTGCGTTGGTTATGCAAAATCTGTTAGCTTTTAATAGAAGAACTAGTCAACCTTTAGCGACCCTTCCTCAGTTTCCTGTAACTTTGGGAGGGAAAACTATCTTCATTGATGTTATGGTAGTCCAAGACCCCTTGGATTTTTCTTTACTCCTTGGGCGAGATTATGTCTATGCCATGAAATCTATTGTCTCTACTCTTTTTCATGTGATATCTTTCCCTCACGATGGACAAGTTGTGACTGTTGATCAACTTTCATTCATTAACCCCACCTGGATTGCTTCCCTGAATGGTTCTTGTATGCCGACGGTATCGCCCTTGCCACAAGTCAATTATGTGTTGTTGTCGCCCATGGTTTCAACTTCTGATGACTTAGATCCAGTAGTTGACATGGTGATCTCTTCGATAAGGTTGTTAGAGCCTGATCTCTTTACTCCCATCACGAACATCAACATGGTGTCCTTCCAGAGTGTGTTTCTTCCTTCTAGTGAAGACCTCTTGGAAGCCATGAACGAGTTTTGTCCCTTGAAATGGTGTCATTCTGGAGCATTGTCCTCTTGGAATCCATGATCAACAGAGGTTCCGAGGATAGTTTTTACGTCTCTGTGGCAACATCGTTAAAAAATGAAACAGAGGTTTCGAGGATAGTTTTTGCGTCTCTGTGGCAACCTCATTAAAAAATGAAACAACGGTCTTTGAGCATTGTTTTTTATTTCAAGCTCGTTAAAAAATGAAACCACTTCAGGATAGTTTTTCCGTCTCTATGGCAACCTCATTAAAAAATGGAACAAAGGTTACAAGCATAGTTCTTGTTTCTATGTCAAGCTCGTTAGAAAATGAAATAGTTTTCCCCCTCTCTATTTGAGTCAAGTCCTTCGTCTAGTATTTGAAGCTTCATTTCATTCTCCTTTGCAGTTGGATGAAATGAAGCTTGGGGGGCATTTTCCTCAGCCTCTGACTTCATGCTGAAGTTGAGCCGCTAGTTTCTTAAGCTGGGGGCTAAGTACCAACCATGCGTTGGGAAGTCGCAAGCATAGTTTCGTCTGGTTCAAGATTGTGTAAAAATGAAACTAGGTCCAAGCATAGTTTTGTTTAGCTTTTAAGCTTGTGTAAAAATAAAATCTATCCCAAGCATAGTTTTGTTTTGTTTTCAAAGCTTGCGTAAAAATGAAAACAATCCTGAGATTAGTCTTTGTTCTTTCTCATCCTCGTAAATACATGAGAATAAGTTACCGAGCTTAGTCTTTGTTCTTTCTTGTGCTCGTAAATCAATGAGAATGTAACCAAGTATACTTTTATCACTTTTTCGGACTCGTAAAGGTTATACAAAAAAGGAACCCCCTGGAGTTCTCTTTAATCTCTTTTTAGACTCTCTAAACATGAAAATATTGTCGAGTGATCTTGTTCTTTTCATGCTCGTTAAAGTATTTGAAGAAAACGTATGTTGAGCGATAGTGTATCTCTTTTTCGGTCTCATCAGACTATTTTATGAAAAAGGAACTGAGAGAGTTCTCTTTTGAGTGTTTTTCAGACTCTATAATCATGAAAAACCTTTGAGTTTTCTTTCTTTGGACTCATAAAACAAACATTGAAAGGCCCATATGGGACCTGGGTTTTCTTTAAGTGTTTTTCAGACTCTCTAAACATGAAAAACCCATGAGTTGTCTTTCTTTGGACTCATTAAATAAACATCGAAAGACCCGCCATGGGACCGAACCACTCCTTCCTAGGGTTCGTTAAACATACTCCGAAGGACTCATCTGAAGGATGAGCTTAAATCAACAAGTATATGTTATCCTCCTCAAGCTTGCGTAAAAATAAAGAGGTACTCGCCAGAAATGGTGGGGGAAAAAATTGGGAAAGAATTGTGTCTAAACCTGTATTATGTGGGAGAGTCACTTTTCAACATGGCACCTTTACACTCTCCTTGTGTCTAGGTTGGAAAATCCACTCGTCTCCTGATCATACTCCTATAAGATTACAAATTGGTCCGTGATCCCTGTTGTTGAGTCAGTATTTCCAAGATAGTTGTCGTGTCATCAATATGTTCAAAGAGAAGTTCAACCCAGAAAGCCTTCTATTGTGTCAGCCATTTCTGTAGTCCTTAAGCCTTCTATTGTGTCGGCCATCACTGAGTCAGTCTTGAATCACTTGTTACTCTAATTTTTTCTACATCAAATCTTGTTACTTGTTTCGTGTCACTGATGTGGGATACATTAAGGCCCTCCTGTGACGATTTTTTTCCTGTCAACTTCAACTCATTATCCAGGAATTAGACTTAGAAACTAATTGGTACCTTGGAACTTCCATGCCTCAATGGCAGGTTTCCTCGCTTTTGACAGTGGGTTTTCATAATTGACCCCTGATTGGAAGATTCCGTCGAGTGTTCGACTTCATCTCATTTATTCACATTCGTTGGATTGTACTAGTGTACCTTGGGAGTCATTGACATTAATGGTGATTTCCCTCGCACTTGTTAACGGTATACACTAATGATCGGTAATCAAGTGGTTTCTACCATGTTCGACTTCAACACATGTAATCACATGGTTAGATTCGTACTATAGAGTGGCGGAGATGAAGACCCTGGATATTTTCTGACAGATTCAGGTTGCGTTGGAGTATATTCAGTTTGTACTGTTGCATAGATCCATATTGTATGTCTGGTGGCTATGTTCAAATTTGAGTCTTTAACACATATATCTACAGTGTATTTTTGGTGACTATGTTCAGATTTGAGTCATGTCGGCATGGATCCACAGTGTATGTTTCGTGTCCATGACCTGTCTTACTTGACATGGATCTTCGCATGTCGGCATTTATTCTTTGAGTCATTTGTATTCTGAGTATGGGACTACCTACCTCAGGGATGATATATTATTGTACTGTATTTCCTTGTTTGTTGGAAGGTTTCCGACCGACTGTTCCTTGTTCCCTACACACACTCGACAAAGTATTTCATCTATCACTCTGTTCTAACTTCATACTTTGGGGGGCTCTCTGTTACACATTATTTTCGTCATTCCTATTATCGTTAATGATGTAAATCTATCTGTTGTCTTTAGAGAGGTCAGTGGCCTGAGTTCCTGAAGAGAGAAGGGAGAAGAACTTTTCCTGAGAAAAGAAGTTGCATTTTCCTATGTAAAAACATTATAAAAAATGAAGTTCGCAGGTTGCTATATAGGCAGAGTGCGAGAATGACCCATTCTCGCAGGTTGCACTATAACCAGGGTGTGATGTGTTCACAGGTTGCTCTATATCTAGGGTGCAAGAATTCCAGCACGTGGGAAAAATGAGTGTTTTCTTGAATCTTCTAGAAGGAGAAGCTTCTATGGTGAGGTGGCATCCGAATGGTTTGGATCTTACTTGCTTTCATTATTTAGTGGGATCATCCTAACCTCCTCAGCTTATCCTCTTCAACTTATAAAAGGAGAGGAATTCTCATGGAGAAAGTTAGCTTTTGTTGTTCTTAAGCTTGGGTTAGATTTGTTGGTTCTTGAGCTTGTTAACTTTGGCTTGGTTAGAGTGGCTTTGAGATTTGATTTGTCAAGATAGATTGTGAGTAGCTATCAGATCTATGGTTTCAAAATTCTTGGAGCAAGAAGTGTGTGGGGAATGAAGGACAGTTGGAAGGGACCTTACGACATCAAGGCCATGGTTGTAATCTCTCTTTCACATTTAATACGATACAGTAATATGATTCTTTCCCATAAAGCTATTTCCACTTTATTGTATAATTCCTTGATCATATACATAGATTGACTGTTGAATAGATTGTGTTTTCTTCACTTTGGTTGGTTTGTGTTGTCTTGGTCTTGGCTGCACAAAATCACTGGAGCGAAGCAGGAGCAACAAAGACCATAGGAAGCGATCATAAGGTATGTACATGATTCTTGCCTACTAGTTCATTCAACAGTTAAAATCTAGGGAAAGAGTATTATTCTGTCTTGTTTTGTTCTAGATCCAGGTGGATCTAGGGAGATCGGTTTGTGTCCACACTTACGGATTTATCCAATAACAGTCTATAATACCAAGCTCGTGGTGCTTGTTTTAGTCCATATAAGGCCTTCTTCAGCTTGCAAACATAATTAGTTTTATCTGTCAAAGAGAATCCTTCAGGTTGTTCCATATATACTTCTTCCTCCAGATCTCCATTAAGAAATGTTGACTTAACATCCATCTGATAAACTTTGAAATTCTTATGACAAGAATAAGCAAGAAACATTCTGATAGCTTCCAATCTTGCTACTGGTGCAAAAGTTTCATCAAAGTCCTGACCTTCAACTTGTGCATATCCTTTACAGACCAATCTGGCTTTATTTCTAACAACTTGTCCTTTTTCATTCATTTTATTCTTGAAGACCCATTTGGAACCTATTACATTCTTATCTTCAGGTCTAGGGACAAGCTCCCAAGTATTGTTCTTTTCAATTTGATCAAGCTCTTCATTGATTGCTCTAATCCAATTATCTTCCTGGCTAGCTTCCTCAAAAATTTTAGGTTCAATCATAGATAAAAAGGAAACATGAGATTGTTTTGAGTCTTTAATCAATTTCCTTCTTATCTGAACTCCTTCATTTATATCCTCAATTATATGATTTTCAGGATGATTCTTTCTGATAATTCTGAGAGGTGATTTTGCTTCTTTCTATTGATTTGTGTCAGTTTGAATATCCGTATCTTCATCTGATCCATATTCTTCTTTTTCTGATCCTTGGACCTGTTCATCTTCATCTTCAACTGTATCTTTTGTTCTTGGTTTAGTACTTCTTACATTTATGACTGGGATTTCTTCATCAACTTTTATATCTATACAATCTAATTTTTGCAGTCTCTTATTGTAGCATTTGTACCCTTTACTATTTGAAGCATAACCCAATATTATACCTTCATCAGCTCGGTCATCATATTTGCCTATATTTTCATCATTGTTCTTGATATAGCACTTACTCCCAAAAACTTTAAAATGCTTGATTGAAGCAGGTCTTCCAAACCAAAGTTCATAAGGAGTTGTGTCACTATGTGGTCTGAGATGAGCTTTGTTAAGGATATGAACAGCTGTATGAATTGCTTCTACCCCATATGTCTGAGGTATGTTCCTTTCATTCATCATAGATCTTGCCATTTGCTGTACTGACCTGTTCTGCCTCTCAACAACTCTGTTTTGTTGTGGAGTCCTTGGAATTGTGTACTCTCTTTTGATCCCATGTTTATCACAGAACTCTTTGAAGTTCCCAGAACTAAACTCTCCTCCTCTATCAGACCTTACTGTCTTTAACCTTTTTCCTGTTTGATTCTCAGTCAAAGCCTTAAATACTTTGAATTTTTCAAGTGCTTCAGATTTTTCTTTCAAAAAGGCAACCCAAGTTAGTCTAGAATAGTCATCAATAATCAACATAAAGTAATTTTCTTTTCATGTGCCTTCTTTCCTTGATGGTCCACATAGATCCATATGTACTAACTGAAGAGGTTTTTCTGTTGATGGAAAGTTTTTCGATTTGAATTGAGTGGGAGTAAGCTTTCCTATCTGACAGGGATTACAGACAGAGTCATATGGTTTTGATATCTTCGGAAGATCTTTTACTGCCCCATTGTTTTTGAGCTTGATTATGTGATCAAAATTTAGGTGACCGAGTCTCCTATGCCACATCCAACTTTCATCATATTTGCTTAAGTTGCATTCTTCTTCTTCCTCTTCTTTTAAAACATAGACATTGTTTTATGTTCTTATACCTTTTGCAACTAGCTTACCTGAATCAACAGATTTTATTCTACAGTCTTTAGAAGTAAAAACAACTTCACACCCTCGGTCACAGACTTGACTAACACTAAGCAGATTATGTTTCAAAGTTTCTACAAGCAGCACATCTTGAGCTTTTCTTTTTCCGTTACTCAAACTTACAATTACTTTACCTTTCACCTTTCCTGGTGCATCATTTCCAAAAGTTACATTCCCTAATTTGCTATCACTTAGAGTTAGAAACTTACTTCTGTCTCCAGTCATGTGGTTGGAGCGTCCACTGTCAATATACCAGGGATTCTTTTTCCGTTGAGATGATAGCACTAGTCGACACTTTTCATCTACTTTCTTCTTCCAAACCTTGACATTTTCAGCAGTGGGGTTCAAGTCTGGATTGTAGTTCTTTAAACAACATTCTGCAGCTTTATGTCCATAATTATGATAGTTGTAACATTCTGGTTCACTGAATAAAAGATCATAGTGATTGTTATGCTCATAACTGTTGTTGTGTCTCACCTGTATCCTTCTCCCAGTCGTCACATGATTTATGGTCTGTGGTTGTTTGTTACTTGGTTGTCTCAAACTTTGTTGTGGAGGATAGTTCCTCATTGAGTATCTTGATTGTTCATATCTAAATCTTAAAGAATAGTTTATAGCTTTGTGACCAAAATTAGAGAAAAAAAAAATAACCATAGAAAAAATATTTGCACCTTGAAACCATCTGTCTTCTTTGAGGAGGTCGACTTATTTCACGCCAATAATCTTTCTGGTCTATAAATTCAGGTCTAGAGATTTTTCTTTCATTTCTTCTTGGTGGCTAATTTTCCTTCTTTGTTTCTGCAGAGTGATTGTTTCCAATGTTTGAGGATTTGACAAACTTG
Organism: Picea engelmannii; assembly: GCA_009831015.1. Lineage (NCBI taxonomy): Eukaryota > Viridiplantae > Streptophyta > Pinopsida > Pinales > Pinaceae > Picea > Picea engelmannii. Next base: position 428,317 of record ML782405.1, read on the forward strand.
ATAGATTCTGTATTACTTGGATGATCACTACTTGACCCTTCTTCATATCCCAATCCATCTTTTAACTTTGAATTTCTTTGTTGATTTAGAATGGAGGTTAATTCTTCTGAGGCTTTAATACTTGGCATATTTTGATGATACAATCCTTTAAATTTCTCCATTTCTTTTCTGGTTTTTACTATCTCTTCTTCTAAGGCTTCACACCTGAATTTATTCTCTGACAATTGTTGTTTCAGTATGTCTTCTATTTTCTTTGTCTCTTCTAATTCCACTTTTAATAGAGCAACGTCTTCATCGGGTTTTTTACTGTCTTTCTCAAACTGTGTCAACAATTATTTTTTCTTTCTGTTATTAGTTCTGAGTCTATCAATTTCTTCTAGTGCACTGATCAGTTCTCCTTCCAAATCAACCACAGCCTCTTCATCATTCTCATCACTGCCTATGCTTTTATTATCATAATCCTCCTTGGCCATAAGCATGAAGTCATTTTCCTTATCTTCACAGGATGAGTCATTATCGGTGTCTTCTGAGGAAATGTCATTATTTACAAAAAAACTTTTATTCTTATTATATTTCTTGTATTTGTACTTCTTTTCATCATCAGAGTTCTGGTCCTTTTTCTGATGGGGACACTTAGATGAAAAATGACCTATCTTACCACAGTTAAAGCATTTGAAGGGCAACTTCCCTTGATATTTTCCTGA
>ML782405.1:437989-462542 GCA_009831015.1 Picea engelmannii
GGGGGAGGGGGAGGGAGGGATGGGGGTGGGAGAAATAGACAGAAGGAGAGAGAGAGAGATTCAAAGAGGGGGGAATATAGAGAGGGGGTGTATGTGAGAGAGTGAGGCATGGTGAGGCAAGGTCTAGGTCTAGGTCATGGTATAGTTCTAAGTCATGGTCTAACTCTAGGTATAGGTCTAGGTCTAGGTATTGATATGCCTTGCGAGGTCTTGTTCAAGGGAAATTCTTGCCTTATCGTGGCTTGCCTTGCAATGTACCAAACTTTCTAGTGTGTGAGAGTGTAGGAGGGAGAGAGAGGAAGAAAAATAGGGGAGGTAGAGAGTGAGTGTGTTAAATTGTGGGAGGGAGGGAGTGGAAGACATAGAGAGGGGATAGAAAGTGTGTTTGCAAGATTGTGTGAGGGAGATAGAGGAAGATAAAGAGGGGAGGTAGAGAGTGAGTGTGTTAGAATATGGGAGGGAGAGAGAGGAATACATATAGGGGGGATAGAAAGTGTGTGTGAGAGAGTGTGGGAGGGACACAAAGGAAGACAAAGAGGGGACGTAGGGAGTGAGTGTGTTAGAGTGTGGGAGGGAGAGAGAGGAATACATAGAGGGGGTATATAAAGTGTGTGAGAGAGAGTGTGGGAGGGAGAGAGAGGAAGAAAAAGAGGGGAGGTAGAGAGTGAGTGTGTTAGAGTGTGGGAGGGAGGGAGAGAAAGCAATAGAAGGGGGATAGAAAGTGTGTGTACAAGAGTGTGGGAGGGAGAGAGAGGTAGAAAAAGAGGGGAGGTAGAGAGTGAGTGTGTTAGAGTGTGGGAGGGAGAGAGAGGAAGATATAGAAGGGGTGTAGAAATTGTGTGTGAGAGAGTGTGGGAGGGAGAGAGAGGTATACAAAGAGGTTATGAGGTAGAGAGTGAGTGTGTTAGACTGTGGGAGGGAGAGAGAGAAAGACATAGAAGGGGTGTAGAAATTTTGTGTGAGAGAGTGTGGGAGGGAGAGAGAGGTAGACAAAGAGGTTCTGAGGTAGAGAGTGAGTGTGTTAGACTATGGGAGGGAGAGAGAGGAAGACATAGAGGGGGGATATAAAGTGTGTGTGCGAGAGTGTGGGAGGGAGAGAGAGGGAAAAAAAGAGGGGAGGTAGTGATCTGAAAATAGAAGGCTGACTTGTTATGCTATGCAAGCACCCTCTACCTCATAAAATAACTCTTAACAGGACCTTGCTTCATGTGTTAAATATGCAAACTGGTTTATGTGTTTAGTTCTTGCTTCTTCTTTTCAATGTTCATGTGAGAGGAAAGGTTCTTTTAAATTCTTAAATATGTGTTATAAACAAATACACGGCAATATAAAGTGCAGCAAATAACACAGCAAACTCACAACAATACCAAGATGATAAAGGAGTTCACCCCTCTCTGGGCTACATCTCCTTGAGCCTCCTTCAATGGACTTGGCTCTTTGGGATTAGTTTGTCAAATTCTATTTACAAGCTTCTGCTCAACTCCAATGGATTTACATACTGTACCATTGGATTCAAAATACATAAAAACCCCAAGATTGACTATTAGAACTCTGAAAATGGATCTTGTCTCATCCAGTAATGACCTCTTCTACATGTGGCCTCCTTGCTTCTCTGAGATTCAATGTGTCAAAAACACCTGTAAAAGTCCTCCAATGGATCTGAAACCTATCCCAATGAGATCAGAGCACAATAATTAGTCAAAAATGACTATTCAGTCTCAGAAAATAGATATTTGCTCATCAGAGAAATGCCTCAAACAATGAGGGCTTCAAGCTTCCTGGAGCTCCCTCAAACTTCAATGGTTAAAAACCTGCAATATAAGTCTCCAAATGCCTATTAAAGCTATTCCAATGGACTCAGAACGTCCAAAAACCCCTAGCTGGTCTTTTTTGGCACCTCATTTGGCCAAAAACTCCAAAAGTTAGGCCTCCTGCCATTTTTTCTTTCTCCAAGCTCTGTTACTCGTTCGCCATTCTGCACCTATGTGTGAATCAACCTAGCCTCTGGGCATTTTCCGTGCCTAAACCCAGCACCCACGTGCATCCCGCAATTGGTGCCAAAATGTCGCACCGTTAGCACAACTATAGCCCCCGAGGATGGAGGTGTTGGGCGCATGGGGGGGGACCATATGGCCACGTTCCCCGTGCATAAAGGGCTGAGTTGAAACGTGTGTAGAAAGTTTGACAAGTGTCCATGTGCATATGGCTAACCATTTGAAACCCAAATTAAAATCCCGCGCGCATTGTGTATAAACCCCGGGCTGTGGTCACATTTAAAACTATATGACCGTGGGTTAATATTTTAAAACCCAAACCGTGCGCCATTCAAACGATGACTGGTCATATGTTATAACAAATAATATAATCGTTTAAACATAAAATAAAACCCAAAATAAAACGCGCGCCATTTGCTGGAGGGTAAGGTCACATTATAACGCATATATAAAACCGTGGCTTTCCCGTTTCGTAACCCAAATGGCGCGCTCCATGAAACAACGGGTATGGTCATATGATTCATAGCACAGAACTGTGGGTAACCCATCCAAAATGCACCATAACTCCGCGCGCTATGGGTAGCAAGTGGTCCAGTTTGAAACACAAACTCACGGCTATACATTTGGAACCCCCGCACCATTTCAAACAGGGCCTGGTCGTATGTGCTAGAATAGAATCATGGGTTGCAATGTAAAAACCTCGCGCAACATACGGTATGTGAAATGGAGCGCGCGAAAGGGTAACCACCAGTCACATGAGTGAGCCACCGAAACCGCGGGCTGGAGCTAAGCCCCAGCCCGACCCCCGCACCCAAATGTCATAGTTTCAACTTTAAATAATTTTAAACATATACATATGGTAAGAAACACTATGTGGCGCGTTGGCGGGCTGGCCTTTGTTAAAACTTTGTAAAGTGGGTAGAGGTTTGGGGGTCGAACCCCACGGACCCATAATATTTTTAATAGACCAACCAATGACCAAAAACCAATAAACGGGTGCCACGTGGCAGCCCTTAATTGGGCCACGTGGCACTTTCCCATTGCACAGAATCATGCCACGTGTCACCATATAACACGTCCACCATCAACCAATCAAAATCTTCTACATCAGCAGGTGCCACATCAACTGTACGGTCTCCATGTCAGCTGTACGGCCTCTGCCACGTCCGCTGTACGGCCTGCCCAGTCAGCATCCCCTTTTTTTTACCTGTTTGGCTCGGCGAACAGATCGCGATATCTTCTCCATACGGACTCCATTTGCGAAAGTAAATATACCGCCGGAATCAGGAGAACGAGACGGACACAATGGCACCATTTTCGTCGCATTCTGAGCACTTTAAAAATTGAGAAAAAATTTTACCCTTCATCCAGATTTTGATCAGGTAGAGAGTGAGTGTGTTGGAGTGTGGGAGGGAGAGAGAGGAGGACATAGAGGGGCACTAGAAAGTGTGAGAGAGAGACCACGGGAGGGAGAGAGAGAAAGTCATAGAAGGGAAGTAGAGAAAGTGTGTGAGAATGTGAGAGGGAGAGAGAGGGGGTATAGAGAGAGGTAAATGTAGGAGAGAGGCGTAGATGTAGGAGAGATAGAGGAGAGAAAGTGGGAGGGAGGGGGAGAGAGAGAGAGAGAGGGAGGAGGGTTGGAGAGAGAGTGTGTGAGAGTGTGAGAGGTGGAGAGATAAAGACAAATATGAGGGGTAGAGAGGGAGAGAGAGTGAGAGGGAGATAGAGAGGGGGGGTATAATGAGGGATAGTGAGAGGAAAGGAAGAAAAGAGGGAGAAATACAAGGGGGGTAGAGAGAGAGTGAGAGGAAGGGGAGGATAAAGAGGGAAACAAAGAGGGGGAATAGAGAGAGAAAGAAGGGAAGAGAGAGACTGAGACCGATACTAACAATGAGGAGAGAGAGAAAGGGTGGGAGAGAGGTGGAAGAGAGAGGAGGGCGTAATAGGGGAGGGAGGGACAAAAGGGAAGAGAGAGAGAGAGAAGAGGGTTAGAGAGGGAGTGGGCATGAGATTTTGAGGCATGTCAAGGAAAGGTCTAGGTCTAGGTCTTTCCATGCCTTGTGATGTCTAAATATTGCCATGTCTAGGTATTACCATGTATAGGAGTGTGAGGGAGAGAGAGGGAGAGGGAGCTATAGACGGGGGGTTTATGTAGGAGAGAGAAAGAGTGGGAGGGATGGGGGAATGAATTATAATATCATGTGTTCGTTCCTAGAGAATGTATGTGCTCATAAGAACATGTGCACATTCTTTTGAATTCAATTTTTTTCGATCAGGATTGACAACATGTATACTTGGTTGGCTCGGATTTAGGTTCGGGATGACAAACCTAGTTGTTCAGTTTGCAAATTGATAAAAATCTATATTTTTGTGAATACCCCTCTATATCTTTGTCTTTGATGTTATTTTTCTATAGGATAAACAATTAAGTTGTTGAAAAAACTATAGACATAGATAGAGTTGGCTATGCAGATTCTAAATATATAATTTAAAAAAAAATCAATATTATTTATTGTTTTTAATATATTTTTGTCTTAGCATATATCAAAATCCTAGAATACATACCTCTCTTCTTTATTCTATAACTTTTTGTTGTCTTAAACATTTTTCTAATGAGTTATATGCGGCACTAGAGAAGACTAATACTTACGATCTAAAAAAAATTGTTTTAATCATGTTAAGACCCTCTTAGCCTACAAGAACAAAAGAGGTTTTAATTTCAGGCATATGTTGACTTTGATAATTTTTAAAAAATGTTAAATTAATATTAAAATTTTCCAAAAACTGTAAGGCACAAGAAAAATAGGCTCTCTACAAGTATACAAGGTTTTGGAATGAAATTGCATCATTAAGGTACTCAACACTTGCACGAACAAAAACATATACCTTATATTTTATTGGCAAAATAATATACCATTGTTAGAAAAAATCAAATTTGACATAGTTATTCACAATTTCTATGAATAAAAGTTCTATATTCGGAAATATAATTCAATTTCCTATGTTTCATCTTCTTACACCATATTCAAATTCATTGTAAAAGTACCTTGAATAATCCCTCCAAGTTAATAGATTGTTGGTTTTCCAGATTTACATTGCCACTAACACGTCATGAGAGACCATCATTAGCTTGCACTCACCCCATAATATAAGAATATGAAAATAATTGTTATTACATGCTAATTTTGTTGTGTGAAATCAAGATTTCAGAATCTAGAAGGACGCTAAAACTGGTTTGGAAGCCTGATAAACTAGGGAAGGGGTTAAATATGGCAAAAAAATAACTAAATCTTGCAGGAGCACTAAGTTGATGGGGCCCGATACATCGTTGATCATGAAATCTCAAGATCAACGACGAGGAAGATTTTAGGGGGATAAATTGCACGGAGGTTAATTTTAGAGATCGGGCCGAAATTTAAACCATGGTTTTCTTTCAGGAATACATGGTGCCACCATGTGCATTTCGAGGTGAAAAGCGGGTTGCCCCAAACCACTTCCTCACACCCCCAAAATTTGGAAAAGTATAAAGGGGAATTTGTTATTTATTTTATTATTATTTCGAACACTGGACCGTTTGAACCTTTGTGTGACCACCCTCTTTCAATTGCAACCAAACAATACACTAACTTAGCTAGCCAGTTCCACTCGTTTTCAGGAAGAAAATTATATCTGAAACAAAGCATTTCCTTACTTGCAATCAAAGGAGATAATCTAGTTGGGTAAGGCCAAATGTAGTTTTCCAGTGCCTGGAAAATGATGGCCAGAGGTCAATGAAAGACAATGAATCACATGAAGGGATTGAAATGGCAGAGAAGACAGAATCTGGATTAAGAAATGTTTCTTGCTAATCATTATAATCAGTTTCAGAACCGAAACGTTCCATTTTAATCATTGTAATCAGTTTCATAAATTGAAACATTTCTTTGTAATCATTGTAATCGATTTCAAACCGAAGGAACTCATATTGTATAAATATTAAGAGTTCCAAATGTATAAGGGGTTGGCAGAAGTGCAAGGGAACGATTTTAGTTGTTTGGAACTTAAATTGTAATTTTATGAAGTTGAATTGAATACACATGCAGAAGTCTTGAAGTTTCCATTAAAATATTATAATGGTGTTGACCTGAGTGTTTTCTCCTCTCTTTGTATATATTTCCTGTATTTATGATTTCATTTTCACTGTATTCTGTTTAAATTGGATAGTCAAAGGCCCATAATTCATCTTGTGATGCTCTCGGATGAAGAAATTTAAACTGTGTTAAGTTCTTCTTAACTATTTCAGAATTCATTTATTTAATGCTCTGATGCAGTTATATGTTTTCTCTTCTTCCTACACTCTGTAAATTTACAAATTATAGCTCAGATCCATCGCCTCATTTATCCTTTATCCTCTACAAAGTTCTATTGACTAGTCAGTGCTTCCATTCATTTTCAAAAGTTTGACTCCATAGTCCTAAGTGTCCCTCCCCTTCCTTGCCAGAAAAATTATAAAAAACTCCCCAAAAGAACAAAACCTAGCCATTGATTGTCAAAGAAACACCAAGTGACACGAGAGATCCCTATCTAAGATGATCAAGATAGTACCCATCTCTAAAGGTGGTTTGTAGGTTACCTTTGTCGTTTTTTTTATCAACCGAGCAAATTTACAGAGTGTTAACATTCTGGCACCATTGTCGGGGATCGAAGGTGAAATATTCCCTAGGAGAAACGATAAGGTTTAGACTTGATTTATGATGGTGGAAAGAGGTCAAACACAAGAAGGTTGTACATTTCCACCTAATGACTCCAATCAAGATTCAAATGCGATTTAGAGACTCCACTGGAGGATGAGATCCATTGGCAGAGGTATGAAAGGACGTCATGGGAGAAAACAAGTACCTAAAGTTGAGTTTTTTCAAGACATAATATTTTTTGTTAATAATTACCTTGTGTCCTTTCCTGAACATTCTAAACACATTTTTCTTTACTTCCTGCATTCAAATGATGATCATGAGAATCTTTCACTTGTATATCCTCTTCTTAAAATTGTACATATATTTCCTCATTATATCACTGATTTTGATCAAAATCTTCCATCTGAGCCATGTGTTGACCATAGCCAAGTTGATGAGCCTCATGAAATCAAGGTTGATATCTCACCTCTTGTACTTGATCCAACAACCTCCAAGATTCAGCATAGATATAGACCTTTAAAATTACCTCACATCCTTCATAATTTTCCTCCAAAGCACTATAATTACCTTCCTGTGTTTGAGGGAGAACCTAATGCCATCACAGTTGAAAATACATCCAAGATTTTGAACATTTTATAGATTTGTTTGAGAATGACCATGACGATGTTTGTATGAGGGCCTTCTCTCAGTCCTTTAAAGGGAATACCAAATATTGGTTTAAACACTTGCATCCGGAGACAATTAGCTCATGGAAGGAATTAAAGAATGTCTTTTTGAAATTTTGGGGCAAGAGGAAATATTTGGATATACATATTACAGAGTTATATGCCTTGAAAAGGCAGAGCAGTGAAACTATTTATGCATTCAGTAGAAGTTTTTCTAGTATTTATTACAAATTTCCCAAATAAATTCAACCCACAGAAGCTCCTACCATGCTCTATTCCGCAACAACCTTTCATCCAGGTTTGTCTTTCCTTCTGATGGAAAGAAGATCTAAGTCCTTACAGCAAATGTTTTATGATGCTCAGAATATTCAACACAATATTCAAACATGTAAACATGTTCAAAATGAGGAGTTGGATGCTAAATAACATGACAGTAAATATGAACAAAAAACAATTGATTTGAATCTTGAGCAGAGGGTTAATAATATCATATGTCCTCTTGAAGTTTTAAATGCTAATGATTTTGCAAAGGATTACATTCCACTTATTGAAAAATAAAGTGCTAATTTAGTTTATGATCCATCCCATGATAAGCATGGGGATGATTTTTTTATGTATTCAATTGACGAAAGTCAAGAGAATGAATTTGCAAATCAAATTGTTGAAGAGCAGGTTGATGTCCCAAGTTTTTCCTTGTTAGATGACATTGCAGATGTTGTTAATTTTCCTATATATGATGAATATGGTGATGATTATAATGTTGACTTCCTAGAAAAACCAACTGCATGTTCTCTATCAGAGAATTTTCCTTTTCAACAGTGTAATGAGAATAATCATCCTACATATCACAGTTACAAAGAAGAATATGAAGAAAGTATTGAATCAGCTGAAGGAAATTCTTTACCTTTATGCTTTTCTTCGTTTAAATTGTTGAAAGAAAATTTTAAAATCATCACTGAAGTAAAGGAATGTGTTTTGATTCCAAATCACACTGATTCACTGGAACAAATTGACAACAAATTGCATAAATCTTCTCATGTGTTTGATGACCCTATTACTTATTATACAGAAGGTTTCATCAATTCAAAATTGCAGCCATTGGTCGAAGATGAATCTGAAAATGTAGATGATGGGGAGTTGAAAGCTGATATCCTGAATTATTTTGATATTGGTTTGAAGTTGGATCCATGTCATCATAAGCAAGAAACTGATTGTTTTATGTATGCACTTGTAGACAACCATAAATGTGAATTTGCAGATCAGTCTGCAAAAGAACAAGACACTACCTAAATTTTCCTGTTTGATGACATTACAAAGATTTTTGGAGACCCAGGTATGATAAGTACAATGATGACTATGAGGTTGAATTTTCAAAATAAGCAATTACACTTTCCAAATTTAAAAATGGTTTTGTTCAACAATCCAAAGAAATAAAAAAATGTGCATATGACGGCAGTGAAGAAAATGAAGAAACTTTTGAATCGGGTGAAAGAATTTTTTTTATTGTGTTTTGCTTCTTTCAAATTGTTGAAGAAAGTTTTTTATAATGTTTCAAATCAGAAATCCTCTAGGCACGATGTTGAATATGAAGAAAGAAGTGGACTTGCCAATGAAAATTGTCTTCCATTATGTTTTTCTTCCTTTGAATTGTTGAAAGTAAATTGTGAGATAACAGAGGAAGCAGGGAAATCTAATTGCATTCACAGTGAAACTATTTTACATGAGAAAATTTTTATCAGTGAGGAAGACCAACAACCTTCTCAGGCATTTAATGATCGTGTTGTTGATTACATGGAAGGTTATTTCAGTTCAGATTTACAGCATGTGATCAACTACCAGCTTGGAAATAAATATGGTGGTCAATCAAGGTCGGTGTTAGATATGGATTGCTTGCCACCAGGAGTTTCATTTCAGATAGCACTGTCTTCTGATTCAGAAGATTGTTATTTTCAGCACTCTCAACAAATTTTTCAACCTCTTTATGGAAATCAACAAGTTGAATTACATGAAAACAAGGATGCAGTGGAAGGGGTGAAACATGATTGTTGTTTTATGCATGCTTTGGAGGATCCATTTGCAGTTTTGTTGGGGGTGATAAACAATCCCAATGTTTTTAATTTTTTGAGATTTGAATTTATAGATAATTTTTTGAATGAATTATCAATAAACAAGCTTTGGAGCAAGCATGTGCAAAGAAAGAAAACAGTGGATAAAATGATTGCATGGTTGCATTGCCATTATGATTTCATTTGATTGGCAGTTCATTTCAACAGTTTTAGAGTAGATAGGAGTGTGCAAATAAGCTTGCTTGTCAAGCAATTTTTAGTTTGGGTTTTCAGTAGTGTGTACATTCAGATTGTAGTGGTGTATTTAGCATTTTGTTTTCATTTGAGAGCAATGCACAGAATTGGGTTTTCGGTGGACATTGGTGACAAGTCAGAGTGGGTTACACACATGTTTTGGGATCATCCCAATGGATCAGGCACCAGGTATACGATTTCTTTGCTACCTCACTGGGAGGATAACATCCCCGTTGGATCCAATGTTATCACATGCTAATTTTTATTGTGTGAAATCAAGATTTTAGAATCTAGCAGGACGCTAAAATTGGTTTGGAAGCCCGATAAACTAGGGAAGGGGATAAATATAGTAGGAAATAACTAAATCTAGCAGGAGCGCTAAGCTTATGGGGCCCGATACGTTGTGGATCGTGAACTCTCGAGATCAATGGTCGAGGATGATTTCGGGGGGAGAAACTGTGTGAAGGTTAATTTTGGAGAGAGGGATGAAATTTAAACCATGGTTTTCATTTGAGGATACATGGTGCCACCAGGTGCATTTCGAGGTGAAAAGCGGGTTTCCCCAAACCACTTCCTCACGCCCCCAAAATTTGGAAAAGTATAAAGGGGAATTTGTTATTTATTTTATTATTATTTCAAACATTGGACCGTTGGAACCTTGGCGTGACCACCCTCTTTCAATTACATCCAAACAATACACTAACTCGGCTCGCCAGTTCCACTTTTTTTTCAGGCAGAAAATTATATCTCAAATAGAGCATTTCCTGACTTGCAATCAAAGGAGATAATTCAGTTGGGTAAGGCCAAATGTAGTTTTCCAGGGCCTGGAAAATGATTCCCATAGGTCAATGAAATACAACGAATCACATGAAGGGAATGAAACGCTAGAGAAGCCAGAATATGGATTAATAAATGTTTCTTGTTGATCATTATAATTGGTTTTAGAACCAAAACATTCCATTTTAATCATTGTAATCGGTTTCAGAAATTGAAACGTTTCTTTTTAATCACTGTAATCGGTTCCAAACCGAAGGAAATCAGCTTGTTTAAATATTAGGAGTTCCAAAAGTATAAGGGGTTGGCATAAGTAAAGGGCACAATTTTAGTTGTTCGGAACTTAAATTGTAATTTTTTGAAGTTGAATTGAATACACATGAAGAAGTATTGAAGTTTCCATGAAAAGATTCTAATGGTGGTGATCTGAGTTTTGTCTCCTCTCTTTGTATTATTTCCTGTATTTTTTATTTCATTTTCACTATCTTCTGTTTAAATTGGATAGTCAAAGGCCCAAAATTCATCTTATGATGCTCTCGGCTGAAGCAATTTAAACTATGTTAAGTTCTTCTTAACTAATTCAGAATTAATTTATTTAATGCTATGATGCAGTTATATGTTTTCTCTTCTTCCTACACTCTGCAAATTTACAAATTATAACTCAGATTCATTGCCTCATCTAGCCTTTATCCTCTAGAAATTTCTATTGTTCAGTCAGTGATTCCATTCATTTTCATAATTTTGACTCCATATCCCTAAGTGTCCCTCCCCTTCCTTAACAGCAAAATTATAAAAAACTCCCCAAAACAACCAAACCTAGCCATTGATTGTCAAAGAAACACCAAGTGACATGAGAGAGCCCTCTCTAAGATGAGCAGGCTAGTACCCAGCTCTAACATTGGTTTGTAGGTTACCATTGTCATTTGTTTTATCAACCGAACAAATTTACAGAGTGCTAACAGGCACAATCCTTGATTTAATGTTGGTTTTCTCATATGGGTTTCCACGGAAAATAGTTATGTTCCATAGTATGGATTTGATACTATATTCTATAATTTTCATATGTCAAGCTTTGAATCATGTGTTTTTATTTTTGTTGAAGAATTAAAATATAAAAATATAGTTACACATTCAAGCATAGGCTCATTGTATGTTGATTTTAACCTTGTACAATATCTTACTGCAAACATATTTTCAATAAAAGAACAAAAAAGATACAATGAAAATACAAACATTACACAGACATTTTTCCCCTGGAAACCCAAACTGGGAAAACCAACATATTTTATATTCATTCATAGTGATACATTGTTTACAATAAAATATACATATAGGAGCCAACGGCATCCAAAGCCATAACCCAATGACCTGGATTAGTCAACAATCTTAATTCCTTAACCAAAAATAGAAAACCATTGGAAAAAAACCATGTGCCAAAAAACCACCCAACAATGGACACAAAAATCGAAGCAACAAGAAAAACAAGGAAAAAAATGCAACACATTTCCAAAGGAAAAAAATTCTCAAACCCCCTTGCACGCCCAACGCAACGTAGCTAACACTAGAAATAGTCGTGAAAATAATATAACACATACCTAACATTCTCCCACTTTTTGTTTTATTTGCATACAGGGGGTTACAAGGTTACATAGTCAACAATCCAGGGAAACAATGCCCATGGATCCTCTACACCAAGAGAACTTCTCAGTGCTCACATATTTTTTTAATGAATCTGCAACATTCTTCAAATTGTCCACCTTCATCAACAACACTTTCTTTTCTTCAACCATGTCTCTCACAAAGTGATATTGAATATCAATATGCTTTGTCTTTGAATGATAAGTCGGGTTCTTCGCTAGAAAAATTGCACTCTGAATGTCACAATCTATCCTTGCAGCTAGTTGTACCAACCCAATACCTGATCACAATCTTTGTAACCATACTTCTTCCTTACTAGCATGAGTGTCTACCATGTATTCAGCTTCTGTAGTTGAAAGTGCAACTACAGCCTGTATTTTTCTCATCTAATTGATTGTTCCTCCAAACAGGTTAAACACATACCCTCTTATAGATCTCCTACGATCTAGATATCTATCCCAAACTACATCCACAAAGCCATGTATTTCTAACACTCTATCCAATCCTGGTCTTCATTGATAGCACAATCCATATCTAGCGGTGCCACGCAAATACTTGAAAACCCTTTTTACTATTGTCCAATGCTCCTTCCCTAGTTTTGACATACACCTAATGCTAGCGGGAAAATCCCCCCTTTAACTACACCATGGTTTAAGATGTAGACATATTGAATGAACTTCTAAAAGTTAATCAATTTTTTGTTCTACCCCAAACATACCAAAACGAATGAAAAGAAAGAAATAAGAGAAGAGATCGATAACTATACCTTTGATCCCATGTCTGGTGATGATCTCCTCAAGCTTGGTAGTTCGAACAACTGCACGTCTCCTCCCAAGGCTGACCTGCATCAAAAGATAGGAAAACAAAGACTACAATCATGCTATTCTATTCATGAGTTAGGTTTAGATATCAAATGCTAAGTATAAATCAATGAAAACACACAAAACATCATCAATTGGGACAAGAAAATATGATTCTTTTATTCATCGAACAAAGACTAAAACTTACAATCTGTGTCAGCCACCGTTCCGTGAACCTGGTCTGGGATCCTCTTTACAATGCTCCAAGTGCACCTTGAATAGGCCTCTTCTCTCAATATTTTGATCACCTCAACAGAAGGGAGTGGATTGAATGGAGGAAGAAGGGGTTGATGAGGGAATGTTGAGGCAATATCTCACAAAAGGTAGCAAAAACTTGGGCAAGGAGGGGAAATGAAATTGGGAAACGTTTCATTGTTCTTATGCTTCAATGATAAATGAGACCCCAAAACCTCCTTTTATATGAAAAAAGGATGGTTATTCGGTTGGGTGACGAGCCATAGCAGGTGAATTGGTTGGGAAACCTCCAATAGCCCATGATTTTCAATGAATTCCTTGCAACTTTTGCAAACATATGCGGGTTGTAATGGTGCAGCAAGTGTATGTATGTGAGTTGTAGTGGTGCAACAATAGTATGTACATGGGTTGTAATGGTGGAGAATGAGTACATCTTCTAAAAAATGGTTTTTTAAGAAGAGTTTCTCAGCAATGTTTTGGAAAAATATGCAGGTAAGAGGGCCAAGGCCATGTATGCATGAGTAGGGAATTTTAGGGCTATAACACCTACTCAAAAATCCCACTGCATGTGCAATGTCCAGTATATTACAGACCATTGCATACATCAAATTACCAACTGCACTCGCATATGTAACATCATACATGTCCTCCTCCTCTTCTTGTGTCTTGGGACACTGGTCCACAGATAAATTTACACCAACAGGAATAGGGACCTTGACCGATTTGCATTCCTGCATATTAAACCTCTGCAATATTTTCTCAATATATTTTCTCTGATTAACCAAAGTTTCATCTTTTTCTATTCTCTTTTAATTTCCATGCCCAAAGTGAAATTTGCAGCACCGAGATCCTTCATGTCAAATTTAGAGGACAACCGATTTTTCACATCCTGGATAATCTCCTTGTTGTTTCCTATCAACAACATGCCATCCACATACAAGACCAAATAAATCAAATTATCACCAATTAATTTAAAATACACATAGTGATCCTCTTTTCTTCTTTTGAATCCAATTCCCAGCATATAAGTATCAATTTTTTGGTACCACATCCTTGGTGATTGTTTTAAACCATATAAGGAATTTTTCATCTTGCATACCAACTCCTTCTTTCCCTTCATAAGAAAGCCTTATGGTTTCTTCATATAGATTTATTCTTCCAGATCCCCATGTAGGAATGTTGTATTCACATCAATTTTTTCTACTTCAAAATCAAATTCAGCAGCAACAGATAACAGAAATATTATAGAAATTAACTTGGAAACAGGAGAAAAAATATCACCAAAATCAATTCCCTCAACCTGGGAATAACCCTTTTCTACTAATCAAGCTTTGAATTTCTCCACTTTTCCTGTTTCCTTCAACTTTTTTTAAATACCCATTCGCCCCCAATGGCATTTCTTCTAGTCGGCAACTCTCCACCATTATCTGTCCTCCACACCTTAATTATTTTCTCTATTTAATTCTCAACAAGAGCATTAAACTCTTTAAACTTGACAAAGACTTCGGATTTCTTCCTGATGAAGTATATCAAAGTATTCCTCAAGAAGTTATCTATAAATGAGACATAGTAAATAGATGTTCCCAATGATGGAACCGACACAGACTCAAACACGTCATTGTGAACTAGCTATAAAATTCCTTCTTCCCTCGTTGCACCAGAGGGGAATCTTACCTAATTATGCTTCCCATATACACAATGTTCACATAAATAAAAATACAAAGAGTAGTTAGTCATACCTTCAACCATACCTTTATTGTGTAGTATTTGAAGACCCTTATCTTCAATATGCCCCAGTATTTGATGCCACAACATAACCTTTTCTCCAGAGAATGTAGGAGTTTTTTCTTCTTCAACTCCAATATCAAGAACAAAGGAACTATTACACTCATTGCTAATAGTAATTCCTTGCAGCTTATACATATTTCCAAACCGAACTCCCTTCAACAACACCATTGCTCCTTGAACCATCCTATAGGTTTCCTTTTCAAATATTATTTTTACCCCTGCATCGTCCATTTTTCTTACAGTAATCAAATTTCTGGCAAATCCTGGGATGTGCAGAACACCAAGTAGTGTTCTAATCCTTCCATCTATAATCCTCAACTATACTTTTCCTCATCCTATGATTTTGGTTGTCGATTCATCACCAAGGAAAACATCACCTCTAGTATACCTTTCATATTCACAAAACCACTCCCTATGGGGATTCATATGAAATGATGCATCTGATTCAACCAACCATGCCTCATGATTTGCATGTGTGCTTGAATAATCCAAGTACACATCCCCTCCTTCTTCCTTGGAGGTCTTTTCTTATGTAGAAGGAGCTTCTTCAGATCCCTTCTTTTTCTCAACTTTGGATCTACATTGCTTCTTGTAGTGCCCTTCTTTTCCACATCTCCATCATACCATTACAAACTTTCTAGGATATTTAGATCTACCCTTAGACTTAGATCTCCCACTTGAGTACTTAGAACTATTTCTTTCATGGGAGTGTCCTCTTGCAAATAAAGCATATGTTCTCTTCCCTTCCATGTTCTTCTGTCTCATCTCCTCTGACAGCAAGGATGATACCACTTCATCAAACTTCAAGTTAGTTGTATTACTACCTATGACCACAACCAAACTATCCCACGAGTCTGGTAAAGAGAATAGTAAACCGATACACTTATCTTCATCTGAAATTTTAATATCAACAGATACTAACTGAATTACCACGGTATTGAAGGCATTCAAATTCTCTGCCACCGATTATTCATATCTCATCCTTAGGTTATGCAACTTCTTTATCAGGAATCATTTATTTACTAGGGACTTAGACTAATACAACTTCCCCAACTTATCCCATAAATATTTGGTTGTAGCTTCCTCTGACACATTCAGTAATACTGAATCTGAGAGTCACAGTCAGATTGTGATCTTTGCCTTCTGATCCAACTTTTTCCAATCAATTGTTGAAGTTCCTATAGGTGAAGTACTTGGATCCACCATAATCCACTTATTTATGTCCATCAATAGATCTTCCATCTTGAGCTTCCACAGCTCAAAAAATTTCCCATTAAACTTCTTGATCTCCATTTTCTATCTACTTATCATTTCTTCTCACCTGAAAAATCAATACCATAGATCTCATGTTGTAACAAGGTTTTAGAACTAGAATTTGTTCTTAGAATGCTTTAAGAACAATCCTAATACCCATCAGAATTTGAAAAAGTAAATCGATTTAAATTGGGTGGATCAACAAGAAAGAGGCCAACAATTGGATTGTAGATCAGCGATCTACCATTGGGCATGGAGTCAAAACACTCTGCAGATTGAAGGCAGTCAAGATAAACCATCAGGTTAAGAGGTTATATGATGATGATTAGAAGAAATGAAAGTGAACAAAAATAAGAATGTCTACTAAACAGAGATCCTCTCTACATAATAGATTGAAAAAATGCTTGAACAAAAACCGTGATTAACAAGCTAGCTACAATAGATCCTTTGTTGTTCAGGAATACATCAATCAATGGAAGTTATGATCCTAAAAACATGCAATATATTCAAGCAAGAGAATGAAAAGAGAAATGGAAACAAAGAATACAATATGATAAACAACTTGCATGACTCAACAAAAATGTCAATTACAAACAAGCCCTCAGGCATACAAATAGGCATCTAAATTGCTCCTCCAGCTGTCTCCTCTCTTAGATCATGAATCCAACCCCTTCCTCAAAAAAACCACTACTACATATAATGTATCAATCCTTCCTACTCTAAATAGGTCAAATCCAAAGTGGTTGCATTGGATTCCATTTTTTCTAGGAGCTATTACAACAAGGTGAAACAAAAAATCCACCTAGCTCCTATTTTTTTGGATCTTGTCTATTGTGATAAATGAATTTTGAAAAAGGTCATGTTGCTTGATCTGGTGATAGAACACATGTCCCTCATGTCCAAATAACTCCTATGAAACCATTCGAACCCCCTCAAATAGGTGGCATCCCTCCTACAGCTTGCATTTATCAAATTTTTAGAGTTTGTAGTGCAATTTCAGTATTCGCTACAAACTTTCCTATAGATGATGATTTCAACTTTTCTCCAAAATGATAAACTGGTTCATGATGAGTTTTGGTGAGAAATTCCAATATGTTATGATTCACTTGCACAAAAAAATTCAGAAGAACCCAAATTGGAATTTAAATGTTATGATGAAAAAATGACTTTGTTGTCTACTAATTCGCTGCAAACTGTCCCAAAATTACCAATTCGTGGCGCCTTTGACAGCACATGTTGCAAACTTACCTGTAGGTGAGTTTTTACCTCCAAAATTATTCCAACCTTTAAAACTTGCATAAGAAGTTGGGAAAAACCTTCCATAGCCTATTACAAGCCTCTTGAAACATGAAGTAACCTTTAGAAATCATATACATATGGTAATTTTATCTCAAGACCAAAAATCATTACTCAGGTTATAATTGTATGCAAAAAGTGAACCATGAAAAAAATGATGTTGATGTGAAATAGTGTTTTATGTTCATATTTTCTTAGCACTCCTTCTAGTAGCCACCTTAGGCAATATATCTAGATTCCTTTTTGCTACCTACTCTTTGAAGGGATGCAACTCTGCTTTCAATTTCCCGATCTCGGCTTGGCAAGATCTCTTTTGTTTATACACATTATTAAGTTGTCTATGAAGGGGTAGAGACCTCTTATCCATGTATCTTGCTTTATCAATAGTATCCTCATATAGGCCTAGCATATCCTTTAGCTTGATTCGGGCCTCCAAATTTTCCTTCTTCAATTTGTCATTTTCAGTTCTTGCATCCTTAAGTTGCCTCCTGATTCCTCTTATGACAGTTTGTTATGAGATATGTAATAAAAACAGGAAATTTAGGGTTTTTTTACAGAGCTCGCAGAACTTAGGGTTTAGTTGAATGAAGAATTTATGCATAATAATAGTGTGAGGATGAACGGGATGCAAGTAGGAAGTGAGAAAATAGAAACAAAACTCCAATTGGATGAAACTGCAGACAAGAAGAAATTGAAGAAACTATATGTAAAACAGAGGGTTTCCAGCACACTTGTTAAGTTCGCAGCGTCAGTTTGCAGTGCACAGTTTTCTCTATCAGAAAATAGAGGGTTTATAGCGCAATTTTGCAACACACTGTTTGCAGCGCACAATAATATAGTGGACGAGGTTACTGTTGCAAGAGGAAACTGTAATTTTCTCTTTTTGGTATAATATAAAAAACTTGAAGAATGACAAAGTTTAGGATACCAATATTGTAGGCTTTTGATAAGTGAAAAGAGTTTACAGCGCAGAAAATATGTAATAGTTTGCAGAAATATACAGTGGTTACAAGAAAGAAATATAAGTTTGCATTTGGATGATGAGAATATGTAACTAAAGACTGCATGAAGGATTTAAACTAAGATACATATATGACCAAAAACTCCCCTCTTCTGCTAATGATGGCAACCACCATCATGAATGAAATAATTTTGTAATTGTACTCTACTCAGCTTTCTAGACCTTAACTCATGTACATCCTATGTTTTAACATTCAGTTCCACAAGGGATGGAGACCTCCTTGTGAGGCTCCAAGAACATGGCAGTTCCATTACCTTATCCATTGATCCTTGCAAAACAAAGACCTAAGGGATCCTTTCTCATTTATTGAAATCTGAAAATTCTCTCACACTGCAACTTGACCACACTATGCAAATTGAATGAAATGCTCTGAAGGCAAGCTTATTTATGTACACCTACTCTACTCCAGAAAACAACTTTGATCAAGTGTATACAAATTTCTAGTCTAACCATTCAAGCAATTGAGTGAGCAATTGAAATCTTTGTATGTATTTTTTTAGAATAAATACTTGAAACTGAATCAACAACTCATCATAAAACTGAAATCTAAATTTATAGTCGAACTGTGGTAAAAAATTTCATGGACGAAATCCTCCAAACAAGCTGCTATAGGATCATGGAATGCATGAAAACCAAATCTGAACTTATAATCAATAATGCATACCTTAGTTTGGTCTTCATAAATGAATTTATCATGCATAGTGTTTTCTTCATGGTTGAATTTTTTTTGCATGTTTTCTGTTTTAATGAAAGCATAAGGTATCAGTTGTGAGACTCCATGTGATACATAAGAATAAAAGGAACTATCTCCATTGTTGATCTCTTCTTCTTCTGGCTTAAGTAAATCATTTTCAAACTTGATGAAATCTTGAATCTATTGTTCAACATTTCCAGAAGAAAGGAGAACTACTTGTTCATGGTATTCAACAATGCCATCTGAGTGTACTTGAGGATTGTTCAATGTTTCATCATCATTTGTTTCATCCAAGCTATCATCTTCAATATCATACCTTTTTTTAGTTTCAAGCTTCTATTGGATACAAGAGTTTGAAATTTCTTCTACAAGAACTAACTCTTCTTTAATCTCCTTTTCAACAACATCTTCATAAATTTCATCACAAGAGATACATTCTAGTGTCTTTTGATTACAAGACTCAAACTGTTCACAACAATATTCAATAAGTATGTCAGGAGAATAATACATTTTACAATGTTTGTTGAAAGCAACATGGAAATCTCTCAACATATGCTAGGAGGAAGAGAAAAATACCATTCTCGTGCATCACCCTTTAAAGAGTACATAACCATTTTCATCAATACATCCTCGTGAAGTATGCCTAGATGATCCATGCACTGATGAAATGTAACAGGATCTTGGGCAAGATTATCCTCCTTCTCTTCTTTCAAAAAATGAAGATAATCAATCCATTCTGATGGAGGAGGAACTAGATTTGGAAAACTAGGGACAAATAAAAAATTGAGAGGTGAAAACCTTTGTGCCAAGATAGCCTCCATGGCCCTTTTCATCATGATAGCCTCCATGGCCCTTTTCATCATGAATCAATAAAGTTTCCAACAAATCCTTTCTTCATGGAGTGGATTTTCCATGTGAATAATGTAGTCTGAATATATCCAGCTTCAGTTCACCATCCAAAGTTGGATCTAATCAGTGTCATTCTCCCAGGGAAGATCTTCAACTTCATCCCCGACAATGGCACCAAAAATGTTAGCACTAGAAGTTGTTCTTAGAATTCCTTAAGAACAAGCATAATAGACATAAGAATTTGAAAAAATAAATCAATTTAAATTGGGTGGATCAACAAGAAAGAATAAGAAAGAGGGAAACAATTTGATTGTAGATCAGTGATCTAACATTGGGCATGGAGTCAAAACACTCTGCATATTGAATGCAATCAAGCTAAATCATCAGTTTAAGAGATTATATGATGATGATTAGAAGAAAGGAAAGTGAACAAAAAGAAGAATGTCTACTAAATAGAGATCATCTCTCATAATAGATTGAAAAAAATCTTGAACAAAAAAAATGATTAACAAGCTAGCTACAATAGATCCTTTGTTGTTCATGAATCCATCAATCAATGGAAGCTATGATCCTGAAAACCTGCAATATATTCAAGAAATAGGATGACAAGAGAAATGTAAAACAAATAATACAATCTGATAAACAACTCTCATGAATCTTTAATGGCAAAAATGTTGATTACAAACAGGCCCTCAGGCTTACAAATAGGCAGCTAAACTACTCCTCCAAATCTCTCCTCTCTTGGATCATGAATCCAACCCCTTCCTCAAAAAAAAAAATGTTATATATAGTGTATCAATCCATCCTACTCTAAATAGGTCAAATCCCAAGTGGTTGCATTGGATTTCATTTTCTCTAGGAGTTGTTACAACAAGGTGAAAGAGAAAATCCACCTAGCTCATTTTTTGTTATCTTCTCTATTGTGACAAATGCCTTTTGAAACAGGTCATGCTACTTTATATGGTGATAGAAAACATATCTCTCATGTCCAACTACCTCCTAGAAAACCATTTGAACCCACTCAGATAGGTGGTATCCCTCCTACAGCTTGGATTTATCAAATTGTTAGAGTTTGCAGCACAATTTCAGGATTCACTGCAAACTTTCATGTAGATGATGATTTCGAATTCTCTCCCAAATGAAGAATTGGTTCAGGATGAGTTTTGGTCAGCACGTCCAATATATTATGATTCATCTCCAAAAAACATTTCAGAAGAACCCATATCGGCATTTAAAAGTTATGATGAAAACATAACTCTGTTTTGTATTAATTCACTACAAACTAACCCAAAATTACCAGTTCGCAAGGCCTTTGACATCACGCATTGCGAACTTTCCTATAGGTGACTTTTTACCTAAAAAATTATTCCAAACTTTAAAACTTGCATAATAAGTTGGGAAAAAACTTCTAGAGCCTGCTACAAACCTCTTGAAACATGAAGTAACCTTTAGAAATCATATGAATGTGGTAATCTTAGCTCAATACCCAAAATCATTACTCGGGTTATAATTGTATGCAAAAAGTGAACATAAAAAAAATGATGTTGATGTGAAATAGTTTTCTATATTCATCTTTTCCTGGTACTCCTTCTAGTAGCCACCTTAGCCAATATATCTAGATTTGTTTTTGCTACCTGCTCTTTGAAGGGTTGCAACTCTGCTTTCAATTTCTCGATCTTGGCTTGAAAGGATCTCTTTTGTTTATACACATTATTAAGTTGTCTGTGAAGGGGTAGATGTTATTAGACAAATAGGTAAGTACAGACACAAACTAATCTCCCTAACTTCAATAGGAAGCTAGAACAAAACAAGGCAAAATACAAGCTTCTCCTTAGATTTCATTGTAATATAAACTAGTTCAGAGAAGGACAAATGACATACCATTTAAACGACATTTGATCCTCGCTAGTGTCATCCTTGTTGCTCCATATTTGGATTTGTGGGGTGGTGAAACTGTTAAGAAGCACAAACCAACAATGATATATATATTCCAATGAATTCTATGTATAAGATCAAGGAGTTATACAATAAAAGTAGAGACACCTTTATAGGGAAGAAATGTATTACTGCATTATATTAAATGAAAGTGGAGAGTACAACCCATGCCTTGATGTTGAAAGATCCCTTCCAATGGACCTTTTCTTCAACACACACACACACACCTTTTCTCCAATCCTTTTGATGAAGAGCATTCACAACCTAACTTGGAGAGCTAAAGCAAAGCTATCTCAAGTACAATCTACAATGGAATTATTCATGCATAAGAAAGCCTAGCCTTTCCCATGGGAGATCCCTCTTTATATAGGGTGAAATAGGGATGGATGAGGAGATTAAAATGATCCCACTAAATCAGAGAAGCGAGTAAGATCCAAACCAATTGAAGGCCACCTCATCTTCTAGAAGATTCCCTTCTAGAACTTTCATGAATTTCACTTTTTCCTCGTGTTTGAGGATCGTCGCACCCCATGCACAGGAAGCTTGTGGCAACATCGTAGTCTAGTTTTGGTGCAGCATGCGATGATCAAGCATCGTCACACCCCAAGAATAGACCAGGGTGCAACGGTCTTATTTTATATGGTTTTTAAGGAAGAAATATAATCCACTTTTCTCATGGAGAAAGTCTTATTTAGTATCTTCAAGGAACATGGAAATGATTTATGAAAATATCATCAGTTGATCACAGGGGTGACCAAAATAATGTGTAACATAATTCCCCCCAAGTATGAAGTTGGAATCTGTGACAACTTAAATGCTTTGTAGAATGTGTGTGTCAAAAACAAGGAGTGAATCGGTCAAGAACCTCCAAACAATCAAGCATCTGCATAATAATATACCAAGTTCTAAGGTAGGCATTCCCATACTCAGACTACAATTGACTCTAACCATGAGTTTCAAGTGAGTCATGTCCACCAAACATACATTGTGGATCCATGTCGTCATGATTCGACATAGCCACGAGAAATACACTATGGATCTATGCTCTTAAGAATTCAAATTTATACATAGCCACGAGACATACACAGTGGATCTATGTGTCAGTACAAACACATGAATACTCCATCAAAACCTGGACTAATATGGTGAGATCCGAGGTCTTCATTTCCATCATTCTGAAGTATGAATCTAGACATGTGATTACAGGTGTCAAAGTCGAACATGGTAGAAAGCACTTGATTACCAGTCATTAATGAATATCGTTAACAAGTATGAGGGAAATCACCATTGATGTCAATGAATCCTAAGGTACTCTAGTAAAATCCAACAAATGTGAATGAATGAGTCGAAGTCGAACACTCAATGGAATCTTCCAATCAGAGGTCAATGATGTGAACCCATTGTTGAAAGCAAGGAAACCTTCCATTGAGGCATGCAGGTTCCAAGGTACTAAATGATTTCTAAGTCTAATTCCTAGATAATATGTTGAAGTAGATAGGAAAAGACTCATCACATGAGGGCCTTAATGTATCCCCCATCAATGACACGAAATATGTAACAAATTTGAAGTAGATCAGAGCATAAAGGGATACAGAACTAACTCAGGGAAGGCCGAAATCGTAGAAATTTTAAAGAATGTAGATGGTCGACTCGATAGAAGGCTTGTTTAGGTTGGACTTCTCTTGAACATATGAACGACAGGAAATTTTCTTGGAAGCATTGACTCAAGTAGGACCCAACATATGGAATTTTGGATGGTCAAACGAGAGACAAATGGATTTCCCAACCCAGATACAATGATGAAGAGGGGTGTCATGTTCAAGAGCAACTTACTGCCACTAACACATATACAGATATACATTCCTTTCCCAATTTTTCCCCACCATTTCTGGTGAGTACGTCTTTATTTTTACATAAGCTTGAGGAGGATAATATATTCTTGTAATGTAATCTCATCCTTCGGATGAGTCTCTTGGAGTATTTTTAACGAACCCTAGGAAGGAGTGGTTCGGTTCCATATGGGCCTTTCGATGCTTGTTTTATGAGTCCAAAGAAAGAAAACTCAGGGGTTTTTCAAGTTTAGAGAGTTTGAAAAACACTTAAAGAAAACACCAAAATGTCATTTTTCATAAGTTAGTCTGACGAGACCGAAAAAGAGATCATCTACCGCTCATTATACATTTTATTCAAACACTTTTACGAGCGTGAAAAGAACAAGGTCACTTGGTTATCTTTTCATTTTTAGGGAGCTTGAAAAGAGCTTAAAGGATACTCCATAGGGTTTGTTTTTCGTATTACTATTATGAGTCTGAAAAAGAGAAAAAAGGTTACTCGATTACATTCTCATAGTTTCACGACTATGATAAAGAATTAAGACCATGCTCGGAGTTTTTCCTGAAAAAACCTAAAAGTATATGTACATAAGAAAAACACGAAAAAACAATCAAAAATGGAGTATCCATATCAAAATTCCGGTCCTCAGATATCTCAACCTATAATAGAGACACTTTGAAAAGTTCATTAGGCTTAGGGCATAGGTAAAAATATTCAAAAATTAATTTAATTTGAAATTAAAATGGTAAAAAGTGAATAAAATAGGTCAAAATAGTGCATTTAC
>ML782405.1:462592-483225 GCA_009831015.1 Picea engelmannii
TATCTCAACCTATAATAGAGACACTTTGAAAAGTTCATTAGGCTTAGGGCATAGGTAAAAATATTCAAAAATTAATTTAATTTGAAATTAAAATGGTAAAAAGTGAATAAAATAGGTCAAAATAGTGCATTTACCATTTCATTGTATTTTCACCCAAATAGTGTCAAAAACCCCCTTTTTATTTCTAATTTCAAGCGACGATTCTGGAACACCTAGTGGACCATTTCTCGAACTGCTTTCGTAAAAAAGGTATTCTCCTTCCCCTTTCTCTTTTCATGGTTGAATTTTTCATTTTTAATGGTTCATTTTTTAGTTATGAGCGATTTTTTAGGGGTTATTGTGCTTTGATATCATCGCAGGCTCACCCTATCGTGAATTGGGATGATCCTAAATTGTCACAGGGGTTCCACAACTAGGGTGCGATGATGTCGCTCTATGGAAAAGAAAGCCCTTACGACGACCACAACTCAAATTTTAAAAAGAGAAATAGAGTTAGGAAAACTTCCAACTTTTAAATTTTGATGAATCTAATCATCCTTTAATGTTGTTTGGAAGGTTTTAATCAGTCATTATGCTCGAGTGGAGGGAACATGAGAATGAGGAAGAATATTACTTTATCGAGAATGACCTAGGCACTGTCATGGCACTCTCAGAGTGTGGCTTGCTCAAATTTTTCAAAGTTCAGGGCATGAGAGCCCAACCAAGGCTATTGGAGTACCTAGCCCATATGTGGGACATCAATGAACAAGCCTTCCATGTGGGTGTGCATACACTTACCTTGGATATTGATGACATTTACTTCTTGACGGGGTTATCTTGTCTAGGCTCTCGGGTATCATTCTCAGGAAGAAAAGATGGTGGAGAACCCATGGACTATTATGTTGCACATCATTGCATACTCGGTACATAAAAGCATAGTGGAAAGGTTTTCATAAGGGATTTTTGAGATATGCCTTTGAGAACTATCCTCTACACTATCACTCGGATGGCAGGGAGTGCGTCTCCTCACATGAATTGACAAAGCCACTTTCAGTATGCTATAGTGTATGGAGCCCTGGATTTTCAATTTGTGAGAGGGTCTTCTGAAAAACATGAAGAAGCAACTAACAGAGTGTAGGAATGATCGATTGAAACAATTCGGATATGGATATTTTTTGGTATCCTTCTTCCTAGAGAGGTTCCTTTTCTTATGTCTATAGCATGTGGAATGGGGAATACCCACTCCATAGGATCCTCGAATAAAAATATGGGTGGATTTGATGGCTTGTCATGGTGGCGTGCCAATTGTCAAATATGACCAGGATTTTTTCCAATGGCTGAGGGATCATCTAATTATGGTTGAGGACTATGCTTATGCCAGGACTATTTTCCATGGAGACCCTAACTTGGCATTACCTGAGGGTTTCAGTGGGGAGAGATAGGTAAGAAGAATTTTTTCATTATATGTTGTTTTTGGTATTTTAATTATATATTTTTTTGTTATTTATCTGAGACTGATCAAATGCTCTCAACAATTCAGATGTGGCGCCTTATCGGCCTCCAAGATCATATCCTATTCAGAGATGTGGAGAGATAGGCATAGTGGTGGGTTGAGGGGTGACTATTGAGGATCTTGAGGACATCGAACAAAACCTTGAGGGATTAACCATGAACATCCCTGACATCATGGTGGATGAGTTACCTTGGCATTATCAACACCATACAGTTGGAATGTCAACATCTATTGGTCGACTTCTCCATCGAGTGGCATGGGCAGTCATTTGTTATAGTGATCATCTTCCTTGATGATTATGTATATGAATCCATGAGCTTCACCATTTCGACATTTTGGTCTTAGGACAAACACTTTTTTGTAACTTTTGACGTATTAATATAAATTTCCTACCGATTTACTTGTCTTTTAAAATGTGTGTTTGGATTTATAAATGGGGTAACTATTTGTCTAAAACATAATTATCCAATGCATATGTTAATTTTTTTAGACATCTAGGAATATGTTGATACTCAATATAATCAAAATTTCTTTCCAAGAGGCAAATTCTTAAGTATACCCGTAACAATGTAGGACTTCGGATGGAATAAACATTACTCAATTGCAACACTAATAGTTGTGAATGAAGTCATACAATAAGATGATGGATTCCAAATGAAATGGCATCAATTAATAACTCGATAATTGCACTGTGTTATGCAACATTATTAGTTGCACGACCAAGGAAAACACTGTGTAGACTGATCAACTCATTTGTAGGTGCATAGATTTCCCATGCAGCAGATGCTAGGTTTTGAGTACTACGACTAGCACCATCAGCAAAGCCGATATAGGGTAGCAAATATGACAACATCTATAAACCAAGAACAATGCAATGTAAGCATCTTAAAGGAAGAACAAGAAATGAAAAAAGCACACTAGAGTATGATACACTAAAAATACAAAGCACTCATGAAAAAAATATTTTAAGCATAGTACTTCTTCAAGGTAAGCCCATTTCTGGGTTCACCCAAAGGGATTCCATCATAATCCACCAGCTCATAAGCCCCTTTCTCCAACACTTTTTTAATGATATACGAGCCACACCACATGGGCTCAAATTTACTGGCCCCTAATAAGTCACAATCTTGTTCGTAAAGGAGAACTAAATCACCCTTAGAAAAAACACGCAGTTTGACATGCTTGTCGTATTGAGCTTTGACACATTTTTTCTGAGTTTCTATGAATAAAGTAGCATCACATTGAGTTTCATCTAATTGCATCAAATATAAGAGACTTTCCTATTCAACTAAGGTGCTAAGGAGAACTTTGACAGCTAGTTTCAAAGATGGGATTGCACATTCAATCGACAAAATAGCTTCGATACCATATACTAAATGGAAGGGTGTGAACCTTGTGGAAGATTTAACAGATGTATGATAAGCCCATAATGTCGAGAATATCATTGTGTGTCAGCTTGACTTGTGAATTCCTACCATCCGTCGAAGCATAGTAGTGAGAACTTTGTTGATTGATTCAACCTGTCCATTGGCCTGTGGATAGTAAGGGGTTGATTTTTCATGTCGAAGACCCGACTTTTCGATAAGTTCAGACATCATGAAATTATGAAAATGACTACCATGGTCAGTGACGATGGCTTGAGGGACATCGAACCTAGTAACGATATGATTGAATATGAACAATGTTGTAGTTTTCTCAGTATTATCAAATGTAGGAATCACCTCATCCCATTTAGTGAAATAATCCATGGAAACGATATTGTATCCATGCCCCATGGCCAAGTGAGGGTTACATGTCACGAATTCAATGCCCCATTTATCAAATGGACCAATAGAAATTATAGGGTAAAGAGGATCAAGATGTGATCGGATCTTATTGTTATACGTTTGACAAGCATGGAATTTCTGAATGGAAATAATGCAATCCTTAAACAACGAAGGCCAGAAGTAACCATCTCATAAGATATTTTGGGTAGTGGCATACCCAGACATATGACCGCCACATGCTCCATAATGACAGTCATTTAAATATTTCTCAGATTCATCATAGGTTAGACATCGTCAAAATACAGAATCAATACCATGACGATAAAGGGTATCACTAAGAATAATGTATTGACGGGATTGATACCAAACAATACGATGATCTACACGAGAAAGATCAGGCCAGAAAGTTTGTGTTTGGAGATAAATGGTAATGTCTCCATACCAGATGTCATCTAAATTGATTAGAAAGAGAGACTCGTCAAAAAAAGAATCCTCTGCCACAGTTTCTATCTCAGTGCACGGAAGGTCACATATCAATTCGAAAAAAACCAAAGATTTCTTTGACTTGGCTCGCTCAAACTCCAAATCAAACTCCTGGAGAATCACTATCCATTTGGAGTATTTCCCCCCTAGCAATTATTGTGTAAGAATGTGTTTCATAGGGTTGCAATTGGAAATGATGGTGGTTTTGCACAACAATATATAATGACGAAATCATTGAACATCTTAAACAACTACCAAGGCCAGTTTGTCTACATGCATATATTTGGTTTCGATGGTCGTGAGACTCCGAATCAAATAGTTGATAACATGTTCACCGTGTGAATCGTCCTCTTGGAATAGAACCATGCTTATGGTAGAGTCTGAAGCATCCAAGTATAAGAAACAATCTCGACTATAATTGGTGGGAAATAAGAGTGGTGTATGGGTTAAGGAAAGTTTAAAAGCTTCAAAGGATTTGTTGGCAGTGTCGTCCCATACAAAATCGTGACCCTTCTTAAGAAGTCAAGTGAAACCTTTCGTTAGTTCAACATAATTGGGGATGAATTGACATAAAAAAATGTCCTTCCCTTGCAAAATTTGGAGTTGGTGTAGGGTAGAAGGAGGAGTAAAATTGAGAATAGCGTCAACCTTCAAAGGATCCACCCAAATCCCATGTGTAGAAACGATAAAACCAAGAAGTTGCCTAGACTCCACACAAAAAATGCACTTATGTGGATTCAATTGTATGAAATAATATCGACAGTGTAGGAAAATGACTCGTAAGTGTATCGGGTGATCTTGGAAATGCATGGAATGCATCGGTAAATCATCTAGGTAAGGTTGTACAATGTGCTTAATATCATGAAAATCATAAGACATAGCGCATTGAAAAGTCACACCAACATTTTTTAGACCAAAATGGATTTACCGGTATGCGAATGTGCCCCAACAGAAAATAAAAATAGTCTTAGGTTGATCAACAGGTAAAATATTGATTTGATTATAGCCGTAGAATCCATCCATTAAAGAGAAGATTTCACTCCTGGAACAATCGTCAACGATCGGGTCAAAGAAAGGGGTTGGATAATTAACTTTGGGACAAGCCTTGTCAATATCCCTATAATCAACAAAAAAATGGATCATGCCTTGTTTCTTCATAACTGGAACAAGATTAGAAACCCAATCAGTCAAATCTACAAGGTAGACAAAACCAACTTTAAGAATTTTTTCAACTTCGAGTTTAATAGCAGCAGCTTTGTGTGGATGAACTGGGCGAAGTCTATGTCGAATGGGTTTAGAGTCTGGGTATGCCTTAATTTCATGTACAATAATATCTAGATCAATTCCAAGAATCTCTTCGTAACTCCATGTAAAAACATCATGGAATTATTGGAAAAGGAACTTGTAAATTCGGATCTCATCAGGAGAACATGAGGCACCTATATGAATATTTTCCACAATTCTGGGTTTAATCGAAATATCTAGAGGGATGGTAGGTGAAATATTTCCCAATTTCCCTTCATACAAAACATCATGTGTTGGTTCAACAACAAGGGAAATAGTAACGATAGTGGACGGATTCGAAATCCATTGGTAACTCTCTATAGTCTCGGGTTCCAGGAAGAGGATAGAACGATGATGTCCATCGTCCCATGGGTTATCTTCCATAGACATAACTTTCATGATCATCTCATTGGTGTGAAATACCACATGAAACATATCAAGAGACGTATCTAAGAGAGAAAAAGGAGAAGGAGTTGTCAATTGAATAGCTTGATAAGCCAATTCCACCGGACTTAAAGGCATTCAATCACCATAATGAAGACAGTCATCAAATATAGATACTATCCAAGGGTCACAAGACTCATGGGTTTCTCCAACAGTGATCAATATCATGTTAATCGAAGCGATAAAAGGAGGAGGAACATCAGGTGGTGGAATGGGGAAGGTACCCATTAACGATGAATCCTTTAAAAGACCCACACTGACATTCTCATAACCAGGAGGTGTTTTGTCAATGAAAGTAACATTACTAGTGCGTGAATGGGAACTAAAGAAGGCAAGATGATCTACGGTAACAAATTTTCCTTGGTGAGGGAAATGTATCAGACGAAAAAGAGTAGAAACAACTACATGCATAGAATCAATCCAATTACATCCAAGTCGAAGGTTGTAATCGAGAGGTGCATCAAACAACTCAACCTCAATAGTAACCGCTTTTCCTTCTAACGCAATAGATAATGAAGAAAGAAAACCATAAGGTTTAAATCCCATACCATTAAAATATTTTAAAGTATTGTGTGACTCCGTAAAGGCAGGAGAGCCAATGGATTTCCAACAAGTAACAGTCATGACGCAAGTCGAAGATCCTTTGTCAACAATGGTTCGATAAATGTTCTTATTTTCCACAATAACTTGAATTTGAAATGTTAATTGATGAGGGAGTCTTGGAATGTGATCTTCCAAGTCAAATATTATCAAATTTTTATCGGTAGGATCAATTCCACCAATAGCCTTTAATAGTGCCTTCCATTGCATAGGACAAATTTGAAGGACTTTGAGAGATGACATCACAGAAGGTACATGTGCAAGATCTTCTACAATACTGTAGTTTTGATCGGCACGTGTGTGAGGGTTAAATGACGGCTTACTAACAACTCCCTTAGGAGGAGGATGAAGAAATGTATCTAAACTCAGTCGTTCGAGATGAAGAGGACCATTGGGAGGTGAAGTCGATGGAGGAGGTTGAACCAATGTAGCTGGTGAATCATCAACCTTCTCTTTGGAATGAAAATGATATTTGGTTTGATTAGTGACTACAAATGCATTCTTCTTGGAGTCAATAGTACACATAAGTACATAAGATGTGGTAGAGAGAGAAGGTTGGTCATGAATAACCAATTGGGCCTATTGTTGAGAAGGAAAAGGTTGTGACAAAACAGTGGGTGTAGGAGGTGTCCCGATCCCTTGCAGGAACTTAGTAACCTCAACACGTCTTGGACAATATTTCGTATAATCATCATCATCACATATAAGATAAGGATAAAGAGGTTTTTGCTTTTATTTATCATCAATAGGTTGAGTCTTGGGTTTATCGGATTGTTTATTATTATTTTATCCTCTTTATTCTTAACCTTCCCTTTCTTTTTATTTTCATTTTTATTGGTAGGTGTAGACTAAACCATATTAACCTCAGAGGTTTTATCGGGAGAAGGAGTTGGAGGAGTAGTATTTTGTACATTAGCAGTAGTATATTTGGGATTGGAATGACTGTCTTGTTTGGACTGAGTCTCAGCATGAAAATTACCAATCACACCTTTAGCAACATGAGAAGCTACTGGAGGCATTGGGGTTGGATTTGTAGACGAGCGAGGAGCATCAAAGATCAAGTCATATATTGTGCATGTTTTTGAATAAACAAGATCCAAGTATTGAGCACGACTGATCGCCTGCTCTTCATTGACGACACCACCCATCGAAACATCATGAGATATAGGACCAATGAGTGATTTGGTAAACCACTAAACCAACAATTGATCAGGAAGGGGAACTTTGATTAATCGTCTTATCCTCCTCCACTTGTGAATATGATTGGAAATATGAGTAGAAGAGGATTATTGTTTAAATGAACTCAAAATTTTGATTCATGTCTAATATTGTATCTGTAACTGGTAATGTGTTAAGAAATCCATAGCTAAGGCGTTGAAATCATTGAAGAATCCTCGTGGCAATTCAATATACCATTTGGTTTTCAAACCCGTAAGAGTTCATTGGAAAATATGTAATCTAATGGAGTCATCCATCATGGAGTTGGATGAAAACCAAAGATAAAATTTCATGACGTTATTATTTGGGCCTTCTCCCGATCGACCATCAAACTTAGGAATGTATGATGGTAATTTGGTAGGTATGACCAGCCAATAAGGAGAATGAAAAATAGGATCATTCAAAATCCTAGATAAATCCAGTAAATCCAAAGTAGCTAGAAACGGAAACTGTTTGGTGACTTGAGGAAACTAGTAATTTTGAGGAGGCAACCCCGTAGGTATACCAGTAGGAACATAAGTAGTCTATAGATAGTTAGAGGGTCCTGTCAAATTCGATGGTGGAGGGTTTTGAGTCAAGTAGCCAACATGTGTTGGTTGCTTGGGTATGCTACCTTGAAAAGGAGCATTAGACTTAAAATATTGACCCCAGGTAGGATTTACAGAGCCTAGATATGGTTTCTCGGGATTATGGGGTACAAAATAATTTACTTGAGGAGTTTTCCCCCCATGCAGTTGTTGATTTCCTTGGAAAGGAAAATTCCAAGGTTGAGATTGTAATCCAGGTGTATATTTCTTGTATACTGGGTTATGACCCCCAACTTGGGGTTTCCCCCCAACTTGAGGTTGCTCCCCAACTTGGGGTTGGACCCCAACCTGAGGTTGGCCTCCAACATGAATTTGAAAACCAGAAGCGACAGAATGACTTGTGCCTCTAAATTTATTGGAGCTACTTGGTCCAAGATGATTAGATCCTCCAGGTGGAGGTGGAGGAGGAATGCTAGGCCCTCTAGAGAGAACCTTGGTAGATGTAGGAACAAAACCTCTAGCATAATTATACCCCAGTGGAATAAAAATATTAGGCCCTCCAGATGGACTCTGGGCATGATTAGAAATAGAATTATTAAGAGCATTGTACCTAGGTGGAAGTGATGAACTTGATCTAGACAGCACTGGTGTTCCAATAGAAGCTTAATTTATGATCGAAATTCTGGAAGAAACATGTGTATCTTGTGGGACCACTGTAGAGATAGTGAGATGGAGGGGAAGAATTGTATGAGAACCAACCAACAACTGGTCTGACACCATGACAACATTATTGTTCATGCCAGTAAAATGATCTAAAGGTAATGTATAATAAGTGGAAGTCACAGGTGTATGTGATGACATAGGTTGATTTGGTCTCATTCCTAGTTTATCAAAAATATCGTGTCCCGAGGAGGTCCTCCAAAAAGAATGAACGGGCACTGAGCTAGGATTAAAAATTTCAGTAGTATGAATTGGGGTCCTAAACGATTCACTCTTAAAGGGTGGATTGTCTACACCAGACTCTGTGTAAGGTCCAGTAGGTATTCTAGTATATTCTTCAACAACAATGTCTCCCGACAAGTTTATTCGGAGCAAAAGTGGATCTTGTATAACACTCAATA
The DNA here is from genome assembly GCA_009831015.1 of Picea engelmannii. NCBI lineage: Eukaryota > Viridiplantae > Streptophyta > Pinopsida > Pinales > Pinaceae > Picea > Picea engelmannii. Next base: position 471,528 of record ML782405.1, read on the forward strand.
ACAGATTTACAGGAAGTGTTGATTCTACCAATGGAGTAGAGCTTCCAATCTCAGAGGACGCATCATTATTGATTGCTCCTTTAGGAGAAGGACCCTCTACTGAATTAGGAAGCAAAGGAGCGTATTCTTCTGGATATTTCGGAGGTAACCCTTTCATCCTACATGAACGGCGAGGGTCGATGTTGGCTGTACCAAATAAAGAATGAAATAAATCTATGGCCAACTAGAGAAACAAACAATGTTCACTAATAAAATATAGATATCAAACACACAAACAAACCTTCTTATTTCGAAGTCACTACTTGGTGATGAAATCCAATGTCGCAAAATCAAGACAAGAAGGGGATGGGATAAAGCGGGTGGATAAGTTACGTTGATGACCTACTTAACAAACTTACACCTTGGTGCAAGCTCCCACACATAATCATGGGTATACCCTCCAAGGAGCTTGAGTGAGTTTGGCCAACGTCGATTCCAGGTACCATGAAGACTTTCCCTTCCACACTCACCTCATGTAAATACCCTAAATAAATAGGCCACTAAGGTTACCAATTACGACAATGATGCATGGGGAAGTAGTCGACAGTCTGATCCGCGTGCAAGGTCAAGGTATCTAAGATCAAAATATCCTCAAGAAGGTCTACACAGGATTTTCTTCTCAAGTGACACCCAATAATATGTGCAATCTCTACACTAAGACCAACAAAGCAAGGTGAGTAACTATGTTGGCCCTAATGCAACCTCGTGATTGACCCTTCTGTTAGAAGGGCTTCCCAGGACAAAATGTAGCAAGTGGATTTAAACTCTCCTTGTCACAAGATACTATTGTGTGTTTTTATGCTTTGGAGAGTGTGCCCCATAACCTATTCCAAAGTGTTATCCTAACTAATGTTGGTGTATAAAATTTCTAGAAAATAAAAAATTCTAGGTGGATTTTAAAATTACGTTGAATTTTAATGGTTGTTGCTTACTCAAAAAGGGAAAGGGAAATGAAATTGATGAAGTATTTGACCTTGACCCAATAAAATGCAAAAGAGATTCGATGAAATCTTTTCGTTCGATGAAATCTAATTACACAAGGGAGAAGGTTTCTTTTTTCCAGAATACAAAAATTTATAAAGCACAATTTCTCAATCTTTGAATGATATTGATTCCAAACAATCAAAGCTACTAAATTTTCCAATTTTCTCTTTTTCAACAAATATTTGAATGCAAAAAAATTCTTGTAAAGACTACTAAAAGAAGAATAAACTTCATTCCTTTCCTTTTCAAATCAAAATAGAGATGTAATCCAAAAAGAAAGAGTTGTCCAAGAAGATCATTGCACTCACAACACTATTTCACAAACTAAACTCATAATGCAAGCAAAAATGAAAAGATAAGAAAAATTATTTGTCTAAAGCAAACAAAAATTGTTTTCCAATCAACAACAATCCAAAACTTAAAAAATCAATCCAAAACTCAAAAAGATCAATAACAACTTATCTAGCAAGCACTCGGGGACAAATCCTTGAGATTATACCCTTGCAATAAGAAGTAAAAGATAAAACTTATAAATCTTATGAAAAATACTCTGAATACTTGAGAAACAATCAAATTCAAGCTAAAAGATTCAAACCAATCATTCACCAAGACTAAAGTTCACCCCAAAAAGTAAGGACAAATATGGGCAAGGAGAAAAAAGTTGATTGTCACTCCAAAAATTTCTACAGGAATCGTCACAAGCTATAAAAGAGTATAGTGTGATGATGAAGGATCGTCGCAGGCTAAAAGAAAAAAAACAATGTGACATCATCACTCTGGTTCACACAGGCAAGGTGCAACAATGACTGAACATAAGGAAAAATTATAAAGAGGATAAATTTTCTCAATGAACTTTCAGAATGAGGAAGTCAAGATGGACCACCCACAGACTCAAAGAATGAAATTGACCAAAAGCGGGAAAGATAAAATCAAATAAGAATAAAAAAACCAAAAGAGGATGTTCCCCAGTATGGTCACCAATTTTTTTATCAGACAAATCTGTAAGTGCAGACACAAAACAAGGCTAATACAAGCTTCTCCTTAGATTTCAATGTAATATAAACTAGTTCAGAAAAGGACAAATGACATACCATTTAAACAATGTTTGATCTTTGCTAGTGTCATCCTTGTTGCTCCATCTTTGGATTTGTGGGATGGTGAAATGGTTAAGAAGCACAAACCAACAAAGAGAGAGAACAATGATATACATATTCCAATGAATTCTATATATAAGATCAAGGAGTTATACAATAAAAGTAGAGACACCTTTATAAGGAAGAAATGTATTACTACATTAAATTAAATGAAAGTGGAGAATACAACAAATGCCTTGATGTTGCAAGGTCCCTTCCAATGGCCCTTTGCTTCAACACACACATCTTTTCTCCAATTCTTTTGATGAAGAGAATTCACAACCTGACTTGGAGAGCTAAAGCAAAGTTATCTCGAGTACAATCTATAGTAGAATTATTTATGCATAAGCAAGCCTATCCTTTCCCATGAGAAATACCTCTTTACATAGGGTGAAATAGGGATGGATGAGGAGATTAGGATGATCCCACTAAATCAGATAAGCAAGTAAGATCCAAACCGATTGAAGGCCACCTCATCTTCTAGAAGATTTCCTTCTAGAACTTTCATGAATTTCACTTTTTCCTCTTGTTTGAGGATCACCGCACCCCATGCATAGGTAGCCTGCGACAATGTCGCAGTCCAATTTTTGTGCGACATGTGACAATCAAGCATCGTCACACCCCAAGAATAGAGCAAGGTGCGACAATCTCCTTTGATATGGTTTTTAAGGAAGAAAAGATAATCCACTTTTCTCATGGAGAAAGTCTTATTTAGTATCTTTAGGGAACATGGAAATGAGTTATGCAAATATCGTCAGTTGATCACAGGGGTGACCAAAATAATGTGTAACAGTAGAGACATCTTAGCCATATATCTTGTTTTATAAATATTCTCCTCATATAGGTCTAACATATCCTTCATCTTGATTCGAGCCTCCAAATTTTCCTTCTTCAATTTGCCATTTTCAATTCTTGCATCCTTAAGTTGCCTCCTAAGTCTTCTTATGACAATTTGTTGTGAGATATGTAATAAAAATAGGAAATTTAGGGTTTGTTTATAGAGCTGGCACAACTTAGGGATTACTTTAATGAATAATTTATGCACAACAATAGTGTGAGGATGAACAGGATGCAAGTAGGAAGTGAGAAAAGAGAAAAAAAAATTCAACTGGATGAAACTGTAGACAAGAAGAAATTGAAGCAATTATGTGTAAAACAGAGGGTTTTCAACACACTTGTTAAGTTCGCAACGCACAGTTTGCTCTATCAGAAAACAGAGGGTTCGCAACGCCAGTTTGCAGCGCATAGTAATACAGTGAATGAGGTTATTGTTGCAAGAGGAAATTACAATTTGCTCTTTTTGGTATAATATAACAAACTTGAATATTTCCAAAGTTTAGGACACCAATATTGTAGACTTTTGATAAGTGAAAAGAGTTTGTAGCACAGAAAATATGTAACAATTTGCATCAATATACTGTGGTTACAAGAAAGAAATATAAGCTTGCATTTGTATGATGAGAACAAGTAACCAAAGACTGCATGAATGCTTTAAACTGAGAGACATATATGACCAAAAATTTCCCTCTCATGCTAATGATGACAACCACCATTATGAATGAAAGACTTTTGTAAATATACTCTAATCGTCTTTCTAGACCTTGACTCATGTACATCCTATGTTTTAACACAAGGTTTATCATAGTCTCGAGCCAAACCCTTGACCACAAAGGTGTCCCCCTGAAGCCAACAAATCTCTGATACAAAATGTAGATTTTAACCTTGTACAATATTTTACTGCAAACAAATTTTCAATAAAAGAATAGAAAAGATACAACGAAAAATATAAACATGACACAGATATTTTTCCCCTAGAAACCCAAACCGGGAAAACCAGCATATTCTATATTCATTCATAGTGATACATTGTTTACCATACAATATACATATAGGATCCATTGACATCAAAAACCCTAACCCAATGACTTGGATTAGTCAACAAACCTAATTCCTTAATCAGAAATAGAAAACCATCAGCAAAAAACCACCCAACAATGGAAATGAAAATCAAGGCGACATGAAAAATGAGGCAAAAAATATGACATGTTTCCTGAGGAAAAAAATATGACACGTTTCATCAGGAAAAAAAGATTTCTTCAACCCCCGAAGGGGGTCATGGTGGCCCCCCCTCAAACCCCCCTGTGCGCCCAGTGCAACGTAGCAGACACTATAACTATTTGCGCAAACAATATAACACATACCCAACACTGTAGTCATTTTAAGTTTATTTATGTTTTGGTGAGTTGACCGTTGGAATATCCAATGTGGTTTATAGATTGTATTTTTTTTCCGAGGGAATAAATCCTAGGGAAACCCATCAGGTACTTCCCCTGATTTTGAGGATGGTACCCAAGGTAAACCAATTTTTTTAGAAATACGGAAATTTTTTGATAGCATGCTCATTTAAGAGCCAAACATGTCACTTGCGGGAATTGAACCTGGGTGGGGGGGAAACGCCCCTCAACACAAACCACTTAGGCTAAACCAAATTGACATTTGATAGATTATATTAGTATCAAAGGGGTTATATTTTTACATTTGGTGGTTTGATCATAATATATGCTTACCCAAATCAAAAGGTCCAAGTTTTTGGGAGAGTTGTACCTTGTTGATCTTGAGATCAACCCAATAAAGGTTAAGAAGTAGCTACAATCCTCAGAAATGACAGAAGAGTATTAGGAAAGACATGTAGATGAAGGTGAAATAGGATTGGTGATACCAAAAGCTCAAGTAGTTGATATTCCAAGAGCATGGTTGTCCTCATGGTCACTCTTGAGGAAAAAAAATCCATTTTTCAAAGAAACCTAAGTCTCATGAGAAACTAGAATATCATGAGTCAAGAAAAAAGAAATAAAGACTAAACATTGAAAAATGAGACTCTAGTAACCAATCGTCTTAGTGTCTGTGTAAAATGGAAACAAAGGTCAAGATAAATCCATATGAAGGTGAGGTAGATGCACTTAATTTTAATCATTGGTTACAATAATTAGATGTATATTTTAAGCTACATAATGTACAAGAGTATTATTTTGTTTTTGCTAGAATGAAGCCAAAATACCATGCACAAACTTTGTGGGAGAGCCATAGAAAGGACCTTAGGATGGGGGGGGTACCCACTAGTAATTAAGAGATAGATATTCAAATACCTCCTCAAGACATGTCTTTACCCTAGTGAGTTTGAAGAGGACCATGTGATTCAATGTAATTATTACTGACAAAGAAAAGGGCATAGTGTACAAGAGTACACTATCAAGTTTGCAAAGAAAGCCATTCAATTAGGAACAAATCCTCAAGACCCAAATGTGGCCATCAAGTAATTGTGTTGTATTCATAGTCATGTAAGGAAGAAAGTTATGTTATTCAAACCTAGGACCATTAATGAAGCTTTTGTATAGTCCCATTACATTCAATCTGACAAAAACAATGGGGTTGACAAATGTTTCAAAATAGTTAGACAAGCATGAAACTTCCAAGGGGAAGAAGAAGAAGAGAAAGCAGGGATATAAAAACAATGTTGTCACTACACATGTGCACAAGGACCTTAATAATCACTATGACTATTGCAACATTGATGTTCACACAAAATAAAAATGCTATAAAATGCATCTAGAGTCGAATCCTAAGAGACACAAGTAAGAGAAATCCACGAATAAGAATCTTATAATGGAAGTGGGAAGGGAGATGAAAATAATCTCATATGTGGATGAAAGGAGTGTTTGCATAATAGTGTAGCAGTACATGAACCTGAGTAACCTTCGTCACAAAGAAGAGAAGACAATGACAAAGTTATTTCATATAAATATTTAGATCAAGAAGATCAAGGTAGATGTTATGTTCAATTTTGGTTCACAAGTAAACCTCCATGTAGAGTACCTAGTAAATAAGTTTAGCTTAGAAATGCTTGATCACACTCATCCATTCCAATTGGGTTGGGTGACTAAGGAGGTAGATTTAAAATTTAACAAGTAATGTAAGCTTATATTTTCTATTAGTGCAAATTTTATTGATGAAATAGAAGTCAATGTAGTACATGTTGATTTTGAGGTGTAGTGTTTGGTATCCCCTAAAGTATGTGAGGGATGCTATATTCGTGAGAATATCCAACCAATATTTTCTAATCAAGGATGATAAATCATTTATCATCAATACACATAAGGTGATGTCTAAGATCTCTCCAGTGAGTGCAAAGCAAACTGAGAGAATGGTTAGCTCAACCAAAAGTTATGTACTTATTTTCTTGAGAACTAGAAAGACACCAATTCTGGGGGTGGGAAGGAATCCTTTGAATTTGTACAAAATAAAATAAGAATCAATTGGAAGAGATTTAGAAATAATACATATAAGTGTACCAATATCCAAAAGGAATGCCACCCAATAGGGAAGTGGAGCACTAGATACAATGATTGCTTGACTCTCCTTTGCCAAATATACAATTGAATAAACAACCCATATTAGTGTTAGATGAATTGAAAAATCAATTATATGAATTGTTAGAGAAAGGAGTCATAAGGCCAAGTATCTCACTATCCAGTTCCTCGGTCATTTTGGTACCAAATAAGGATGGGACTTTGAGAATGTAAATTGACTAAAAAACTCAAAACAAATCACTCTCAAGAATTGCTACCCTTTGCCCCAAGTTGATGGCAGCTTGTTAGATTAGTTGCAAAATCCAAAGTACTTCACCAAGATAGATTTGAAATATAGATATCATAAAGTCTATATCAAGGAAGAATACACTTGTAACACTCCCTTTAAGACAAATTAAGGTCTATACGAGTGGCAAGTAATGCCTTTTGGTTTGAGTAATGCAATGACTACTTTTACACATTTAATGAATGATGTGTTGCATCCATTCCTAGATTCATTTGTCATAGTTTACCCAAATGAAATTCTGGTCATTAATTATACTTGGACGACATGTGTTACAAAAAAATCAAGTGCTAAAGACACTATGGAAACATTAGGTCCAAATAAACATAAAGAAGTATGACTTTGATCATCAATCCTTGGTGTATTTAGGGCATGCATGACTTTGATAAGAATTTCTTGGTGTACTTAGGGCATATGATTGGTGGGGGGGAGTTGAAGAATGATCCTAAAAATATAGAGTTTTCCCTTAAAAGTCCCACTTCTACAAATGTCACATTAGTTAGGATTTTTGTGGAATCTTCCCAATATTTAAGAAAGTTCATCGTATCATTTTCAATTGTGGTGACACCACTTCCTGCTACAATATCTAGTGGTAATATTTTATAGTGGGGTAAGAATTAGTGGAAATACTTTGAATAAATAAAGTATAATATTATTTGAGCCTTGGCCTTAACGCTACCTAACTTGAAAAATTATTTTGAAATATAAATTGATGCTAGTGGTTATGCTATTGGAGCAATATTAATGAAAGGGGGGAGATCAGTATTTGACATTAAATATAATAAAATGAAGAACAACATCAATTTGAACAAATTTAACCTCATAAAAATGATATTTCTTTCTCCTTGTGTCCATCCTCAATGGAAACAAGAAGCTAGGACTAGTTTTAGTGGGGTGATCCAACTACATATAAAATAAAATAAAAAATGGTCAATTTATTAAAAGAAAATGTGTAAATAAGCCAATTCATTGAATACCTAGGTGTGACCCATACCCATAGAACATGTAGAGACAATCATTGTGTCAATGACATTTCCCAGGATAATAATACTCTGATATGGAATATAAATGACATGTTCATCCAAGGTAGTACAAGTAACATTAATACTTGGTGTTCACAAGGCATAGGAATCTCTCCACTAGTTAAGGGTTGCAAAAATGCATTTCAAACTAATTACATTAATATTAAAAAAAATGAAGAACAACATCAAATTAATTTTTTTGTTGTTGGGCCATAGAGTTTCAACAATATTTATTGAACTCCATAGCTTCACCTTAAATTGTCAACCAAGGAGCGTGCAAACTTATGAGGCTCTATAAAATGTATATGCAAACTATAAGAGTCTAATCAGATATAAAACTCTACTAATATTGTGACAAGACAAATGAACAACTATGGAAATTCATTATGATTCACCTCCCATGGACTACGATAATGAATTTAGCTTCTATATCTTCTAGAGGTATGTGAGAATTCAGATAACACAAGGCTAATATTTAGTAGAAGAGTGGTTAATCAAAGTGAAAAGGTTCCTTGAATCAATGATTATTGTGAAACTACTAGACTAAGAAATACTCACAACACCAATTTATCATTTTATAAATTCACAAGATCCACTTCAAAGAACTGCCCATTATAATGTAAAGAAGAAAAATCAATTATATAAATACATTGAAAGAAATAATATTTATCTAAATGAAAGTGCAAATTTGACATAAAATAACTACTATGTTCTGAAATGAAAGGAGGGTTCATATGGCCTCCCCTTTAGTGGGACCTACCCAAGGGATCTCCTAGAAATCTTAAATACTCTTAGAGAAAAAAAAACTTCAATAAATCATGCTCTTTGTTATTCAAAAAATGTCATATAACAAAGAGATAGAACTTTGTCTTTCTAACACAATTTGAACCAAACTCTAACACTAGCAAATAGAAAGTGAAATAATAACTTGGCTAGCTACTCTATCATCTAAGCCTTTATATTTACTTGAACTAATGCAAAGAGTCCTAACTAAACTAATCAATAAATTCCTTGATTTATGAGTGATGTTCCTTGACTGCCTCCTTTTCAGCTTGGTTGAGTTAAGAGGATTGTTCTCCCTCCTATGCCAATTCAAATTACAATATTTTGGAGATCAAACTACTTGAGGATTTTATTATTGCCTCCTAGTGCTAGTAGTCTTGAAGGTACCTCTTCAATGATGAGGGGACAAAATTCCTTGGATTTCTCACCATCTCAATTGATCGATGTGTGATAGATGATTGAAGAGGATCATATTGACCTCAAATTTATTCATCAATGCTACACTAATTTTCTTGCTTGTAAAACCATACGATCTCATGTAATGAAAATCCAGTTGAGATTAATCAAATCATAATCATTAAGATAAACATAAGTCAAAATCATCCAGTTTGTTATTCAAATGTAATAATGTTTAGGAAGGACTTGATTTATGAGGCAAATGTATCAAAATTAAGGCAACTATATGGACAATAAAATAATATTTTAAGGACCTGACATCATCCCCCAACTAGAGGATTGCAAACCCCTATGAAACACATTCAATCCTAAAAAATAGGTTATTTCCCTGCTCATTCTTCATCATCTGATCGTTTCTCTCTTTATGATTATCTGAGGTCATATGATATTACCTATGTGATTGCATCCTTACTATGATATCTTGCCTTTTACTCTACTTTTCTCCATATTTTCCTCTCTTCCTCCCACAAAACCTTCCTTCCCATCTATTTCCCATGTAGACTTCCTTGAGCGAGTGGGATGAAGAAGAAGAGGATATATAAATATTAAAACTATCCAACCAAGCTTCATTGTTCTTAAGGTTTCTGCATACAACTTATATCTAAAAGGAGTAGCCTTCAATCCTTGTAGGGAATGTGGTTCTACATTTTTTAGAGCGGGATTAATTTCCTTCCATGTACTTTGGAATAATTGTAGGACCTTTTCTCCTGAGTTTTTCATTGCATATTGGTACTGGACTATTGCCTCTCTTGTTTTTCTTTTAGAACAGGGATTAACTCCACATTTAAATTTAATTATGCATGATTCATCAACATTTATTTAGTCTTAGTGGTCATAGACATGATCGGTAAAATAATAATCTCTTCCTACCTATATCTTTGGGCTTCTATAACTATGCTTTCTTCATTCTGGACCCATGAGCATAAGGCTCTTAGTTTTAAATATCCCACATAGGGGTTGGGAGACCATATGAAAAAATGGGGCATGGCATGATCGTGTAAGTAAAATTCAACATCAAATTCCTTTGATTTTCATTGCAAAAATGATAAAATATCAGTAAAATTCATTTGATTTTCCATTTAGAAAGGTACGTACTTGGTAATCTTACTTAACTAAAACCTATACCATTACTCTCTTAAATACCTAACTTAAGTTCTTGTTGGGGGTATACATGAGAGCATATCCTCTGTAAACTCATCTACTCTAATGACAGAGGCTTCCAAAAAAAAAAATCTCGCAATCCTACTCTCAATCTCATTTTTTCTTTCCAACTCTACTCTTAAGTTTAAATTCTCATTTTTCATCTACTTTATGGTGTCCATGTGTTGCATTTTAAGAATTTGAGATTTCTTGTATAGGTTAATAATTCTTTGTTCATGTTGTAGTAAATATATTTCTATACCTCTATTTTCTACTTATTTCATTGACTCTACAATTGTTTTTCACTTAAGAGCCTCTACCCTTGCTTCCTCTGATTCGACCAAGAGGTCATGTGCACTAGTTTCATCACTAGTAAGGTAACATCAATGTCCTTATCCAAGTCCTCTATTCATGTGGTATCTCCCTTGTTTACATCCTCTACCTCTATCTTCTTGAGAGTCTTTCTCTTGGTTTTATGGTTGGTACATGCTCTATCCATCATTTTCTTCTTCTGCCTAGACTCCTCCATGGGGTATACATCTTGATTTCTAATAGCTTCAATTCAAAAGTTATAAAATCTTCATCATCGGTTGTCAAGAATATACCCCACAAAAAATTGGTATGACTACATGGCCAAAGCATCACATACAAGTCTCTTCACAAGCCCATGGTGGGATAAGGTTACAAGTTTTCCCTCTTAGAATTGTGTTCCCTTCTCCTTAAAATATTAAAGCAATAAATGGGGGACACTCAAGTTCTCGTCATGCTTTAGTGTGAATAATATATTAGTGGGTACAACAACCTAAAATGGTAGGTATGTACCAGGCTTAATCTTCCCTCACAAATAGGATTAATATCCCCTCACAAGTTATATAATTGTTAAGGTGGAACTTCCACCTCATTCCAAGGTGCTAGGAAGATAATCCTTTTAACACCTTGTTTGGTTTCCTCCATGGATTCATCTGTTAAAAGAAATCCTCGTTTGGCCTCAAGGGTTGGAATATTATCTTCTTTATCTTGAGCCAAGCTAATGGGGAGACCTGTTACCCTTACAAGTTATATTATGTCTAGTTGTATCTATAAACCTCTAATTATGGAAATACATGCTTCATATTTTCCTCTTGTAGCATGCATTTGGAAGATTTGGGAAAATTTCATAGTGATATCATCTTCAAAGCCCTATAATATATTGAAATTCTCATGACATTGAGCCTTTTGGAATATCTCAACAACTTTAGGGTGGTCATCGAGTTTGGATGTGTTAGTGGGCTCTCTCTTGTTAAATTATGCCCCCATTGTTGTGTGTGATGACAATTTCCATGTATTCCAAATTGTAGTAACCCTTCTCTTGCTTGAGTCTATTGACCTTTAAAAAAATGAAATTACACTATAGATTTTGTACTTTCTACTAACAACTAGATTATAAGCAAGAAATATACGCTCAAAATTTCTCCATAACAACATTATTCTATCTTAAATCCTAACAACACT
>ML782405.1:491473-539243 GCA_009831015.1 Picea engelmannii
TTCCCTCACTAAAAACAACCTGAGGAATAAAAACCATCATTCCTCCCAACCACCCGAGCTAAACACAATTGAAAATATATAGATATCAAAAGTGTCATCGAAGTGCCATTGTTTTTTTTCACTTGTGTGTGTTTGTGTGTGTGTGTGTGTGTGTGTGTGTGTGTGTGTGTGAGAGAGAGAGAGAGAGAGAGAGAGAAAGAAGTTTCATCATTGGTTTTCACTTGTACTTTTCCTCATGGTTCCTAAGAGAGGTTTTCATAATGGAATTTTTATTATTTTTTTTTTCTTGTGAGATGATCATTCTGATTTGAAAGTATTTCTACTTTCAATCAAAGATGATGTCCTTCAAGATGGAATAAATTCCTCTTTTCCAATGGATTTTTGTATAACTTGAGCATGTGTCCATTGATCGAAAGAGACGATTTTTCTTCATTTATTGTTCTTATATTTATTGATCTATTTTCATAGAAGTGTCAATTTCATATGGCCCTAACCACCTTGTTCTTAACTTGTCTTTGAAATCCTTAAACCTTGAATCGTATAGTAAGGCCCAATATCATACTTTGAACATTTTTGTCTGTATGTACTTGCCATGCCATCTTACTCTTTGTTCTTGGATTATTTTAGTATGAAATAAAAAAATTTGTATGTACTCATCCAATGCATTGAGTTGGTTTGACATGTTCTATTGTGCTTCAGAGAGATTAAGGCCTAGGTCTAGGATTGTTTTGAATGCTACTTTGACTTCAAATTCAAGTAGGAGAATAACCACTTTTCCATAAACCAATTCATACAATGTAAACCTATATTTTTTAGTTTTAAACCTATGAAGTAAATAAATGCATATAGATTCTAAGTAAACCAGAAATTAATCAATGGCTCACACATATAGTACACGGAGACTTACATTGGAAACCCTTAACCGGGACAAAACCGATCTTCCTTGGTGTTTCACCTCTCAACTCTTCACTATATTAATTTCACCATTCATGATACAATATATATGCAATATTTTAGGTATTTCACATCTACCAAAACCCTAATCCCTTAATCCGAGATTAATTTAGAAAATTGATAAAAATAGAAAAAAACACCCAAAAAACAATTTTGGGCACTTCCTCGATCTCCATCGGTGTAACCATGGGAGGGAAATCCTTCCCCCCTTAGGAAACCCCTAGGAAAGTTCCTACCACAGACCCCCCACGCGCCCCCACAAACACATGCAAAGAATATAACACCTACCCAACAATGATTGTCTTCCATGTAGTGTTATATTCCCGTACAACTTCTACTAACTTGTTTTCCAAATATTTTCTATGCTACTTTACTATCTTGTTCGAGATTATGTAATTATATGTTTGTAACTTATACTTGCCCATTTTCCAAGGGGTGATAAGCAACTAATTTCCTATAATGAACCTTGTATAGATCTATGATATTTTCAAGGAGATTGAAAGTAAATTGAGATCCTTGATCTATTATTGTCTCTCTAGGAACTCCAAATCTTGTAAATATATTCTCATACATAAATTCTTCCACCTTTTCTTCTTGAACATTTTTCATTGATTTTACTTCTACCCACTTTGTCAAGCAGTCTGCACAAACTGGTGTGTGCTCCTTTGGTTGGATGATAATGCACCCTACAAAATCTAATCCCCAATTTTCAAAAGGATCCATTGATACTTGTACTTGTAGTGGTATTTCATCCCTTTGTGTAAAATTTCCCATCTTTTGGCACTCATCACAGTGTGATACATATTTTGCAATGTCTTTATAAAGTGTTTTCCAATTGTAGCTTGCTAGAATAACTTTTTGGGTTGTCCTCTTTGTAGTAAAGTGACCCCCACATGGTTCATCACGGAAATCATGTAGGATGTCATGTACTTTATCCTCCCCTCCAAGTTAAAATCCTATTTGTGACATGTTCACTCTTTGTGAGTCAATTGTTGATCAGCATTGACAAGGTATCTACAATCTCATTCTCACTTACAAAGAGGGTGGGAAGAGATGGCACATGTAAAAAAGGCATGCATAGCCCATTTATATGGTGATGATGATTTTCCCATAAGCCTTAGTTGTTAAAGTCTACGTATTTACCTCAATACCTTTTAGCCTGAACTGATTTTCAAGGATGTTGTCATCTTCATGATCACCATTGAACAACATAAGACACAAAAGTACTAGAACTCGTTAGGGACAAAATATTTTCTAATCTTTTGAGTTGAAAAATGAAATGCTTGGATATGTCGCACACGTTGTAAAATTTTATGTTCAATTTCAACATTTTTTCCCTTTTGAACATATTTTGTGAGTGGTTTTGGGGAGAAAACCATCAACATTGGCATGCAATTAAAATTGTCCAGCCCATAATTGTATGGCTTATACAACAGCCTACTTGTCATTTTCTCCTTATATGGGTGCTCTTAATGGTTTTCTTCTTGTTAGTATGCCTCCTTTTATGGTTTTCTTCTTTTTAGTATGCCTCCTTTTATGGTTTTCTTCTTGTTAGTATGCCTCCTTTTATGGTTTTCTCCTAACAAGAGGATTCTTATCTAATATTATATTAATACGTATTATTTTAAAATGTCCAATATTAAATTTTAATTCATTTGCAAAATATTCTTTTGGTGGGAAGAAGGAGAAGCTAAAACATAACATTATTGGGAAACCATGATGAGAAGAGATTGCTTAAACTTAAGGATGAAAAGTTCCAATAAAAGAAAAAGAATTTCAAGTAATTTCTATGAATTTATTTTATTATCAATGGTTTCATAAGTTGTAGCAAATCAAAATACTTTTTAAATATTTTGTTAAGGAAAATGTTTAATTGTAGAATTTTTAACCAATGAATTTGTATATGGTTTTCTTTTCGATCCCTTTGTATTCTTAATAAATCAAGTGTTTATATAGATCTATGCAATTCAAAGTTAACGATCTTGTAATATGGTATGTTTGGATATTATTGATTTATTGGGATCATTACAAGATGATATCTGTATTAATTTAATTTTACCATTTTTTCTATTCTAAAGGGAAAATATTTATTGCAGCATCTTGTTCCACGCAATATCAAAATTCTCCAATACCCCACTATATAGTGCAACCAAAAGATAATATGAAAATTTTCCAATGTCCCACTAGGTGGCAGGTGCAATGGCTGTAACGCACCGAACCCCTAAGTATCCTTTTAAGGGATGGGGTATTAGAATTATCACTTTTCTCAACTATCTCAATCCCTCTCTTCCAGCTTCATTGTTTTCTTCTCATCAAGAGCTTTCCAACGGGTATGGTATCGAAGGATATTCCCTTTCAATGCCATTTGTTCCGAGCTAGAACACTTACCTCCGACAGGTATAGTATCGAAGGATATTCCCCTTTCGATGCCATATGTTCAGAGCTAGAGCAGCTCGAGCATTTTCCTTGCTCATAAATCAAGGTATCAAGGAATATACCCCTTCTCCTTGATGGACAATCGTAAGCGTAAGTCACAATCTCTCGATAGACGGTTGAGATTGATTCGGGGCCTAAGGTACTCCCACCTAGTTGACCCCACTCGATTCATCCATTTATGGGTAAGTGACACCTTTCACTCTAAACTCACTTCGGCAGCTTCATTGGCATGCCACGTCAGCCATGACATTATAACTCTATTATATTGACTTAGACAGGACTCATGGCAGATCGATGGCTATCATGTCGTCTCTCCATTCACTGACCTACGATCAAGATATTCCCTCTATGGGACTCGCACTCCTATTCCATTGGTGGATTAGTCCCAATACGTCGAAGTCATACTTCGAAAACGGAAAATGTGGAGCCATCTAGACAAATGCTCAATCCATTCACCTAATCGAATACTGACACACATCTTCACACTTATGCTCCCCATCCACTCTCACCCTTTCGACTTACTAGTGGGACCCGTAATGCCCATAATGATCAATGGTTGGGAATTAATCCCTCCCACTTCCAAATCTACGATTCACACTGGCATGATTTCAGGGTCTCTTCTTCGGAGTTGTTCTCACGGTACATGAGATTTCCTTTCGAAGGTCTCACTCCAACAAGTTTGTTTAAGAGTCCTTTCCACAATGTCCAAGGGATCTCTCTGACATGGCAACTCTGACTGTCCACCAATCAATGATCACAATCTCTTCCTATCAACGATTATGGTTCTTCACTAACCAACATAGGGTTTACAGAGTCATAACTATCCACTCTAAGGACTTATCCATTTTATGAGTCTTGTAAGAGATAGGGATTTTACTTTCAAGGAATCAAGATGATTTTGAAGCCTTTACAAACTATAAAACTTAAGGTTAATCCCTCGCATGAGTTGCATGCTCTCCACATAAGAAACATATAGGGTATTTGAGGAAGCAGTAATTTGTATTCATTCATTTTTATGATTTAACCAAGCATTAGTATACATCACAAAATAGCTCATCTTACCACATTCAAGTCATATGTTAAGTATATAAACATTCTCTTGGATTTAAACATTCATATGTACTAACACACAATTGTTCTATTCATGAGCATTCACATAAATTATTTACGGTTAGTTCAGTATAGATGAATACTTATATGATAAGGAAATGATTCAGTCCAACTGAATGAGAGAGGACGCTTTTCCTTCCAACCTTAGGCCTTGTTGTAGAGTCAATTCCTACAACATTCCACCCTCGTTCCAAGCCATGATACCACCAAGGAAATTGACTCAAAAGGGTTCCAAGTATGTGATGATCCTAGAAGGTTACTCTCCTTCTTCCTCTGAAAGAGAAGAACTTTCCACTTCCCACTAAACTTTGGGTCTCTATAGGTTTATCAAGTGGTTTATCAACTGGATTTCCTCAGCAAAAGGGAGTCCCTTCTATGCTTAATATTCCCTTGGAAACCTCCCCTTACCAGTGTCGGGTTTTGTCCAGTAAGCACCAAGTTGCAGCCCAAAATTGTTCCAATTCAAGAATCTAGGTCATCTATGTTCAAGGTGATCATCAGCAACTCAAACAAGCTTCATATTTTCGTAAAGGAAGTTATTATCCTCTTTTGTAATCAACTCATCCATGTTTCTACGCTCTGTTTCTCGTCTCTGAGCCTTTTCTCTTCTCGGTATTTTATTTCCTTCTTCAGTCCTTGGGTACCATCTTTGTTTTCTAGGGTCTCTCTCCCCTTTTTCCTTACTCTTCTTTGTGCATCTAATTTTTTCCATATGCTCGCATCATGCGTACATTTTGTTTTTCCTTCTCTGGTCTTCTTCTCCATCCCCTTGGGATCTCTGTAGTGTTATGCAAATGTAACTTGCAGTTCATCCTTTTTCAATCTGAAGGGGTGGTTTGTGGTACACTCATGTCAATCATTCAATTGGGCATTCTTTATATGCATGGGCCAACTACTGCAGTCATTACTACCCAACCAACTCTATGAACTTCTCTTTAATGTTCATGTGGTCTCCTCCATCAGTCTGGTGTGCTGGTGGGTGAAATCATCATGTTTGTAAGCAGATATTAGATTGTTGTGAAAGCTTCCTATTTTCTTCACTAATGCATCTCATCTCAATTTCACTCAACCATCCCATCAGTCCTCTACTTCATCAATTTCCTCTGGTGTATCATGGCTAGTACTTATCAAGTTTGTTCCCTCTTAGTCAACAGTTTGGTGCTTATATTAAATCAAAACACAATTACATGCCTCATATTGTTAGAATATGAATTTTTTGCATAATTACGATCTTGGGAGAAAATAAAGTGTTATATTCTCCTCCCCCTTAATAAAATACCTTCCTCGGTGTTTAAAACACCATACTTTTTACTATTATATAGTAAACAAAAATGGGTATGCCAATCTCATGGAATATTCCAACTCCCATGTAGCTTCATCAGCTCCAAAGTGATTCCATTGCACCTTGACTTGTGTGGTGGCTCGGCTCTGAAGCCTTGTTTCTTTCCTGTCCAAGATGCATTGGGGCTCTGTATGGAATTCTCCCTCTAGTTCCACCTATATTACAGTCCAATCAATAATGTGATTAGAATCATGTACATATTTCTTTAACAAGGACACATGGAATACATTATGTGCTCTAATAATAGGTCGTAAAGCAATTTTGTATGCTATTGGTCCTATTCTCTCTAGGATTTCAAATGGTTCACAATATTAGGGAGCCAACTTAGCACACATACCCATTTTCAGGGAACTTCTCTTGGGTTTCACCCAGAGATACACATGGTATCCTATTTTGAACTCTCTAGGGGTTCTCTTACTATCAGCATAGCTCTTCTGTCTATCTTGGGAAATTATTAGATTCTTCCTTATCTTAACCATGGATTTCTCCATTTCCTTGAGTAATTCAGGTCCAAGTGTAACTTTGCCCACTTGATTATCCCAACTAAATGGAACTCTACACTTCCTGCCATACATAGCCTCAAATGGGTTCATCTTCAATGATTCTTGATAACCATTATTGTACACAAATTCTACCAAAGTTAGATATTCTTCCCACTGCTTGGTTTTATGCATAACATGCATTCATACCATATCCTCTAGCCCTTTGTTCATCCCTTTGGTCTGACCATCGGTTTGAGGATGGTAGTCCGTACTAAATTCTAGTTGTGTCTTTAAACCTACAAACACGCTTTGCCATAAATTTGAGGTGAACTTGGTATCTCTGTCTGAAATTATGGTTTTAGGAAAATTGTGCAACTTGAATATCTCTTTCATGAAATAATTGGAAATGTCTATGGCTTTAAAAGTAGACTTGTGTGGGAATAAAATGAGCTTCCTTGCTCAACTTATCCACTACAACCATCATCGCATCATGTTGTTTGACTGTCTTTGGAAAAACCGTGATAAAATCCATGGAAAACACTTCCCATTCCATTTTGGTATATGTATGGGTTGCCATAGTCCCACAAGGTGTCGATGCTTGACCTTCACTTGTTGTCACTCTAAACACTTTGAGATATAATGAGCAATTTCTTACTTCATCTTTGTACAATAATACAGTTTCTTAACTGTTGTCACCATTTTTTGGTAACCAATATGACCAAAGTATGGCCTCCTATGGAACTCATCCATAATCAATTACCTTAGGTCTGTTGAATCAGGCACATATACCCTCTTATTGTACATCAATAGGTTATCATCCCTCAACTGATATCCTTCATACCTATTTTCCTTAGGTTCTTGCTGCAACTTTTCCTTCACTTGATTGAAGAAATCATCTTCCAACAAGAGGTTCTTAAGCCTCTATTGAATGTTGGACTCTCATATACTTGTTGTTGCTAAGTGTATTTTTTGAATGCTTCAGCTGAGTGCGTCAGCTACTTTGTTATCTTTTCCTTTTGTTGGTTTTCTACTCTTCTACTTAGGATTCTTATCGGTTATCCTGATCCTACCTTATTTTCATAGATTGAACCCGGTTCAGATTTGATAAGCTCCCAACAAAATCCCTCTAAAACTATCGACCCCTATGGTAGACCAGAAGGAAACATGACACAAATGGTGTACTGCGTAGCGTCACCCGAGATAGCTCTATGGGTGGATGAAATACCCAGGTGCATGAAACTTGGGAATGAGTGGAGATCTTCGATTGTATCTTGTAATATTTATTTATTCAGTTTAACATTTGATTGTAGAAGTCATTTTATTCATGCATGCAGAATACCAGAGTTAACTAGTTAATTCATTCATCTAACATTCGCCACTTAACAACAATAAAGATGCATACATTCATTCACACAACATAGGTGTTACCGTCGTTCACCCCCTCCTCGGCTACGTCCACAAAGATATGTCTCTCAAGCTCTTTATTATGGGTCGGTGCCACACATGTTTATAATCTTAGATCTTACTCTATTCAACAGGCTCCTCGATTCTTGTGAGGCTGAATAGATCGCACCAGGCTCCTCAACCTGCGATCTAACCCTCGGAATCAAGTCGTTCCCTGCTTCCCTAGCTCACCATATTATTGAGTAGTACAGTTCTTACCACTCTCTTCTATTCGTTCTCTGATCTCGTCCTCTATTTGTTCTCTCTCTCTTACTCGGCCCCTTTATTCCTCTAAGTAATACCTATTTATATTCTTGGCTCATCATCCATTACAATACATTGCAAAAACTGTAACCCTAACGTCGTTAGGTATTCCTTAAGTGCATGCCTCGCCTTCTTCCCTCACATGTGCTGATTTTACTTCCAGTTGTCCTTTCCTCCTTTCATGCTTCTCTTCCCAAAAATAGCCTTTCCTCCTGACTAGGTCTGCATCCAACAGGCCCCCAACACTAACATGTGGCTCATCCCAAACCACCTGAACTTTGTGCGCTTCTTCAACATCTCCTGCGAGAGTCTAGAACTTATCTGTGAGTTCCCTTGCTTGTGTTTGAGCTTGTGCAGTCTTTTCTCTGAGTGCGTCCAATACTTGTGATGTAATCTCCTCATTGACCATCCCTATGCACTCTGCCTGAATTTGTGCCATGTTCTTCTTTGCCTCTTCTTCCTACGCAATGACCTTCGTTGCTAGCTCTTGGAGAGGTTCCATTTGAGATTCTTGATCCTTCTTCTGTGTCTGTGTGGCTATGAGTTATGCTTGCATCTTCTTTATATCTTGTACTCCTTTGAGGCGCTCAGTGATATTCATCATCTTCTTCCTCTGCTTGAGGTCCTAGATAGTTTGCCTTATATTTTCCTCTTCCTGGTCCCACTGTTGGACCTATTGATCCTCCTCCAACTTTTTCCATAGTTGTGTTTCTCAATCAAACAAGTTGACAGTTTCATTTACTTGTCATTCCATTTATTCCATCTGCCCTATTTCTTACTGCTTCATGTGTTCCTTAACCTCCGAGGGAGTGGTGGGGATGATTTGTTCCTGGATGTTCTCGATCTCCTACCTGTATTGATCAATTTTTTGAGTCATCGTGGCCTCTTCCACTTGCACACTCTTTGGAATTCTAAAAGAGGCTACAAAAAATATTTTCTCGAGCCTATCCATGCTATCTTTCTCATCTTTGGTCTCGAGCTTGACCTGATCGAGCACCAACTCCAACTCTTCTATGTTGTCCTTCTTGTGTTTCATCTCTGTTACGTATGTGTGTGCGTGCGACTATACCTCTTGCGTGACACTGACTTGTAGTTTATATAACACCTTGGTTGGTATCTTCCCCATTACCAACTGTATTTGTGCCAAATCTTTCAATGGTGTATGACCTACAATTTCATCCATGCGCACCATGTTGGGCGTAATGTGAAAATTCAATATTGTCTATGCTATCGTCTAGATCATATCGTGCTCTCTCAGCACATCCTTGGCTCCTGCTTGTGATCCTGCGGGGACTGACTCTATTCCTCTGTCTGCCCTATGCATTTCTCGGATCTTCTCTAGGAGTTGCCTCATGTTGGCCAACTCGTCCTCGATTCGGTCCCTTTGGTGTTGGGCATCCTTAAAGTCCTCAACTGCCCGATCATGGATTTTTTCAGCCACGAGGTCCACATTGTCCCCAGTGATTGTATATTCTGGTGGAATTTTGTGTGCCTTAGCCTTTTTGGGCGCACCCCCATTGTGTATGATCGACCTCTTGATCTGGCCTTGTTCCTATTGGGTAGCACTTGATGTGGTCCCATGTGTTGTCTCAGTCTCTTTTTCCTTTTCCTGCGATGCCTGGGTGGTGTCCTCTTTTCTCGCCTGGGTACCTTTCTTTAGCACACCCCTTTCTTCCGTTGTGTCATATTCTAACCTGGATTTGACATATTGGGCATCGTTTTGTCTCCTGCATGTGTCTGTTCTTTCCCTACATCAACCTCCTTATCTATGGACATCTCTTGAATTAGACCTGAGACTCTCCAATCATCTTGCCAATCCTTGATGGACATCTCTACGTCCTTTTCTTTGACGCAGTATCGCACTTGTAGCCATTCCTTCTCAACATTCTTTCATGCTTGGATCCATATTGTATGCCTGGTCACTTTAAAGTTGTCTATGCCCTGATATTGTGCGACCACTTCTAGCATAATCCGCCAAGTGTTGGCAAGGATTTCATGTAGGTCGTTTTAGAACCCTACGAACATTCCTGCATTTTCACTTTTTTGGGGGGGGTATGAAGTGCTCCCCAATGATAGGTATCATGTTGCACAGAAATGAGTGGATTTATCGCAAAAGTATGTATATTTAGGCTCCCTCCATATGACCAAGGTGATCAGGATGAGTAGCCATGAGTAGTGGAACTATGTCCCCAGGTCTTGTGCATCCTTGCAAACTTCAAAGAACATATTTAACAAGTACGGGGCCTAGCTAAGTATAGCGCCCTCCACACACTGTGCTGCAGCTATGACGACCCTGATAGGGACTTCCTCCTTGTGGAACTTCCTGAGAAACTTGCATGCCATGAGTTTGGTGGTTATTCTTGTTGTTGCATCATTGATGTGCTTGATGATTATTCTGCGCGAGCCTCTTTCTGTGCCATACGACTTATTCATTTCCTCATCCAACGCCTTCTCCTTTTTATTTTCATCGAGGAACTACATGAGGCTCTCTCCCCGAGATGAAAGCCCTATAATAAATGCAATGAGTTCTATGTCTATCGAGACGGGCTCTTCCACCCATAGGTATTCTCATTAGGTAGCTACCATTAGCTACTTGACGCAATTATTTACGTTGTAGCCCCTTCCAAAGTGTGGGATATCCAACAGGTTTAGAATGTCGGTGTTGGCCAGTTCGATTGCCCACTGTTTTGGTTGTACAATTGGTTCATCGAAGGGTCCTATACCCATGGTATCTAGGTAAAATTTATTTTCAAGCTGAGGAAACTTGTCCATGTTGGTCACATTGTGATCTGAGTACTATTTTTTTTCCACACAGCCTAACATGTTAGCCGCGATACACACCCCTTCTGGAATGCATGGTAAGACTATGGTTTTTGTAGCCTGCATGCACGGTGATATTGCTATTGGTTGCTTGTCCTTCCATTGTGGTGGTTGAATCGAGGTTCCAGCCTCCATTGTTCTCTCCTATGTATACGCCTTTGGTCGACCGATGACATCTTCTACTATGCCCTCATGTTGCTTCTCTAGCATTGTTGTGTGTGACCTTTATCATATGACCACTTTTGTCTGGTTTGGGACCGTCCCATTAACCCTCATGGATTCTTCAGAGTTTTCATGGGGTGAAGGATTTCCTATTTCCTTGGCCTACTAGCTCTATCCCACTTATGGTATATCGATATCCATGCCCACTGCGGTTGTTTGTTGGGTTTGCTCCACCACGGGTGTGGGGCTCCCTGGTTCCATATTGGGAGAAGTAATTTCGTCCAATTTGATGAATTTAGTAGTCCCTGGTGGTTCATGTTCGCTTCCCTATGGTTGTTGAGGTGATCTAAGGTTGCTTCAAGGTCGTATGCAGGCCTGGCTTGGCGCTCCTAGCTTGGGTGGTGCCATGGTGGTTAAAATGGTCTCCACTAATCTTAGTTCATTCTGTAACTCCTGCAAAATCAATCTTTTTTTTGTATACTCTGTCTCTCTACTCTTTTCTCGATTTCACAATAACCCTTCTGTTACCCTCGTTTTTTCCTTATATAGAAATTGTGTGAAACTTCTCAGAGAAGTTACCCAAGTTGTGTTTTGAAAGAACTAGCACTTACCGTGTACCTACCATTGAATTCCATTGACACCACCAGTTGGCACAATTGATGTGATGTCCCATCAATCATTATTTCCATTCAATTTTGATAGACTCCGTCAGTTGGAGCCTATTTGTCGTAACTGTCATTTCCACAATTTCTGCCTTTTTCTGACCATTGGTCCTTTCTCCATCTCGCTAACATTTCTGAGTGCATGTGATGTTGTTTGGCCAGTGCACGTGGACCTTTTCTTTTCATCGTGTTATGTTTCCTTTCACCAGTTGTTTTCTTTTGATGTCTGGTGTAGTAACCCCTTTGTTACTGTGCATATTCCTTTGTTTTTTTGTTTTTTGTTTTTTAAGTGTTAGGAGGTCGATTGTCCCGATACAGCTTCAATCGACTCCCATTGATCATTCCTCTAAGTTTTGTTCCTCCTAAATCCTTCAACTATATATCTCCCACATCTGTGACAGTCTTTACTTCATATGGTCCCAACTAATGCATTCTGAGTTTTCCTGGGTGTTGAAGAGATTTATTGTTGTACACCAATACTAGGTCTCCCTCCTTGAAAGTTTTCCTCTTGATATGTCTATCATGCCAAGATTTGTCCCTTGCTTTCTGTACTTCTTGGTGAAACCCTGCTAGAATCCTATCTTCTTCCATGATCATCAGTTGACTTAGCCTTTCTTGTACTGTGCCTTTCTATGTCATGTTTGTAATTGTTGCTACACACAGACTAGGTACCAAAAAATATAATGGCACCACTACTTCTTGTCCATACACCAATCTGAATGGTGTATTCCCTATCAATTTTTTGCATGTGGTCTTGTATTCCCACAGTACTATTGGTATATTCAATTCTCAATCGTCCCTATTAACACTGCAAATCTTTGTCAGTGCATTTTTGAGGATCTTATTAAAGGTTGTTCCATTTGCTTGAGGATGGCATGGTTTACTCTTTTGATGATAAACTTCAAACTCCTCAGTCATCGCCTTAATAGTGTTGTTAATGAAGTGAGTGCCTTGGTCACTCATCAAAATCCTTGGGCATCCAAATCTAGTGATCACTTTCTCAAACAAGAAGTGTTTTTTTGTCTTTGCACTATAATCTCTTACTGGTGTTGCTTCTGCCCATCTTGTTAAGTACTCTGTCACAATAATAATATACCTCGCTCCTGACCTTTTTGATGGTGGGTTAATTGGTCCCACAAAATCTATTTCCCATTTTTCGAATACCTGTAAGGTTACTTGTGGTATCAGGGGCATCTCGTCCTATCTATTCGATTTACCAACCCTCTGACATACATCACATCTCTAGCAGTAGTCCTTTGAGTCTCTGTGAATGGTCGGCCACCATTTTCCTACATGCAATACCTTATGCGCGGTATCTTTTCCAGCATAATGTCCTCCTTCTATTCCCTCATGGGATTCTACTAAAATCCTAGGTATTTCATGTTCTAGTACACATCTTCTCAAGATATTTTCTACACCCATAGTGTATAAGTGTCATGTAATCAATTGATAGTCTGCAGCCCTGACTACCATATTTTTCTTCTGTGCAGTGTTGCATTCTTGTGGCGCAGTCCTTGTACTCAGGTATTGAATGATGTATGCAAAATATTCATCATCTACTTGGACTAAAAATAACTGTGCATCGGGAAAGTTGTCCTCTAGATTCGTAGGTTCCTCTCTATTAGTGATCCTTGATAGGTGATCAGGTCCTACATTCAAATTCTCTGGTTTGACTATCACTTCGAAGTCAAATTCCTGTAACATCAATAACAATCTACAAATTCTCCCCCCCCAACACTGGATTTTTGAAGAGGTATTTGAGAGTTGAATGGTCTGTAAAAATATTGAAATGTTTTCCCAATAAGTAATGTTTGAACTTCTAAAGCGCATAGACCATAGCTAAGCCTTCTCTCTCTGTGGTATTGTAATTCTGCTCCGATTCTGATAGTTTTCTGCTAGCAAATTCTATAGGATGGTCCAATTCTCCTGCTATTGGCTACGCCAGAATAGCTCCAAGTGTTATGGCCGATGCATCTACATGCACATGGAATGTATTTTCCTAATCTGGGAATACTAGTATTGGTGTGGTTACCATCTTCTCTTTTAGGGTTTCCAATCCTCACTGTCAGTCCTCATTCCATTGAAACTTGTTGTATTTTCTTAACAATTTTTCCATTGGCACGGTGATCTGCACATACCCTTTTATAAATTTCCTATAGTATCATGTGTGTCCCAATGTTTCTCTTAACTGACGTACTGATTTTGGTGGTGGTAGATTAACAATTACTACAATCTTGGCAGGATCTACTAGCAATCCTTGTTTGCATACTATATGACCCAATAGTGTTCCGAAGATGCACTTCTTGATGTTTAACGATATTTGACATTGCCTGCATCTTTATAAAATCAACCTCAACACCCCTACATGGTCTTTCAAAAGACTATAGATTGTCCAATCATCCAGATATACCTCTAGAAACCGATGGATGAATTCTTTGAATGCAGCAATGACTACTCTAGAAAATATTGTCGGTTCATTCTTCAATCCAAATAGCATGACTGTGTACTGGTAGGATCCCCATTCTGTGGAAAAAGTGGTCTTGTATCTATCTTCCGGAGCTATCTTGATCCGATGGTATCCTTAGAATCCGTCATTGAATGAGTAAGCTTCATGTCCTCATACGTTTTCCATCACCTCATCTGTGAAAGGAGTAGGGAACAAGTCATGTAGGTGCATCATTCAACTTCCTTAGGTCGACACATATCCTTATCCCTCCCTTATTTTTCTCATGAACTACCATAGGGCTTACCCATTCAAATTCCTCTACAGGTTCTATGATTCCAGCTTCCAACATCCTGTCAATTTTTGCCTTCACTTTTTGTTTCTATATTGGGTTTAGTCTATATGGTCTCTGTCTTATCAAGATTTCCTCATATTTGAGAGGTATCTTCATTTCACCTAGCTCTCCTGCTACGCCTTTCATTTATGTGAACGTTGTTGGGAAAAATTCGTTGTACTCACGCAGTAACTCGGTTATTCTTTCCATTGTTTTCTCATCCCAGTAGTCTCCAATGCTAGCCATTTTGGGATTCTCAGTTGTCCCAATGTTGACTTTCTTCACCTTGATCGGAACAACAAATAATTTTGATTCTGGAGGTGGACCTTCCACTTCTCTTTCACCTTCAACTTTCACAATATGAATGTTTCGTAGGTTGTCTTCATCTGGTGCTTCTTCCTACATATGGTAGCATGATAGTAGTTCTTACTGTTTGTTTATTCTGTTATTTTTCTTCTATAATGAGTTCAAATTTTGGTTCTTTAATGAATATCACCCCTCTTATTTGTTTAACTGTATAGTCTATGTTGGGGTTCTCATGCTCAAATGAGAAAGTGACTGTAAAGTTCTGTTGTAATAATGTCTAGTTTGAAGTTCCTCTGCGCAATTCCTAGTCTGTATACCAGTTTGCTAG
This sequence comes from Picea engelmannii, assembly GCA_009831015.1. NCBI lineage: Eukaryota > Viridiplantae > Streptophyta > Pinopsida > Pinales > Pinaceae > Picea > Picea engelmannii. The sequence goes on from ML782405.1 coordinate 506,560, forward strand.
AATCCCTTCTAATGTGTGAACAAAATGATGAGGCCATTCCTCTGGTGGTGTCATCCTCCATAATGTTCTGCACTTCTCCAAGTGTTTTTTCGGTGCCCCATGTTCATGATATTTATACAGTTGGTTGCTTCCTTGTTCTACGCCAAACATGATGCACAGTAACCGCTTACATTGGTATCAGTCCTTAACTGTCTCTTTGTGCACACACCACCATCTTGCAGGTGTTGCCTTGAGTGCTATATCCAGGGATAAAATCCTATGATTTTCTAAGACTTCATCTTCGTATCATGTTAAGAATTCTTCTAATTCATTCACCCCATGCAAGTTGGGAGGTTCTCTTATCTTTGTACCTACCCATCTTATTGTGTGGTCTATTCGTGCGCATCTTCTTGTGGAGACTTCATGTAACCTCTACTGCCAATTATCTAATCTCGTATATGATTATGACGTGCATGAGGTGATGCTTCTCCAACTGAGTACCCCATATGCAGTTGGGTTAACATAATCTTCTTCTCACGCGATTTTTCTGTACAACTAGTTAATTTCGTCCAAGTCTAAGCAAGTGAGTTCTACACACCTTTCCCCTTCTGATGGATCCAATGGCGCAATGACTCTATATTCTCTTGACTTGAATTTCATATTCCTCGTCTTTAATTTGATTATGGATTGATTTTCAAATGCCCGATCCAAGCCAACCAATGTTGGATAAGGTTTTGTTCCATCCACTATCTCTAATACTTCGAAATCAGCTTTAGTGCGCACTCCACCCAGATATATTGTTACCCTTTTTAGTCTTCCAATTGGTACAACTCAATGTTGGTTTGCTAGTTTCAGTTGAACAAGTGAAAAGCCTAATTTTGGTTCTCCCATACATTTCCATGTCTTCTTGGGTATCACATTTACTTCGGATCCTAAATCCAGTATAATATCTCCCATGTTGAAATCTCCAATGTTGGCGTTCAGTCTGAATTCTTTGCTTGTTCTCCTCCTTGTATGCAGATGATTAATTGTTTTTTGTTCTAGCTTTTCTTCTACCTTTGTGCTACATCTTTATAGCATATTCTGTAATATCTAAATAGATGATGGATCGTTTAGTAGTTTAACATAGGATTGCAAAAAAACCTTAATCGTGTTTACTTGTCCTAGGGGTTGTGCTTCTTTGGTGCGATCCAGTGATGGAGGAATATTGTATGTTGGTACTTCCTTATTATGTTGCATTGTTTATGTTGATGCAATGTCTGGATTCATGAATTCTTGTATGCCCTGCTTGAATATCTCCTTTTATTTCTACGTAACAAACTGCTTCTTTGGTTCAGAATTCTTCTTCACACATTGGTGTTTTGTTGGATCTTGTCTTACTGTGTCATTTCCTATCTTAGCTCCTCCCCACATAACTATGTTGATATTTCTTATGTCATCCCTTGCTTCTTTCGAAGTCCACTAAACATTCTGATTGTTCTAATTTCTCTTTTTCTAGATCTTCCCTAATAGTGTATGGAATTCTTTTGTGTCATTATCTGATGCATGACAATACATACATGTCGCGGGTGGAAGTGGACATTCTCTTGCATAGTGTCCTAGTTGTTGATAGTTTTTGCATACCACTGGTCCTCTGCCTCTTCCAAAGCCTCCTATTCCTCTTCCTCTTCCTCCACCTTTTTAGCCAGCTCGATCTCCTCGTGGTGCATTGTACTGGGGTGCCTGGTTATACTCCACAAGATTATAATGTGGTTGTGCGGTATTGTACTGCAGCTGTGCAGAGTTATACTAGGCTCATACTTGGTTAAACTGTGGTGCAGCTTCCCCAATCATCATTTCTACCTGCACCCTATAAGCATATGATGTTCTTTCCCTCATTAGGTCCATGGTCTTGCAATCATTGTCATCATGGCCTACTGACTTGAAAAAGTTTCAATATGAACTCTTAGGTATTGTCTGGTACTTCTGCATCATTGGGTAGTGATATGGATCAAGCCCCTGTTTCTTATAGATATCACACCATAGTCCTCTTGTTGGTAATGGGTTTGGCATTCTTTCTACCATGTACTGCGCGAATGTTGGACATTTGTTCTTATGGTGTCCTTATGTCCTACATGTGGTACACCAAATGGATTCTCTTTTGTCCTTACCTTTCTTCTGGTTTAGCTAGGATGTTAAGTTATTCAAATCCTCCTTCAACTCCTCTATGGATGGATATGTCTTCTGATATCGGTTATCTTCCAGTTGTAGCGATGCCTATAGAGCATCTTCCTGTTTTTGAAACTTGTGTTGTCGCAAAGGGTATTTCAAGTGTGGTAGAAGTGAATTGGCGAACAGATGCCTATGTTGCATATCTTTCATGACATACTTTAGCTTTCCCTTCAATCATTTGAATCTCTGGTCAATATCCCATATAGATTCCCCTAGTTTCTATCTCATCTCTATCATCTCATTCATGTATTGATCCTCTGAACTAGGCTTCTGGAATTCATTTATCAATAGCTTTTTGATATCTCCAATCATTTTGGTTGTTCCTGGTGGACTGTTTACAGCTAAACTCATGTACCAATCAAGTGCGTGATATCTAATTGTGCAAGTTTAGTATCCTCATCTATGATCAGTTTCACTTCCTAGATCTTTTCACAAATAAACAAGTGCTTCTAAGGGTCCTTCGATGCCTCTCCTTTGAATTCTGGTAATCTGATGGTGGGATCATGTCCTGTCATATTGAATGTTGAACTACTACCTCTGCATGGTCTATATTCTTGAATAATTATTCCTGAACTGGATCCCCCAGTTATTTTCCTTGTGTAGATGTATTTTATGTTGTCTTCCTTCTCCAGAAATTAGGTTGTCTAAATGGTGGTGTTCTTCTTGGTGTACTAGTTGCACATGGGTTTATGGGTTCCACACTGACACTGATATGGATAGGAGTTTTGCCTTCCATTCCCTCTCTTGGACCTCTCATCTACCTCTCATATGTCATGTGCGGGATTTCCTCAATATTCTCCACAACCCGAAGATCCTCTACCTCTTCTTCATCACTTGTCAAGCCCTCCCTCGCGGCTACGTCTCTCTTTTTGGTGTTCACCTTATATTTGTAGGGTAATCCACTGTGCATTCTTCCAGCTATTTCCATGGTCCTCTTGATTTGATCTTCATCCATCATGATTGGTTCCAAGGCCTTCTCCTTCTTTCCTTTATCCATTTCCCCTTCCATTTCTCCTGTCAGTGATTCCCCCCTTCCCCCATGCACGTAGGGAAGTTTCATTTTCTGGCGCCATTTTCATTAAACCTTTGTTATATAGTAATATCTTAGTAGAAGTATATAACGATATGATATACCTAACTCAAGGTCCCTTCAAGAACTCTTGTTATGTTGTGTTGTAAGACTTTATTGTATCTACTACAAATTATGTGATAAATCCTGCAACAATGTTGTCTAACCAAAAATCTACTACATGTGTAAATATATTATCAACTCGTTGTAACTATGTGATCTCTATAGGATTCCACTCTAGCTGTCTGATCCTATTTGTAGGATGGTTTTCTTTCAAACTTTGTATCCACTCCTGCAATACATGCGGGAACTCACAGAAAAATACTTCATATAAGTCGTTGAATACGTACTTGTCCAGATATTTGTGCGGTGTCAACTTCAGGTTTCTATTATCTTTCTGTGCAAACTCATGTTCCTTTTTTTTCAATCATCTCTCTATCTCTGCCTTCATTGGATTCCACGGTCTCAACATCCCCTTTTAGATTCTCATTCTCTCAATGTCTTATCATCCGATCTGGCATTCTTTTGACGCATCTTCCGTAAATATCATATGCTTAATCCCATCTTGTTCCAACCAACCGACAACGGAACCATTTTTTTTTTTCTAATCTTCTACTTAGAATTCTTATCGGTTATCTTGATCCTACCTTATTGTCATAAATTGACCCTGGTTCAGATTTGATAAGCTCCCAACAAAATCCCTCTAAAACTATCGGCCCCTCTAGTATACCAGAAGGCAACGTAGCACATATGGTGTACTGCGCATTCTCACCCGAGATAGCTCTATGGGTGGCTACAATACTCAGGTACTTGCAACCTGGGAATGAGTGGAGATTTGCGGTTGTATCTTGTAATATTTAAGTATTCAGTTTAACATCTTATTATAGCAGTCATTCTATGCATGCATGTGGAATACCAGAGTTAACTAGTTAATTCATTCATCTAACATTCACCACTTAACAACAATAATGACACATACATTCATTCACACAACACAGGTGTTACCGTGTTTCACCCCCTCCTGGGCTACTTCCAAAAATATCTGGCTCTCAATATCTTTATTATGGGTCAATAATATGTCATGTCACACCTGTTTACAATCTTAAATCTTACTCTCTTCAACAGGCTCCTAAATCCCTGTGAGGCTGACTAGATTGCACGAGGATCCTCAGCCTGCAATCTAACCCTTAGTATTGTGTCGCTCCCTGCTTCCCTAGCTCACCATCTTACTGAGTAGTACATTTCTTACCACTGTATATCATTTTTTCTCTACTCTCTTCCTCTCTTTCTTCTCTCTATCTCGCTCAGTCCCTTTATTCCTCTAAGTACTACCTATTTATATTCTTGGTTCATCAACAATTACAATACATTGCAAAAACCCTAACCCTAGCATTGTTAGGTATTCCTTTCATGTGTGCCTCTCATGCTTCCCTCACACGTGTTGTTTTTCCTTCCAGCTGTCTTTTCTTCCTTTCATGCTTCTCTTCCAAAAAATAGCCTTTCCTCCTGACTAGGTATGCATCCAACACCTTTTATATGCTTGATTTTGAATTCAAACTCATTGACCAATGCCATCCACCTATCCTATCTAGCATTCAACCTTGGTTGGTCAAACAAATACTTCAGACCACAATGGTCAGTCATGAGGATAAATATCCTCCCAAGCATGTAATGTCTCCACATCTTCAACGCATGTATAATTACGACAAGTTATAGGTCATGGGTAGAATACTTTTTCTCATGTTCATTCAGCTTTTGTGATTCATAACAAACCACTTTTCCTTATTACATGAGAAATCCATTGAGTCCCTCCTTGCAAGCATTTGTGCAAACCAAGAAGTCTTTTTATAGGTCTGCAATCCTTAAAATAAAGGCATTGGTCAACAATCATTTCAATTACGAGAAACTATCTTCACACTCTGGTGACCCTCACCAAACACCTTACAATTCAATGAAAGGGACCCATACACCTTTTTTACCCACCTCCGCCAAATTCTCCCATCTAAGACCTAGTTCTCCTTACTTGATTATACATCTACCAAGTACACTTGCTTCTCATCCATAATTTGGGAAACATCCCTCAAATACTACCTTCACTCCACCCAACCCACTTCCACTTCCCAAAAAAAAAACTCCTACCCTATGAACCAATGGTATGACTAGGAATGTAAGGATCTCTAGTTCTAGCTTTGACACACATTCATCGATGTTCACTCCTCCTACCCCAACCTCAAATATTCCTATCGTCATCTCCTCTTCTAGAAGAAATTCCTCTTTGTTTCTTAGAGGATACGAGATTGGTGTACTTCCCTTATTCACTGCCCAAAACACTTCTACTACACCATCCTTCCTCGCCACTCTCCCCTCCCATCTGACCTCAACCATGGATACCTATTCTTTCACATATACACACTCTATGATATTCCTTGGAAGCCCCAGATTCAGGTTACCTCTCCACCTTCTTCATGCTTCCTATTCTCAAACAGTGACATCAGGGAGGCAATTTTGGTGATGAGAAACAACAAATTAGCAGATGAGGAGGGTTTCTAGGCAGAGTTCTTTAAGCACGGTCTCTGTGCTCTAGTTCCACACTTGGTTGATCTATTCAACCATGTACTCTATACATGTTTTCCATTGGCATGATCACATCACATCATTCGTCTGATACACAAATCGGGCCCCAATTTAGATCCCAACAACTACAAGACTATCATGGTGGGCCACACACTCTTGAAGCTCTATGCCATGGTTCTCCATATGAATATATCTAAGGAGCTTGATCATAGATCCCCTAGAGCTATGGGACCAACATGATTCCAACTTGCTCATTAGACCATTGATCACATATTTACCCTTTGATCCATCATTAAGGAGGCATGACATCATTCTTTGAAAGTCTATTGTTTTTTGTAGATTTTCAGAAATATTTTGACACTGTCCCGAGAGAAGCCATGTTCCATAGGCTCATATACATTGGAATTTTCCAAACCCTATTCACTTCCATCATGCACCTATATAAGTTGTTATGTGGTCATCTTCGCATAGTTCACGGGATGTCTGATTTCATTAGGAATACCATTGGGGTTAAACGGGGTTACCCCTTTTCCCCCACCTTGTTTGGGATTTACATTGATGATTCAGATGTCTTTCTTCATGATCATATCTAGGATAGTTATGGGTGCCTCCTCCACCAGGTTTCAATATCCATCAAGCTCTATGTTGATTATGTGGTCCTCTTATCATCATCTCCAAAGGGGTTACAAACATAGTTGGATGCCTTATCTCTCTTCCATGACATTCGAAGTTAACGATCAACCTGTCTAAAACCAAGGTTATGATCTTCAGCGGATTGAAGAAGACCTCAAATCTTCATTTCTTCTTCAATCTAGGGGAGGAGATCGAGATCACCAACACCTACACATACCTAGGGGTGCAATTCTTGGGACCCCACTTCATTTTGTGATCATCCCTCCAGCCTTAGATCAATAAGGGATATGTATCCTTAGCCCTTCTCAAGAGATAATGCTTCCAACATTATTTTCATGATATCTCATCCAAGATGTAAGTCATTGAATCCCTTATCTGACCCGATTTTCTCTATGTCTTAGAGATTTGGGGGCCTTCTTTACTTTCCGGACCCTTCTCCTTCAATGCATCATTAGATGAAAGCAGAAAGTACCTCGGCACAACATCCTAGCAAATTTTGGGGCCCAACCCTTTCGACTTGAGACAATGTTCAAAATAGTCTCTTTTCTACATCACATCTAGAGATTCGTTGACTTAATGAAGGGGCGAGATTGGTACCTGTACTTGGCCTATTTCTCTTCAAATATGATTTCCCTCTATATCCCTTTGGTCCGAGCATGAGGTTGGTTTGCAGGGGTTTCAAATCTTTTAAAGTTTGTGGGTATTCAGATGGACCATCTCCTTCCGTTCAAATATTCCTTGGAAGCACCTAGCCACCTTCTACCTACCAGACAAGGGGTTGAACAAGATCATCAAAGATGAAATTTATAGGCAATTTCACCCAATCACTTGGGTTAAACCTCAAGGTGTTTACACCCAAATATGGCATTCTATGTTTAGCACTTTATGGAGATTAGAGGTGGGCTCATTTTCCGACCACAATATAGACTCTGCCATTGGTTGCACAGTATTTTCATTCCCTTAGATGAGTTCAGAGTGGTTTCTCATAGACTTCGAGTAGAAACCAACCACTAGATTGATCGATGAGACATGATCTACTAGTTATGCCATCTACAAGAGACTAAGATTGAGGAGGAATTTATCTTCCACTACCCCATCTACTATGAAATTAGGGGGAGGTTTCATTGCCTTAGGGGGACTTAGACCCTCGTTGGCTTCTTTAGATATATCGACCAGAGATGCTTGGCCTTATACATGCAGGATACCCTCAGGCTCCAAGCCCATTTTCTTCAGCCTCCTACTAGATCAGATTCTACCCAGCAACAAATCACTTATTTCTTCACGGTGCTACCCTCAAGAAGGGGCACTAAGAGATAGAGCAATATTAGCATAGCTCTGGACTCCAGATCAATGCGAACTCGTGGAGACTTCACCTATCTGATGATATTTTAATGACATGACCAAATCAAATCCCTTCCTAAGATACGGGCGAGATCCCCCAAGATTACTTGATGAACTACCACCCCTAGACAAAAACGTAGTGGAAAATCCATACATCCCACCAATTCTCCCTCTAGACATCATACTATACTAATCTTTCTTCATTCGGCCTCAAATGTTAGGAAAGATGAGTTTCTTCCATGACAGACCTACCTCATTACGTTTGGTTCTTCTTATTCCCGCATCTTCTCCTCCTATACATCTCCACCCCATAGTAAGTTTTTGGGCTTGGAGTCGAGGGTTGTTCATGCCTCAACTTGGTCTTGACTCTCTAGTCTACCTTACTCTACTTTATTTTCTGCATCTTTCCTTTTATAGGAGACCCTTTCGTACTCTTGTTTTGTAATGGCATCATTGTACTCAGCAATCTCTTTAACCTACTTTTGCGATCATCAATCGAACATTAATAAAATTATTTTATCTTATCTAATCAATTCTAAGCTAGATCCATCTCAACCATCAATCTATTAAATCACAAATCTATTACACATCAAAATTTATTTAAAAGATCCACCTTAACTTATGATTTTAGACTCTTTAATGACATATCCAAAACATGCCTTGTCATGACCATTCTTTGCTTTAAAATTGGGAATACCCTATTTCATATTATCATACTTTAAAATTGGGAGTACCTTATCCCAGAATATCATATATGTAAATAAATAATTATATCTCGTAATATCATACTTTAAAATCGGGAGTGCCTTATTCCATAATATCATACGTGTAAATAAATAATTATGGAATTGAAAAAATGTATTTATAACCATTAATATTATTATAACATTATTGTACATATCTATAATATCGTACATGTAAATAAATGATTATGGAATTTAAAAACTGTATTTATAATATTATAATATTATTGTACATATTTATAAAACATTCGTTGAAATATCAGAATTTTAGATGTTAATTTTATAGGGATAGTAAAATACTTGACATATTTCATTTAACTTTAGTTTAAATTATTAAGATAAACACTATAATTATATTTGTCTATTTAAATTATTAAGATAAACACTATAATTATATTTGTCTATTTAAATTATTAAATTATTTGTATCTATTTTTGTTAAGTTCTAAGGGATAGCTCAACTGGAAAGGCATGCACACACTCTCCCAGTTTGGGGAGAGGTCATGAGTTTGAGCCTAGCTATGAGTCCCTAGGGCTGTTGCGTTCCACACCCATATCATCCACTATGTGGGGAAGTATCGGGGTGGGTTCCCAGCGGGTTAATTTCTCATCTGGAAAGTGGTATCTTTTGTCATATTTTTTTTAATTTATGTATTGCTCCCACCTTACTTCCGACTGGTACATTCATTTCCATTACCTTCCAATTCGATGAAGGGGAACCGTACACATTTTTTACCCACCTCCGCCAAATTCTCCCATTTGAGACCTAGTTCTCCTTACTTGATTATACATCTACCAAGTACACTTGCCTCTCATCCATAATTTGGGAAACATCCCTCAAATACTACCTTCACTCCACCCAACCCACTTCCACTTCCCAAAAAAACAACTCCCGCCCTATCAACTGATGGTATGACCAGGAATGTAAGGATCTCCAATTCTAGCTTCGACACACATTCATCGATGTTCACTCCTCCTACCCCAACCTCAAATATTCCTATCACCATCTCCTCTTCTAGAAGAAATTCCTCTTTGTTTCTTAGAGGATACAATATTGGTGTACTTCCCTTATTCACCGCCCCAAACACTTCTACTACACCATCCTTCCTCACCACTCTCCCCTCCCATCTGACCTCAACCTTGGATCCCTATTCTTTCACATATACACACTCTATGATATTCCTTGGAAGCCCCAGATTCAGGTTACCTCTCCACCTTCTTCATGCTTCCTATTCTCAAACAATAACATCAGGAAGGCTATTTTGGTGATGAGAAACAACAAATTAGCAAATGAGGAGGGTTTATAGGCAAATTTATTTAAGCATGGTCTCCATGCTCTGGTTCCACACTTGGTTGATCTATTCAACCATGTAGTCTATACATGCTTTCCATTGGCATGATCACATCACATCATTCATCCGATAGACAAATCGGGCTCCAGTTTGGATCCCAACAACTACAAGACTATCATGGTGGGCCACACACTCTCAAAGCTCTATGCCACGGTTCTCCATATGAATCTCTCTAAGGAGCTTGATCATAGATCCCCTAGAGCTACGGAACCAACATGATTCCAACCTGCTAATTAGACCATTGATCACATATTTACCCTATGATCCATCATTAAGGAGGCATGACATCATTCTTTGAAAGTCTATTGTTGCTTTGTAGATTTTCAAAAATATTTTGACACTATCCTGAGAGAAGCAATTTTCCATAGGCTCATATACATTGGAATTTCCCAAACCCTATTGACTGCCATCATGCACCTATATCAATTGGCATGTGGCCATCTCTGCACAGTTCATGGGATGTCTGATTTCATTAGGAATACCATTGGGGTTAAATGGGGTTTCCCCTTTTCCCCCACCTTGTTTGGGATTTACATTGATGATTTGGATGCCTTTCTTCATGATCATATCTAGGATAGGTATGGGTGTCTCCTCCACCAGGTTTCAATACCCATCAAGCTCTGTGTTGATTATGTGGTCCTCTTATCATCCTCTCCAGAGCGGTTACAGAGATAGTTGGATGCCTTAGCTCTCTTATGTGACATAAGTTAACGATCAACCTGTCTAAAACCAAGGTTATGATCTTCAGTGGATTGAAGAAGACCTCAAACCTTCATTTCTTCTTCAATATAGGGGAGGTGATCGAGATCACCAACACCTACACATACCTAGGGGTGCAATTCTCGGGACCCCACTTCATTTTGTGATCATCCCTCCAGCCTCCGATCAATAAGGGATATGTATCCTTAGCCCTTCTCGAGAGATAGTGCTTCCAACATTATTTTCATGATATCTCATCCAATATGTAAGCCATTGAATCCCTTATCCGACCCATTTTTCTCTATGGCTTAGAGATTTGTAGGTCTTCTTTACTTGAGTATGATTGGGCCTTAGTTGAGAGACTCTAGACCCTTCTCCTTCAATGCATCATTAGATGCAAGCAGAAAGTCCCTCGGCACAACATCCTAGCAAAGTTTGGGGCCCAACCCTTCCGGCTTGAGACAATGTTCAAAATTGTCTCTTTTCTACATCACATCTAGAGATTCGCTGACTTAGTGAAGGGGCGAGATTGGTACCCGTACTTGGCCTATTTCTCTTCAAATACCATTTCCCTCTATATCCCTTTGGTCCAAGCATGAGGTTGGTTTACGAGGGTTTCAAATCTTTTAGAGTTTGTGGGTATTCAGATGGACCATCTCCCTCCATTCAAATATTCCTTGGAAGCACCTAGCCACCTTCTACCTACCAGACAAGGGGTTGAAGAAGATCATCAAAGATGACATTTATAGGCAATTTCACCCAATCACTTGGGTTAAACCTCAAGGTGTTTACACCCAAATATGGCATTCTATGTTGAGCACTTCATGGAGCTTAGAGTTGGGCTCATTTTCCGACCATAGTATAGAGTCTGTCATTAGATGCATAGTATTTGCATTCCCTTAGACGAGTTCAGAGTGGTTTCTCATAGACCTCAAGTAGAAACCAACCACTAGATTGATCGATGAGACATGATTTTCTAGTTATGCCATCTACAGGAGACTAAGATTGAGGAGGAATTTATCTTCCACTACCCCATCTACTATGAAATTAGGGTGAGGTTTCATAGCCTCAGGGGGGCTTAGACCCTCGTTGGCTTCTTTAGATATGTCGACCAGAGATGCTTGGCCTTATACATGCAGGAGACCCTCAGGCTCCAAGCCCATTTTCTTCAGCCTCCTACTAGATTAAACTCTACCCAGTAACAAATCACTTATTTCTTCACGGTGCTACCCACAAGAAGGGGCACTAAGAGATAGAGCAATATTAGCATAGCTCTAGAATCCAGATCAATGCGAACTCGTGGAGACTTTCCCTATCCGATGATATTTTAACGACATGACCAGATCAAATACCTTCCCAAGAGATGGGCGAGATCCCCCAAGCTTCAGTGATGAACTACCACCTCTAGACAATATCGTATTGGAAAATCCATGCATCCCACCAGTTCTCCCTCTAGACATCATATTATACTAAGCTTTCTTCATTCGGCCTCAAATGTTAGGAAAGATGAGTTTCTTCCATGACAGACCTACCTCATTACGTTTGGTTTTTCTTATTCCTGCATCTTCTCCTCCTATAAATCTCCACCCCAGAGCAAGTTTTTGGGCTTGGAGTCGAGGGTTATTCATGGATCAACTTGGTCTTGACTCTCTAGTCTACCTTACTCTACTTTACTTTCTGCATCTTTCCTTTTATAGGAGACCCTTTCGTACTCTTGTTTTGTAATGGCATCATTGTACTCAGCAATCTCTTTAACCTACTTTTGTGGTCATTAGTCGAACATTAATAAAATTATTTTATCTTATCTAATCAATCCTAATCTAGATACATCTTAACCATCAATCTATTAAATCACATATCTATTACACATCAAAATTTATCTAAAATATCCACCTTAACTTCTGATTTTAGACTCTTTAATGACATATCCAAAACATGTCAAGACCATTCTTTGCTTTAAAATTGGGAATACCCTATTTCATATTATCATACTTTAAAATTGGGAGTACCTTATCCGAGAATATCATTTATGTAAATAAATAATTATATCTCATAATATCATACTTTAAAATCAGGAGTGCCTTATTCCATAATATCATATGTGTAAATAAATAATTATGGAATTTAAAAATTGTATTTATAATATTATTGTACATATTTATAAAACATTCGTTGAAATATCAGAATTTTAGATGTTAATTTTATAGGGATAGTAAAATAATCGACACATATCATTTAATTTTAGTTTAAATTATTAAGATAAACACTATAATTATATTTGTCTCTTTAAATTATTAAATTATTTGTATCTTTTTTTGTTAAGTTCCAAGGGATAGCTCAATTGGAATGGCGTGCGCACATTTCCCCGGTTTCGGGAGAGGTCACGGGTTCGAACCTAGATATGAGTTCGTGGGGTTGTTGCTTTCCACTCCCATATCATCCACTATGTGGGGAAATATCGAGGTGGGTTCCCAGCAGGTTAATTTCTCATCTGGAAAGTGGTATCTTTTGTCATATTTTTTTTAATTTATGTATCGTTCCTACCTTACTTCCGATTGGTATGTTCATTTTCATTACCTTCCAATTCGATGAAGGGGACCCATAGACCTTTTTTACCCACCTCCGCAAAATTCTCCCATCTGAGACCTAGTTCTCCTTACTTGATTATACATCTACCAAGTACACTTGCCTCTCATCCATAATTTGGGAAACATCCCTCAAATACTACCTTCACTCCACCCAACCCACTTCCACTTCCCAAAAAAACAACTCCTACCCTATGAATCGATGGTATGACTAGGAATGTAAGGATCTCCAGTTCTAGCTTCAACACACATTCATCGATGTTCACTCCTCCTACCCCAACCTCAAATATTCCTATCATCATCTCCTCTTCCAGAAGAAATTCCTCTTTGTTTCTTAGAGGATACGAGACTAGTGTACTTCCCTTATTCACTGCCCCAAACACTTCTACTACACCATCCTTCCTCACCACTCTCCCCTCCCATCTGACCTCAACCTTGGATCCCTATTCTTTCACATATACACACTCTATGATATTCCTTGAAAGCCCCAGATTCAGGTTACCTCTCCACCTTCTTCATGCTTCCTATTCTCAGACAGTGACATCAGGGAGGCCATTTTGGTGATGAGAAACAACAAATTAGAAGATGAGGAGGCTTTCTAGGGAGAGTTCTTTAAGCACGGTCTCCGTGCTCTGGTTCCATACTTGGTTGATATATTCAACCATGTAGTCTATACATGTTTTCCATTGGCATGATCACATCACATCATTCATTCGATACACAAATCAGGCCCCAGTTTAGATCCCAACAACTACAAGACTATCATGGTGGGCCACACACTCTCGAAGCTCTATGTCACGGTTCTCCATATGAATCTCTCTAAGGATATTGATTATAGATCCCCTAGAGCTACAGGACCAACATGATTCCAACCTTCTCATTAGATGATTGATCACATGTTTACCCTCTGATCCATCATTAAGGAGGCATGACATCATTCTTTGAAAGACTATTGTTGCTTTGTAGATTTTCAAAAATATTTTGACACTGTCCCAAGAGAAGCCATGTTCCATAGGCTCATATACATTGGAATTTACCAAACCCTATTGATTTCCATCATGCGCCTATATCAGTTGGTATGTGGTCATCTCCGCACAGTTCACGGGATGTCTAATTTCATTAGGAATACCATTGGGGTTAAATGGGGTTTCCCCTTTTCCCCCACCTTGTTTGGGATTTACATTGATGATTTGGATGCCTTTCTAGGATAGTTATGGGTGCCTCCTCCACCAGGTTTCAATATCCATCAAGCTCTGTGTTGATTATGTGGTCCTCTTATCATCATCTCCAGAGGGGTTACAGACATAGTTGGATGCCTCATCTCTCTTCCATGACATTCGAAGTTAACGATCAACCTGTCTAAAACCAAGGTTATGATCTTCAGTGGATTGAAGAAGACCTCAAACCTTCATTTCTTCTTCAATCTATGGGAGGAGATCGAGATCACCAACACCTACACATACCTAGGGGTGCAATTCTTAGGACCCCACTTCATTTTGTGATCATCCCTCCAGCCTCGGATCAATAAGGGATATGTATCCTTAGCCCTTCTTGAGAGATAGTGCTTCCAACATTATTTTCATGATATCTCATCCAAGATGTAAGTCATCGAATCCCTTATCCAACCCATTTTTCTCTATGGCTTAGAGATTTGGGGGCCTTCTTTACTTGAGTATGATTGGGCCTCAGTTGAGAGATTCCAAACCCTTCTCCTTCAATGCATCATTAGATGCAAGAAGAAAGTCCCTCGGCACAACATCCTAGCAAAGTTTGGGGCCCAACCCTTCCGACTTGAGACAATGTTCAAAATAGTCTCTTTTCTACATCACATCTAGAGATTTGTTGACTTGATGAAGGGGCGAGATTGGTACCTGTACTTGGCCTATTTCTCTTCAAATACCATTTCCTTCTATATCCCTTTGGTCCAAGCATGAGGTTGGTTTGCAGAGGTTTCAAATATTTTAGAGTTTGAGGGTATTCAGATGGACCATCTTCCTCCGTTCAAATATTCCTTGGAAGCACCAACCACATTCTACCTACCAGACAAGGGGTTGAACAAGATCATCAAAGATGACATTTATAGGCAATTTCACCTGATCACTTGGGTTAAACCTCAAGGTGTTTACACCCAAATATGGCATTCTATGTTGAGCACTTCATGGAGCTTAGAGGTGGGCCCATTTTCCGACCACAGTATAGACTCTACCATTGGGTGCACAGTATTTTCATTCCCTTAGACGAGTTCAGAGTGGTTTCTCATAGACTTTGAGTAGAAACCAACCACTAGATTGATCGATAAGACATGATCTTCTAGTTATTCCATCTACAAGAGACTAAGATTGAGGAGGAATTTATCTTCCACTACCCCATCTACTATGAAATTGGGGGGAGGTTTCATTGCCTCAGGGGGACTTAGACCCTCATTGCATTCTTTAGATATATCGACCAGAGATGCTTGGCTTTATACATGCAGGAGACCCTCAAGCTCCAAGCCCATTTTCTTCAGCCTCCTACTAGATCAGACTCTACCCAACAAAAAATCACTTATTTCTTCACGATGCTACCCTCAAAAAGGGGCACTAAGAGATAGAGCAATATAAGCATAGCTCTGGACTCCAGATCAATGCGAATGCATGGAGACTTCCCCTATTCGACGATATTTTAACTACATGACCAGATCAAATCCCTTCCCAAGAGACGGGCGAGATCCCCCAAGCTTCAGTGATGAACTACCACCTCCAGACAATAACGTAGTGGAAAATCCATACATCCCACCAGTTCTCCCTCTAGACATCATACTATACTAAGCTTTCTTCATTCGACCTCAAATGTTAGGAAAGATGAGTTTCTTCCATGACAGACCTACCTCATTACGTTTGGTTATTCTTATTCCCGCATCTTCTCCTCCTATACATCTCCACCCTAGAGCAAGTTTTTGGGCTTTAAGTTGAGGGTTGTTCATGCCTCAACTTGGTCTTGACTCTCTAGTCTACCTTACTCTACTTTACTTTCTGCATCTTTCCTTTTATAGGAGACCCTTTCATACTCTTGTTTTGTAATGGCATCATTGTACTCAACAATCTCTTTAACCTACTTTTGTGGTCATCAGTCGAACATTAATAAAATTATTTTATCTTATCTAATTAATCCTAAGCTAGATCCATCTCAACCATCAATCTATTAAATCACATATCTATTACACATCGAAATTTATTTAAAGATCTACCTTAACTTCTGATTTTAGAATCTTTAATGACATATCCAAAACATGCCTTTTCAAGACCATTCTTTGCTTTAAAATTGGGAATACCCTATTTCATATTATCATACTTTAAAATTGGGAGTACCTTTTCCCATAATATCATATATGTAAATAAATAATTATATCTCGTAATATCATACTTTAAAATTAGGAGTGCCTTATTCCATAATATCATACGTGTAAAAAAAAATTATGGAATTTAAAAAATGTATTTATAACTATTAATATTATTATAACATTATTTTACATATTTATAATATCGTACGTGTAAATAAATAATTATGGAATTTAAAAACTGTATTTATAATATTATAATATTATTGTACATATTTATAAAACATTCGTTGAAATATCAGAATTTTAGATGTTAATTTTATAGGGATAGTAAAATACTCGACATATATCATTTAATTTTAGTTTAAATTATTAAGATAAACACTATAATTATATTTGTCTATTTAAATTATTAAACTATTTGTTTCTTTTTTTGTTAAGTTTTAAGGGATAGCTCAGTTGGAAAGATGTATGCACACTCTTCCATTTTGGGGAGAGGTCATGGGTTCGAGTCTAGCTATGAGTCCCTGGGGCTACTGCTTTCCACTCCCATATCATCCACTATGTGGGGAAGTATCGGGGTGGGTTCCCAGCGGGTTAATTTCTCATCTAGAAAGTGGTATCTTTTGTCATATTTTTTTTAATTTTTGTATCGTTCCTACGTTACTTCCGACTGGTACGTTCATTTTCATTACTCTTTGCAACCGAAAACGAAAAACACACACAAATAGCAAATAAATAACTTCCTTGTTTTTTCATTGGTGACCCCTCATTTTGATATTGCGTCTAATCAGCCCCTTTCCATATCTTTTTTTCTCTACCATTGATTCCTAAGACAACTTCGAGCTTGTTCATAGTATTTAAGTTTCTTCTGTGTTTGAACAACATAAAAATGAAAGTTGAGGCCTACATCGTGTCACAAATTTGACACCCTTGCAGGTGTGGATTAACTTGTCCAAGATTGGTCATCTCACATAGAATCTTTATTCGTTATTCTCCTTACAGCATCACTGGTTCGAGCTTGTCCCTATTCCTGACATCAAGCTGATGCATGTGCCCTAGTGTTCCAGAACAAGGGACTAGGAATTGTTAATTGGGTTCTTCAGTTGGATTCGCGTGCATTTTTTTCCCACTGAAAATTCATAATCATAAGGAGATCTGATCCAGTAAATCTATATGCTACTCTATTGTAAGCAGTAGCATAGCTCTTCAAACCAATCAATCAATCAATCTGAATTTTCAATGTGCAGGTTGTAGGCAGTGATCAAAATTGAACCCTTCTTAGTTCTTCCTAGTCCTTCCAATGGATTCAAATCTCTCCTTAAAGAGTAATTCAAAAGGCAGTCTAAAAAGAGAGGTAATTTTTTTAAATCAATTTTCATTCATTCATTTATGTTGTCATTTATGAAGTACGACAAATATCATAAAATGTCAAAAGAAGGCTCAAAGTTTTAATAACTCTTCAATGTCCTCTCATCCAATGCTTGGTTGGTCAATGAGCATTGGTTCATCAAACAATACTTGTCTTTGGCATCTAAAGACTAAACTCATCTCTATTTTAGTTGGCTTTTATCTTGATACGGTGTACTCTTCCATGATCTACCCTTCCACGGCATTAAATTCATCACATATCTCACACCTAGATAAATATCCTACCACTGTATTGGCATATGCACTATTTTATGTGTCAATTAATGAAAACTTACCAAATAATCTTAGACATGTTTTCTTTGTAAATCCCCACTTGAATTCATGTGATATGAGCATTGTTGATTCTTGTCAATATAGGAATCAGCATCGCATTTAGTTTACATCATGTTTTTTAATCTCCCAGTCACCATAATGCTATTTGTTTTGTTATCGCATTTAGTTTACATGCTTCATGTTTTTGAATCCTACACTCACCACAATGCCATTTTTTTTGTTATCTTTTCCTTAGGCACTTGCCATAATGTCATTTCCTTTGTTATTTTCTTCATGTTTCTAGCAATATTGACATCATTGTGATGATACTTTGAAAATATTTTGAAAATGCCCCATACCTCTCTTTCCCCTTGCCCCATCCCAAGCCCAAGATCAAGAGATGTATACTTTTTAGCATTAATGATTGGAACAAATGAAACTGGGTGAGATTCTTAAGAAAGCTAGGGAGAAGGTAATATATTTTTTATTATCATCAAACTTATGCATTAGGGATTATGCTCTAACATCCCACTCTTTCATGCATTTTTGCATGGCTTGAGAGATAAAATGAACAATTAAATTCCTCAATAAAAATAATGTACTTGGTATTGATGAGTAATTTTGTTTAGTTTTGTGTTTCTATGTATCTTGGGAAGCTCCAAATCATAAACATTTTTAACTTAAATAATAAGCAATGGATACAGTCATGCTATATTGTCATGTTTTTAGAGGCCTTTAATGCAAGTAAGGTCTCTTCATTGATTTTATATTATTTTGATAGAATTATCATCCTTAAACAAAGGCCTCAAGATCTATTATAATTTATTCTTTTCTAATGAGATCTAAAACAAACATGACTCCTATGGTTAAACGGGATTGGTGTATGCTCAAATGTGAACATAAGATGTAGTACTTATGCATCATATGGATACATAGATTACATCATCTCTTATATTGGTGTTCACAAAAAAGTTTGATTTTATGATTTTGTCTAAAGTTTTATATTGTCATTTTTAACACTTTGAAATTCATTCAAAGAAAATGTGGCTCAATTATTATTTTTATTATTATTAATAATATTAATGTATATATAACCTATCAAAAGGTTATATTTAAAATTACAAGGTATAATTATTATTATTTTTTATTGAAATAATTGGAAGGGAACTATTTTATTTAGAATATTTTTTTGAAATGTGTACCTAGTTTACTCTTGTCAATTGAAGTACAACTAGTTTTTCAATTTTTCATCATGGAAAGGTCGAATCAATATATATCATTCAAATTTAAATTAAGAGTAGTCATTCAACTTGTAGGTACTTAATAGTCTGCATTTATCAAGATGGAATATTATTGCTTCAAATATCCAATTCGATGGCAAATATTTTTAGAGGAATCTCTTCAATAAAGTTTCGTTAGATATGTTATGTACTATGTAGTGGTTAATTGAAGTTTGGGAAATTTTTAATGAAAATCAAGACCATATAAGAGTTTGATGTTGTTTGTACATAATTATTGCCTATCTATCATCATCTTTAAAAGGATGGTGTTGGAGCCCCCGGGGGGGCAGCTCAATTGGCAAGTGCCATGAAAATGAAGTTCCATGAGGTTTCGAGTTCAATTCCCCCCGACTTACAATGTGTGTCGCGTAAGGGGCATCGTGGGCACACCTGGAGGTTATAGTGGTAGCAGTTGGATAACACGACCACGTGTAACGCGAGCACATGCCCAACTAGTTGTTGATTCCGCCAGACATAAAAAAAAAATTAAAAAAATAAAAAATAAATAATGATGGTGTTATGTCACTAGGGTTTGCAAGGTTTTGACATATTCCTACTATACAATGCATGCATAAGTGAAAGTACTTACATCATTATATTCAAAAGTGGTATGAAATGCAAACTCACTTATAATGTATTTTGTTGAGAATCCTAGTCATTGTACATTCAGACGTGATTTTGGCTTTGGAAAACTCCACTTTAGATGACCAAGTTGTCATTATGGGTGGATCATAGATAATGCTAAATTTATTTTGAGACTCCCATTTCCCCAAGTTATATTATAGGGATTGTTGAGGAAAATATTTACTTGGAGATGTTTTCTTTGTCTCAAGATGCAACTTTGGCTTTGGAAAACCCCAATTTAAATGACCAAGTTGTCATTATGGGTGGATCATATATAATATAAGGATTGTTGAGGAAAATATTTACTTGGAGATGTTTTATTTTGCTCAAGATTCAACTTTGGCTTTGGAAACCCAATTTAAATGACCAAGTTATCATTATGGGTAGATCATATATAATGAAAACTTACTTTGAGTCTCCTTTATTCCTAATTTATGGAGGTGAGGTGTTAGAAGAGAATCTTTACTTGGTGATAGTTCCTTTGGAAAACCCCAATTTAAATGACCAAGTTGTCATTATGGGTGGATCATATATAATGACAAATTACTTTGAGTCTCCTTTATTCCTAAGTTATGGAGGTGCTAGAAGAGAATATTTACTTGATGATAGTTCCTTTTTCTATAGATTGATTCTTTTGATTTATCTCTATGCATGATTTAGTATAATATGTTATTTAATGAAAAGACAAGAATGTGATGGTTTCAAGTTCTTCTTTAGGGGCTTCAAGTTTTTATTTTTGTGCTCTATTTGTGTTTTCACTTTTTGTTTCATTATTTAATAGTTTTGATTTCACTATAATATAGACTTTACCAAGTTCAGTAATTCAAGTTCAAAGCCAAGCTATAAATCTATCACCTGAATGGATGCTACGTAGGCAACCTCGTCCCTGGTGCTTTGTTTACTCAATCATTTTGCCAGATTTCACTGTTCATTCTTAGTTGTCCGATTTTATCAAATGTATTTCAAATTCATTTGCAGTTTACTATTTGTGTGGGAAGTAAATGACAGTATAAACTTCTAAATATGATAAAAATTAAATCTAGGCTGACTGTGTGTGCTCCTTGTCGTCACCCTTGAATCCCTCATTACAGAATGCACAGAAGATAATAGGACGGATTTTTTCCTATACTCTAAAACTGACCAACTTCTAGACATGGGGACTAGCCTGGACGTGGAGTGTAAACGGTGAGCACCAAATCAAAAACCACAAAAAAAAAAACATAAGCTTGATGGTATTGGCAGTGACCAGTGTGAATATGTATATTTTTGTTTATGGCTTGATATTGTTACAGTGTGAATATTCATATATTTGTTTATGGCTTGAATATTGTTATAGCATCCATGCGAGTATCCGAGGAAAATTTTTGTATCAAGGGTCCAAACAGAAATTTTCGTTGTTGAAGTTGCACTGGTGAGTAACCATGGTTCATATCACTCTACTTGACTTGTGATATGTTCTAATAATCATAACAAATAACATTAGAATCCCACAAAAAATAAAATAATTAAGAAAAATGTTACAAATTACTTAAATGGCCTAATGAAATCATGCGATCCGGAGGGATATTGCATGCAATGCAGGTAGGAAAATGGAGATGGTATAGTATGATTCTGTGCAAATACAGTGCAATTTGAAGTATTGTGAACACTGATTTATTAAAAGGGCACGTCGGGGTCGGTTCCTCGGTTCCTTGTTGTTCCATACTGGTGGCATCGAGGGGAGTTGTTTGTGGTAGCCTGGATGCAATTTGATGCCTATTAATTGGAAAAATGACTATGTTTATGACGCAGGACTTCATATTACATAAATAGCACTTGAATTTGATGCATATTAATTGGAAAAATGACTCTGCTTATGACGCGGGACTTCATATTACAGAAATAACACTTGAATTTGAGTGTAGCTCTCTTGTTAACTAATCCTCTCACAAAAACTGCTCTTCAAATATCATTCCAACGCAGATAAGCTCATGCATCAAACTAGGAAGACCGGTTTGACAAAAAATCAAGTTTGTGCAGCAAACTGAATACGTAATATTTACATGTACAGATATAATTTTACTGCAAACATGATTTATTTTCTCTTGCAATATACATAATATTTACCTACCTGCAAAGGGATTACATAACTATTACCTACATAGGAAGAGCGAGTTACCAAACACTACAAGAGATTCATGAAGCTAAGGAGAAAGATGCACAGAGCTAAGGGGGTGTCAGTTATTCATTGCTTCATATCAGGTTCATTGCTTCACCTCCACCCAGAATATGAACGTTTGGGCTATGATGGCTCCACTGACATCAAGGGAATGGCAGCAATTGAATCAATAGAGTTGATCGAATCAATGGCTATGTCGGGTATAGTTTAATCAATAGGCTCCAATGTGCATGGCTCCACCAACCTCAAGGGAATGGCAGCAACTAAATCAATAAAGTTTATCGAATCAATGGCTAGGCCAGGTATAGTTTAATCAATAGGCTCCAGTGTGCATGCAGATCGCCATGATACATGCATCGACTAATGAGATTACCAAATGCAGCATGGTGAGAACTTTGTGTGCACCATTATTCATTATTTTTCATTATTAGTTCCTGCCAAAGGCCTGGGACTATAGCAATGAGTTAGCCTTTGACTCTCTATTAGTTTATTGTTGACTTTAAATTTGTGTGCTACATCCAATGTGTAACATAGGAAATCAATATATGTATTTTTTTAAATAATAAAAACACATATTTTTCTAAAATTTCATGAGCTAATATCTTTGATGTGTTATTCCAGGCTTCACGTCATTCAATGTATAAAATTAAAGTTTGACAAGGATATTGAGTGCATTTATTGACAATGTTGTTGGGTGCATAATTTATAATTGGGTTGAAGCCTGGTTGCCTTCTCGTTTTTCCATGTTTAACATTAACTCCACAAGTAATTACTAAGTAATTACTTTGTACCACTGTACCGAGTATTGAGGCCTGTGCCCACTTGTCGATCGGTAAAAGCAGGGTTACTCATCGTCCGTTAACTTCATATCGTTTTTGGTTTCTTAATAGGGTTGCCACATGTTCAATTCAACCGTTTAAGTTATTTTCCAATAAGAAAATCTAAAAATATCAAAATTTGACAATTAATGTAATAAAAATGAAAAATATCAAAATGAAAAATTTGAGGAGATATCATCTTTGAAAATGGAAAAATACCTGGAAATTAAATTACATAAATAGTTTTATTTATATATAAATTAATAATAAATATATCAAATTAATTAATATAATAATGTTTATATTTTAATTAATGATGATGATGGTGATGATGATGATGATGATTAACGTCCACTAAGACCTAATTGGTCTATTGGACCTTAAGAGGGTAAGTGATTACTTGTGATTCTTTAGAATTTTGTTTCTGTGCTCGAAAAGCATAAGAGAAGCTTTCCAAGATCACCATATTTTTGTTGACTTAAGAGGTTAGGAAGGTTGGTAGTGTGATCAATATTTTGAAAATGAGATCTAATATGTGTATAGGTTGGACAATCTAAGAGAAAGTGTTTTTCATCTTCAACCTTCTTAGTGTCACAAAGGATTGACCAACGCCCAGTTTCACTATGGAGCTCGTGAGAATTTGTTCTTATCTTAACAATGCTTATTTTTTTCTTTACACTTGGCAAAACAGATAGATAATTTTGATATTCTAGATTAGGGTTGATTACATCTTTATAATACCTTAATTTTCTTTTTTCCTCTAACTCTTTATCATACCACATTTTTTCCTTAAATTTTGATTTGACATTTTTTTTAATAGTATCTTTATTCTGCAAAATGGTTTCTTCCATGATTCCTCAATAGTTTAGCCAAGACCGGGCGTCTTTATGCCATCCTCGCTTGAGTCGATGGTGGTTATGACTTGATTTGAAAGCAATTTTAGGTAGTCTCATGTCTTCCATGTTGCTTAACTTGTTCTTATACATTAGGTATCTAGTCATAGCCATGCTCTCAATGGGGGAGAGGCTTTTTTCTACGAGGAGGATCGGATAGGGAGTATTTCCTTTAATTTTGAGATTATAGGTTATAAAATTCTTTTGTATTTGTTGTATCTTTCTTCGGGATTCACTAGAAATACTACAACCCCATACTTCACATCCATAAAGAATAACAGATGTAACAAGAGTATTAAATTAATTCATATACTTAAAACCTGAAAATACCTGGAAATTAAATTAGGATAATGATAAATAGTTTTATTTATATATAAATTAATAATAAATATATCAAATTAATTAATATAATAATGTTTCTATTTTAATTAATAAAAGTATTAAATTAATTCATATATTTAAAACAAAGTTAAGGATTTTAAAATTTTGGTAAATAAAAATAATTAATTATCAAAAAATATTGTAAAAAACATTGCAAACTATACTTAGTCACAATAAAGTAAGAATGTAGCCAGTGTTGTTAATATGCGTCCATTATTTTTTTGAACATGACTTTTGTAGTTTGCCTTGTGTCACTTGCTTGCTAGCCAAAATGGTCAATCAAATTTTATTTATTTTTTAAATCAATTTTTAATTCCCAAAATTCAAAAACACAAGTCTCATACACCACACTAATTTAAGTCAAATCAAAAAAAAATTAAATTTACAAAATTTAATAAATAGAAAAAATAATTTATTTTCATAATAAATCGAGTTAAAAATGGAATTTCAAAGAGACTTTAGATATCATGGTAAATTATGGTAAATTTATGGAAAATAATGTAAGGTCACTACGTATCCGAATGCTAGAGTCCATGGCGAGGAAGGGACTAATAATAGTCTTGATTTCACTATAATATAGATTTTACATTTTGTTTTGTTTGTAGTAGAAACGAATGAAGCCATAGTAGCCCAGTAGCCCAAAATGATTTATGTTTTTAGCAAGATAGAGTCAATGTAAAGTTAATAAAGTTTAATTTATAATGTAATTTTTATAAATTCTTAATTGTGAAAAATTTGAAATAATTGCTAATTTTTATAAAAAAATTATTTGGATAATTTAGCCATTATTGTTTGTTAATATTTTATTTTTTTTAAGTAAATTACAAATATTTATATAGTAATTAATTTCAATATTTTTTTTTTTGTTTTTTTATTTTCTTAGGTTTAGTATGTTTTTCACACTTTATATATTTTAATATTATAATTGTTTTAATGTGCAAATACTAATAGATAAATCACACATAACCAAACAAAATACACGACTTCAATTTAAAATATCTATTTTGAAATTTGTTTTAAGTTATTGTTAAATTCATTTTACTTGATGATTAATTGTATTGTTAGAATTAATGCTTACATAAATAGGTTTGGATTTGTTAGATCTAGTTAGTTGTGAGAGATCTTTTCCAACTATTAGATCATATTTATGTGTGTGGTTGAGAGATTCCCTTATGAGTTTGTTATGATGTTGAGGAAAACTCCGTGTATAAATGTGTGTTTGATTGATTAATAAAATATATAAAATTATTTTGTGCATGTTGATTTGTTAATTTGGTATTTGGAGGATGTAAATTAATTCAATTATGTGTGAGAATATATTGTTCTTTTGAATGGTTGTTGTGGTGTATAATTGGGGTATTTCCGTTTATAATACATTGTGTGATTGTCCGCTCAAGTAAAGTTGTCTCTCCCAATTTCTAGATCCAATAGATATGCATGTCATTCAATACGTGGACCATGAATTAACCAGTGATACTGCAGGTGTATTCCTTTAATGCACGTGATGTTGACCAGATTCTAAAAACGAATTGACAGAGAAGTAACCAGACTCGTCTACATTCATGTCATGTCAAGATCTTCGCCTTTAACTTCTGTCCAATGAGTCGCAGCTGATAAGAATTTGGTTATATAGTCTTGATATATATTCAAGACGACCCTGTTTATATATATATATATATATATATATATATATATATATACTTTGCTTCAATCTTAATTTATCATGGTCCTCCGTTCACTTTAATAATATGAATTTGTTCATTTTACAAAACTTCCTTGGTTATATTGGTTATCACTTAGTGAGGGAGGAAAGTGAGGAATCAGTAAGAAATCATTCCATCAAGACCTCTCCCCAATGGATCATGGCAACTCTCTGGTACAACAAAGAAGAGTATCTTCGATGAAGATGTGATCAATTTAGAGACTTGTGGACTATAATGACCTCTCATGAAGCGTCTGGCTCTGTCAATATTGCTTTTGGCTCTACCATCGTTGTCCCTCTCTTGATAAGTTCAATTGTTTGAATTTCCTTTGGAGAAGAAGCATATCGTTTGTCGATTTGATGGAAATTGTTTCGGATCTGATGACAACCTTATGTGGATAGATGCAAACATTATTGATAGCAGTGAGCCTAGGGAGCTGTTATTTGTGCCTATGGAAAGAATGTTCTTAATTGGTGTAAATGTGATAGTGTTCGTTTATGTTGTTGAAGCAATGCAATGCAATTTGGTCAACGAGGTCAATAGAATAAAAAAAAGGCTCGAGTGTCGTGTGAGGTTGCTACTCCCGGTCAAACTTGTGAAGAGTATACAGGAGAAATGTCAAAGTCAACAAAGATTGGCTCATGAGTCATGACAGTGAGTTGCATATTTATTGTGTGGTATGCAAGTATGTGATGAAAGAAGTGACATCTAGTAATTAGTAGTATATAATTTTTGGTTGTATATGTTATATTTAATTTGTGTGTAAAATTATATGACAAAAGACCTCTCATATAACAAGGTAACATAACTTAAGTTAGTGGTTCTTGACGTTCTGTGGTGCCATAAAAACAAATCATTGATCTGAGTATGTCTACATTATATTATAAGCTTGAGGCTCTTGTTGTACTTGGATGCTCCATGAACAACGGTTACATGTTATCTTTGTGTGTTTTTACGTGAAAAAATGTCAAGTTATATGATTGATTGCTAGATACATTCAGTATCTAGACTACTTTCCTATATAATCATCAAAATATATAGTTCGTTGTATTTTCAGAGATGAAAGTATGTTCATAGAGTGATTCAGTATCGAGACTATTTTCAAGATAGTTAAGAATCGTCAGTCCTACAAATACGTCATTGATGGTCAAAAGCAATTGTATCTTAAATGGATCAAGTAGTAGCTCGAAGTTGATGGTTGAAAAAGAGCGTAGTCTATGAGATTTCAAAGTGGATAGAAATATTTTTATGTAATTTCAATATTTTTATTTGTGATGTAAGCATTAAGAGAGGGTGTTAGAATTAATGCTTACAGAGATAAGTTTGGATTTGTTAGATCTAGTTAGTTGTGATCATGGGTTTGTTGTGCTATTGAGGAAAACTCATATAAATATGTGTTTGATTGATTAATAAAATATATAGAATTATTTTGTGCATGTTAGTTTGCTAATTTGTATTTCACAATTGGAGTCAATATAGAGCATTAATGCATCAATACAACTAATTGTTCTAAATCATAGAGAAAAACTAAGATATTTCCCTTAAAACTTTCTCCAAGAATATCTCAAAGAGCACAGCTAGGATAATTCACTTAATATTTACTCGATATTATATTATTCTTTTAGGAGGGATACTCACTTATAATATATGTTTTGAAATTATATTATTATTTTAGAAGGAACATGAGCCAACCAACATATTTTTGACATTTTATATATCTTAATATTATAATTGCTTTAATGTGCAAATATTAATAGATAAATCACACAACCAAATAAAGTACATGACTTCAACTTATAATATATGTGTATTATCACTAAAATCAATGCACCCTATTATTTTATGTTATATAACTATTAATGAAATCAATGCAACCTATTGCTTCAGTCCTTTCAAGAAGTATTTGAAAATCTAGAAGGATTGTCTCCTTGACAAGTATTTGCAAATCCAGTTAACGCTCCATTGAATTTATGATAAGGTTCTTGCCAAAGTCCATTGAATTTATGATAGGGTTCTTGCCAAAGTCCAAAACATATCGACTCAACCCAAACAGAAGTATAGAAATTGAAAGGTAGATCAATAAATTGTTATACAAGGGTCATATTTAGTGAAACACTTTCAATTTACGATATCTGTTTTGAAAAAAAAATTCACGCTAAATTCATTTCACTTGATGATTTGTTGTATCTCATCCACATGCAGGCGATCGATCTAATTGACCAATCAATCTATCCAAACAAGCACGCACTCTTTCCCTGCCCTTCTTAATCCATCTATCCAATCCCAATCCCCAGTCGATTGAAATCAATCATCAAATCAATGCACCTTTTTGTTTTATGTTATATTATTATCACTAAAATCAATGCATCTTATTGTTTTATGTTATAGTATTGTTAAAATGAATACAACTACTTGATTGTGATAAATCATTTTTTATTGTATCATCATTTAAATCAATGCATATGTTTTTGCATTAAATCAATGCAACTAATTGCTATAAATTAGAAAGCACAACTAATTTCTCCAAGAATATTTCAAAGAGCATATAGCTAAGATAATTCACTTAATATTTAATGCTATTGTTTTTAGTACATTTTATATTTCACTTAATATTTAATGCTATTGTTTTCAATACATTTTATATATCTAAATATTACAATTGTTTTAATGTGCAAATACTAATAGATAATTCATATATAACAAAACAAAATTAATTTTCTTAGTATCATTTCTTCAATTTTCTTAGTATTATCAATGAAATCAATGCAATATATTGTTTTATGTTATATCATTGTTAAAATAAATACAACTATGCTAAATCATTTTTTGTTGTATCATTATTTAAATCAATGCATATATTTTTACATTATATCCTTGTAATTAATTACTCTAAATATTTTATCATTGTATTAATTTTCTTAGTAACATTTATTAATTGTATTAATTTTATTAGTAACATTTCTTCAATTAATTAATACATTAAATTTCATATTATTAATATTATGATTGAAATCAATACTCTTATTGCTTTAAATAATAAATAGTAAATTTGTTGTATCATTATTTAAATCAATGCATATATTTTTACATTATATCCTTGTAATTAATTACTCTAAATATTTTATCATTGTATTAATTTTTTTAGTAACATTTATTAATTGTATTAATTTTATTAGTAACATTTCTTCAATTAATTAATACATTAAATTTCATATTATTAATAATTGAAATCAATACTCTTATTGCTTTAAATAATAAATAGTAAAGTAATGAAATCAATACTCTTATTACTCTAAATAATAAATAGTAAAGTAAAATAATATGCTCCTATTGCTCTAAATAATAAATAGTAAAGTAATGATAAATATAATAAAGTAAATACTAAATTAATAATAATATATTAAATTAATAGTAAATGTGATATATACGATATTTATTAATTTACTAAGCCTTCCCCTACTGAACTAAGCCTTTGTATGCAATAATCATTTTAATTTTTGGTTTTTTTTTTACGTGTGCATACAGACTAACATGACAACTACTCCCCCTACTATACTAAGCCTTTGGATGCAATAATCATTTTAATTTTTGGTTTTCTTGAGTGTGCATCCAGACAAATTGGTCAACCCAACCAGTTCTGAACAGTTTTGGTTTGAACAGGCCAGTGCTGACCGGTGAATATCAAATTACATAATCATTTTAATATACCCAACCAGTTCTGACCAGTTTTGGTTTGAACAGGCCAGCGCTGACCGGTAAATATCAAATTACATAATCATTTTAATATTTGTTTTTTTGGGGTGTGCATCCAGACAAAATCAGTCAAACCAACCAGTTCTGACCAGTTTTGGTTTGAACAGGCCACTGCTGACCGTTT
The DNA here is from genome assembly GCA_009831015.1 of Picea engelmannii. Lineage (NCBI taxonomy): Eukaryota > Viridiplantae > Streptophyta > Pinopsida > Pinales > Pinaceae > Picea > Picea engelmannii. The sequence continues at coordinate 536,478 of ML782405.1, forward strand.
CTCACTGATTCACATGGGTTTTGGATCAATTAAAATCAAAATCGGTCATTTCCAATTTGAGGGGCCGGTCCCGCTCGAAAACCCCCAAAAACCGATGTAAGTGATCAGTTTGACCAGTTCCAATGATAAAACATTGCTCAGTAAAACTGATAAGACTACACGCTAGAGGGTTTTACTAAACAAGTACACAAATTCCAAGAACATGTACATCTAACTAGAGCACACTATAAACCACCCCAGCATCATAAAAAGGGTACAAACAACTACGAATTGGACGTGGACAGCCCGCTGCCCGCAGCAAGAATCACACAGCCGACCTCCCTCTGACAATTACTCAGTGAAGACCAATCAGACTACCTGCTTAAGGGCTTTTACCAAAACGGCTCACAGGTTGCAAGAAAGCACCCTTGAGTGCACACTTTTTTTTATAAAAATTAGTTTTATTCTCCAAGACCTATCATGCATATAAATTAACCAATTAAATGAATTAGGCTGAATCACATTGTCATGACTTGATCAATAATACTTACCATGCAGAGATTGAAAAAACAGAACCACAATTTTTGGGGAAAAAATCATGTTGAATTCAACTTTAGTACACACTGGTTAGACATAATCACAGATCTTCACAAAGTTTCACAAACAACATATACAAAAAAGGCAGCATAAACTACAAAGAATATCATTCTACAGTTGTGCACATTAAACAGCTTGTATTCCCTCAATAATGGATTGTGACTTTTCTGAGAAACAAGAAATCCAAGCTCATTTGAACTGCTATTTTATTCCTTACCTCCCCTACCACACATATATATGCTTCTAAACAACTAGCTAGAAGTTTTAATTGATTGGTTTGTACACTGGTTGAAGTGTATTAGTCATCGTCTTTCTCTTAACTTCAGATCATACATGGATCTCCTTGTCACTCTCCAACTTCATCTAAAGAAATTAAATTTAGATATCAACTTACCATGTTTTTTCACAGTTAACAAAAATTTTTTACAGTTAACAAAAGTATTTTACAGTTAACATTCCCAACAAATCAACTGTTGGCAAACCACGAGTGCTGTTGAGGCAAAGGATCGCATTATCTCATTCTTTGGTTGTTTTCTATATGCTTCTTACTAGAAAAGGAGGGACGAAAATTAAGAAACTACTCTTTTAGATTTTTAATTGGTAAAGCTTAGGGCCCAAACGAAATTTTGCACTGATTAGAATCGATTCAAGCTCCTACAGAGAGGGTGAGAAGTGGAAGCCTAGCAGCAAGTTACCACGCAATGTCTTTCTCTCAGAAAACTAAGGCCCTGCATTCTCTCAAGGGGATTAATGGACTTTTACAATTCATAGTCCTATAAGATACATCCATCAAACACCATAGTGCTTGGACATGCTTGGAGATGAAATAATGATCTAGACTGAAATTGCATACCGATACAAGTCTGCAAATTGTTTTGTTAATCACAAGTTATGTGCTACATAGCCTCGTCTAAGCATTCATAAATATTTTGCATACGCAGAGCAATGGACTTTTACAATTCATACAATCCTATAAGATGCATCCATCAAACACCACAGTGCTTGGACGTGCTTGGAGATGAAATAATGATCTATAGAATGAAATCACATACCAATACAAATCTGCAAATTGTTGAATTAATCACAAGATATGTGCTCCAAAGCCTCTTCTAAGCATTCATAAATAGTTTGCATATACAGAGCATTGGTTTGGACTCCTTGCATAAAACCTGGCCCGATGACAAGAAAAAGAGGCACGGGAGGGTTGTAAAATAAAAGGTACATGCTAGAAAAAAGTATAGATAATGGGTTGGTTTGGACTCCTTGCATAAAACCTGGCCCGGTGACAAAAATAGAGGCACAGGGGGGTTGTTAAATAAAAGGTACATCCTAGAAAAAATTCTAAAGAATGGCTTGAGTTTGTATACTATCAAATGCACTGCCAATTCCTATGGCGCTTCTATCAAAAATTTAAGCATGATCATTGAAATTGAATGAAAGAATAATTGTGAAAAAGAATCATTGGACCTATTGATTTGTGGTACTGTACAAAAATGAATGTAGGTGTCTCCCATTTTACATAAAAGAATGGAAGACTCATGCTTCTCACTACTTAATGATCAAGAATATAGGGTGTCGGGTCAAATCCAACACCCAGGTTGGGTCAGATGGTTGTTAGTAAAGGACTCTTTTGATGGCATCCCCCCTTTAGCACATAGAGTCTAATTCTTTTTCATGCAAAAATGTCCAAGTTGTACTATCATCACACTGACATCATCTTGAGATTTTCTGGTCACTGCCAGCTCTACAAGCTTTTTGCAAGCATCTATAGGGCCTCCTTGTAATGGTTTCAAATTAGGCTGCTTCTCAACGCAGAAAGGCCTGGCAATATCCACTGCTTCTTGATTACTGACTTTATCCCACAGCCCATCTGATGCCAAAATTAAAAATTCACAATCAGATGTAATTTCTATCTTTCTGGTGTCTGGTTCAGCTATTATCCATTCTTTCATGTGTGAATCGCCTATTGCCCTAGATACAGCCAGAGATCCCTGAACTCGCCAAACTCCGTGGCGAAGGTCCACAATTCCACCCTGCAACAGAAATAAATGTTCAGATGAGATACAAACTAAGTTTTATTTAAAGACTAAGACAACTGCATGACCATTATAGTATGGCAGATGCCACCTCTTAATGGTCCCTCTTTGAATGATAATTCTTCCAATAAATGAATTAGACAAAAGCGGAAGA
>ML782405.1:549206-565785 GCA_009831015.1 Picea engelmannii
TATATATATATATATATATATATATATTATTTTAAAAAATATTTAAAACTTTAAAAATTATATATTTAACTAAAAATATATAAAACAATTTTAAAATAAAACATTAAAATTTACAAACAAAACTTAAGTAAATCATTTAAATTTAAATTTTTAAATACACAATTTAAAATTTAAAATTTAATCATGTGGAGAGTTGGGGCAATGTCGGGCATTGCCCCTCCCCATGCCCCACAACAACCCTCCCCACATTCTGCAACAAGATAGTTGTGTGCGACAGTCTTGTTGTGAGGCATGTGGAGGGGAGATGCTCGACATCGCCCCCACGCCCTCCATGCATGGATCTGCATCCAAATCCATGCGTGGAGGGCGATGTCGAGCATCGCCCCTCCCCACGCTTTGCAGGAAGATTGTTGTGCGTGGATGTCTTGCTACTGGGCATGAAGAGGGGTGATGCTCAACATCACCCCCCAACTCTCTCCACACACATATTTTTAAAATTTTAATTACATTTTAATTTTTGTTTTAGAATATATTTTAAATTTTAATATTTAGTTGAGAATTATTTTTTGTTTAATATTGTTTTTAAAATTTAATTATTTAGTTTACAATTGTTTATAATTTTTTAATTTTTGTTTCTAATTTTAATTAAATTTGCTTTTTTTTTGTTTTTTTTGTAATTTTTTCTTCTTTTTTTGGTAAATAAAAGATGTATTGCCTCTAGAAACTGAAGAGACTACATAGTCTTGGAAGCTTGGGGTCGGCCTGCCAAAAAATGGAAACCAAAGTCATCTCCAAGGTTCTGTCAGAAAGATGGCTAGGAAGCCATTTAAACTTTCCTAAAAGCTTATAAGCATGAGCATAATCAAAACACAGACGCAAAACCAAAATAATCAAGCACTAGTTGTGTATGTATCGTTGCCTACATAAGTGTGTTGGTGCCAAGTTGGAACAATATTGTAAGGTTGGTGACATACCAGACAGTGGTTGGAAGCATGCTCTCCTGATAGTGCATCATAGAGAAAGTCCAACCGACTATTGAGGCACTCATGTCGAAACATCAGGTCTGCCACATCTCGACATAAATCCATGATCAAAGTAAGATGCTTCTCGAAAAAATGAGGTCGAGAAGAATCAGGAGTTACCTCCGGGATGTGAATGATTTCTTGAAGGGGAGTCATCAGAGGTGCTTCTTCAACTATGGGATATCCCTAATGTCCTTTTGGTGGAGTGTTCCAAAAAGTTTGATTTGTTGTAGCATTTGTTTTCTCCTGACAGGAAAGGCTCGAGTGCATTGTAAACTCATTAGGTTGAGCAGGCAAGGATTCCCCAATGGCTCCACGAACCCAATTCTCCCCTACGGTACTAATGTCAATATCCTGCATAGCTGCAGAATGAATTTCCTTAGAGGGGACTTGCACTGGCTCACATGAAGAAGTAATGGCGTCGCGCCCTTGTTCAACAAGATATCTATGGTAACCAGGTCCTCTACTGGAGCGACCATGCTCACGAGGCATGATGCTAATGCCTAGGGCGGGGGAAAGAGAATGAAGATAGACAATCTAGAACAAGGTGTGTTTGGATCTCACCAAAGGAGAAGTTGAGCGCGCATAAGGGGCGAGAAGGAGAAACATGTCTAGAAGAGTGGGGAAGCAAAGGGAAATATCCTCAAACTGATGCATTGAGAGTGCAATTACAGCAGAGTGGACGCTGTCCTCTAGCGACATTCTGAACCAGAGTTCAATTGAATTTGCGTGGTGAAAACTCCCATCACACTAATCCGTAATAAATTGCCTCCTCGAGAAGTGAATCCTAGAGGAGAGGCGACAGGTTGGGCTGGCGTTTAAATGCATGGTGGGACATGTGGCACCCCATTCGGGGAAATTTTCAAGCTTTTAATTTTAGTTAAATTTATATTAAATTTGTTTTGGTTTTTAATTTTGAATTATTTTTAATTTTAGTAAATTTATTTTGGTTTTAATTATAAATTGTTTTTAAAATATATGTGTTTTTATTTTTGGTTTTTTATTTTTGTTTTTAAAGTTTTATTTTAGGTATTTTTAATATTTTTTTTATTTTAGTTTTTTTTTTTAAATATTTTTTTGAATTTCGTTTTTTGTTTTGTTTTACAAGTTATATTTTATGGGCTTGAAAACAATTGTAAATTAGTTGATCTTTGGAATTGGGATAAGAAGAAACTCCTATTTGAGATTTTTGTTACACCTGTTATTCTTTATGGATGTGAAGTCTGGGTTGTAGTATCTCTCGTGAATCATGGAGAAAGATAGAGCAAATACAAAAGAATTTTATAACCTATAATCTCAAAATTAAAGGAAATATGCCCTATCCCATCCTCCTCTTAGAAACAAGCCTCTCCCCCATTGACAGCATGGCTATGACTAGATACCTAATGTATAAAAACAAGTTAAACAACATGGAAGACAAGAGGCTACCTAAAATTGCTTCAAAATCAAGTCATAACCACCATCGACTCAAGCGAGGATTGCATAAAAACACTCGGTCTTGGCTAAACTATTGGGGAATCATGGAAGAAACCATTTTGCAGAATAAAGATACTATTAAAAAAAACGTCAAATCAAAATTTAAGGACAAAATGTGGTGTGATAAAGAATTAGAGGAAAAAAGAAAATTAAGGTATTATAAAGATGTAATCAACCATAATCTAGAAGATCAAAATTATCTATCTATTTTGCCAAGTGTAAAGAAAAAAATAAGCATTGCTAAGATAAGAACAAATTCTCATGAGCTCCATAGTGAAATTGGGCGTTGGTCAATTCCTAAAATGCCATAGGATGAAAGAGTGTATCACCTTTGTGACACTTAGAATGTTGAAGATGAAAAGCACTTTCTTTTAGATTGTCCAGCCTACACCCATATTAGATCTCATTTTCAAAATATTTATCACACTACCAACCTTTCTAACCTCTTAACTCAACAAAAGTATGGTGATCTTGGAAAGCTTCTCTTAATGCTTTTCGAGCACACAAACAAAATTCTAAAGAATCACAAGTAATCACTTACCCTCTTAAGGTCTGATAAACCAATTCGGTCTTAGTGGACGTTAATCATCATCATCATCATATATAATTATTATGTTTGAGAAATTTTAAATTTTTTTCATTTCTTTTTAGTTTTTTTTTTCAATTTTTTTTTTTTTAATTTGGGTTTTAAATATATTTTTTTAAATGTGTTTTTTTCTCCATTTAAAAAAAATGTGAATATTTTATCCTTTCTATTTATTTATTTTCTAATGTAAATTAAAAAAAAATAGTTAGTAAATAAATTTTCAAATGACTATTTAGGATCCAATTTTAGGTTTTTTATCTGCATAGGGATCTATTGTCAAGGCCATAGTTTCAATTAGGTCATAATGAGCTATAATTTTTAACGTTTAGAAAAAACATTTTTCTTTAGGTAGAGTCACTTTTTTATTTAGGTGTTGATTTTAAGGTTTTTCTGAGCCACTGTTTGAGTTTCAAGGTCATGCTCGAAAAATATTGCAATTTTAACCCACATTATAAAAATGGTGCTACCAGTAGCACCACTTTTTGTTTTGGGGGTTGATTTTCATGTTTTTTTATGCAAAAATATGGATTTTATGGGCTAGAGTTCTCATATTGAGGTCACAGTTATCGTTAAGTCGGTAACTTTGTTAGAACCCACCTGGGCAGCCTTTGTGGATACCCTCAAGGAGGAGTTCTACCATGTTGGAAGCTACGATGACTAATATATGAGATGGACAACTATGCATCAAAAGACAGACCAGATGGTGTCGGAGCACACCAACAAATTTCATACCTTGCTCTCAAAGATGGGTATCAAATACTCTGAGCGACACATGGTTTTGAAGTATCACAATGGTCTGCACAAGTACATCCAAATAGATATGGACTTCTTGGAAATCTCCTCATTGGGAGCTGTCTATCAATATGTTGTCAAAATAAAGAACAAATTTAAGCAACGAAGTAAGAAGGAGTTCATGTTTGCAAATATGTCGCAATAGAAGCATGGAAAATACAACCCTAACTCACAAAACAAAGGACAAAGCAAGCAAAATTCAATCTCACGAAAACCAGTCTAAGCCATAGACAAAGAAGGGTGATGGGAAGCAAAGAAGGACACCGAAAAGTGGTGTGATTTCCACAAAATCCCTTGGCATAACACCGATGAATGTTGCTCAAAACAATTATCATTTATCGAGATCAAAGAAAAAGAATTAGAACCTAGCTCAAACTCTTATTCAGAGCACAATAAAGGGAAACAGATCATTGATGCAAAACACACTACTACCATCATGGCCACAACAATCCAACCAGAAGAACCAGAGGAGCATGAGGAGGGGGGGTGCCTCTTCCACTCATAGATGTGGGTAAAGAGGACACCATTGCATTTCATTGTTGACAACGGGATTTAGAAGAACTTGATCTCAACTAAGGTAGTCAAGAGATTGAAGCTTTCAGCGATGCCACACTCCCAACCATACACCATTGGATGATTGAGTTGGGGATGAGACATCTACGTCATCCAGTAGTGTCGAGTGTCCTAAGGCATCAAGCCCTTCAGGGATGAGGTACTGTGTGATTTTGCCCCACTTGAGGTCTATGATGTTCTTTTAGGACAACCATATATGTGGAGACATCATGCTATCTATGAGTCTTGGCCCCAAAGTGTCATTGTTACTATGGGAGGGTAGCTCTACAAGGTACCAGAGGTAGTTATGACTACTACCATTTCATTGATCTCAGAAAAATAGTGTCACAAAGTAATCTCTTAGACCACAAAGTTTTCCCTCTTCACAATCTAGTCAAAAGGTGAACAAAAGGTCACTGCAACCACCATAGCCTCGGCCCAAGACTTTTCTATACAACAAGAGCAAGTTGACAAGATTGTAGAGGAGCACAAATATATTGCTTCACCTATGAGGGTACCTCTGCACCGCCAAGTCAAGCATTCCATTGACTTGGGGCCCGATGCTCCCTTCCCCTATGGTTCAATCTATAGATGCTCCCTTCTAGAAAATGAGAGTATTCCATATGTTCAACATAGCTCTATTGGCCACGACCCTTTTAAGGTGTGCTTAGGATTCCAATCATTATCCCCCATCAATATAGCTCTTCCTGCTACGTCTTCACTGAAAGAGTCCTCCCATACTCAGACCAAGACAGATCATGTATCCAGATTTGTTGAATGGATCTAGCCCCTCCAACAACAAGTTCATGACATCCTTCAACATGCTAATTCCAAGTACAAGCAGGACAACTACTTCAACAATGCAAGTGGCTTACCAAGGTTCAAATTCAACAAAAAATTCCTCGTCTCCCGAGGGAACTTAATGTAATGGGGACCACTGCTTACTAAGGGGGGGGAGATTGATCTAGGTGGATCTTGGTGATCATCCACCTTTTTCCATGAATCAATGTTTTTGAGCCTATGGTTTTGATAAACCATGATATTCACCCTTTTGATGGGGAATGTAATGTAATTCCATCTCCATTTGTTAATTACATTCATCATGTAATGATTTCCCAATGATCTTATGTACATTCCTACAACATTAATGCAATGGATCCCATTAGAACTCCACAGTTAAGCACACTTGGGATAGAGTAATACTCGGATGGGTGACCTTTCGAGAATTCCTAGTGTTTTACATGCCTATGGCATTTTGTAAACTTAGACCAATTTATCCCACATGTGTCATGGAATTATTCTCCTCTCACTCTCTCATATATAATCAAGGTGAAGGAGGTCCTTTGAGCATGCAATATGTGTGATGTAATGTTTATTGTGAATGAGTGTAGTCCGCATCTCTTTCTCTTCGGAGATGAACTGCCACCATTCTAGCTAGTTTGTGTCCTTTGGTATTGTGTTATTCATTAATAGAAGTTGGGTTTCACTATATTTATGTGTTCTCTGCTATATTTTCATTTGTATCTCATTTTGTTCTCAACATAATCCAGATCACAATCAAGCTATCATTCCAAGCTTTGGTGGATATGAACATTGAATGGCTTTCGAGTGAGGATCAAGAGAGGGCCCAATTTGAAAATCAAACCCAATCGAGGCATCAACACCATAATTCAAAAACTGTTTGAAAGAGGCCCTGATTACGAAATAGGGGAAAATTTGGGAATTGACCTAATCATTTAAATGGAAAATTGAAACCATATAGGCGAGGGTCCAATCAAGGGATTAGGCTCAATTTTTGAATCAAATGTAAAATTTGAATGGCCATAAGAAAAACAAGATTGAGAAAATTAAAAAAGGAGAAGAAACAAATTCCCAATGAAAGATTAGGGATAATAAACATTTTGAAAGATATAAAACGATCCGATTAAAAAATTGGGTCCGATTTGGAAATTGGTGATGATAAAATCAAGCAAGTGAACAAATAAAAATAAAAGGGCTAGAATTACAAATCAGGAATAATAAGGAAGTTTGAATGGATAAAATCACTTGATCAACTGATCAGGGTCGATCTGAGAATTGGGTTGGAATTTTGTTAAATGAAAAAGAATCAAGAAGTAAAAACAAGCCAAAGAGTAAAGTGATTTGAGGATCGAGACTCCTTATAGCATAAGAAATAAGGTTTGAGAGATAAAAAGGTCCTAATTTAGAAATTGTGACTTCAATTATAATAGAGAAGAAATAGATTTCAAATGAGGCATAGAGACCCGATTAAGAAATCAATCCATATATGAAGATTGACACTACAATTAAAAAAAAAGTAAAATGATTCTCAAAGACCCAAATTGTTAATTCTTCCTATGTGAAGATGATATTAAACCCTTACAATAATTTGCTCAATGAGGAATATTATCAAACACATGGAAAAAGCACATAAATAGAGCAGAATAATATGGCATCTTATTATGAATGGGAACAACAATACAAATATCTCTAGTGGCTATAAAACCAGCTACAAAACAAGACTAGGAATATAAACTATTGGCTGCTAGGCAACTACACAATCTGCTACAAAACACACAAGGAAACCTGGTATGATGCCAACATAGAAATCGAGGCTCTCCAAGCCTCCCAATGCTCTACTCTAGTAGCTATGGCACTATATATCACCCTTTGTAAACCTCGATACCTCCAAACTGACTTTCCAAGCCTGATCTGTTGTAAAAACCCCACCTATAGGGGTACTCGGGTACTAGACGTCACGTGGGTACTCGTAGGACACCCCCTTCACAACCTGTGGGTATGCCGTAAAAGATCCCTATGCGATACTTTCGACACTTCGGTGACACTGTTTGTTATCTCCTCCTGGAACAAGTTGTTGAAATGTCACGTGACTAATGGTATACTTCAATATCTTCAGAAAACACCACAAGACAAAGACTCCAAATGAACTCTCATTTGTCTAGCTAGGGTGGGTATTGCACCATCGAAACTAAACCTGCACTAGAATGGTTTTTCCCAAAACCCCAACGAAAATGTTGGCCACAAGAGCACTGAATAACATATCAAATCATAATTCCCAAAGAGGTAGGATCCCCCTCTATTTATTCTTCTTCTACGATTCTTCTAGATCTTCCTTCTTGACCAAATCAAACCTCACTTGATTAAAATATAATTATTTATTTTATTTAATATCTCTTTAGGGTTTGATACTTTGACTCCCCTTTTTCTGTGTTGACTAGATCCTACGAGAGTCATGTAGGCTAATGAGTCATATATTGGAGGGGGACATTACAGTCCTCCCTTCCTGAAATTGCTTGTCCTCAAGCAATTTTAGATCAGGGTGTTGTAAAATCTGTTCACCTTCCCATGTAGCATCTTCTACAGGCAACCCCTTCCATATCACTAGGTACTGTCGAATAAATCTGCTTCTCAATTTCTGTTTCCATACATCCACAATCCTTTCAGGTGCCAAACCAATTGTCCTTCCTCATCTAGGAGAGGAATATCTGTCAAAGCGGTGACCCGTTGGCCTAATGCCTTTTTTACGCATGACACATGGAATGTGTTGTGGATTATGCTTCCCTCTGGTAGCTCCAACTCATATGACACCTATCCAACTCTCACGATCACTCTGTCGGGTCTGTAAATATGAGGTTTCAACTTCTCTGCGCCACTCTTCTTTAGTGAAGAATATCAGTAAATCTGTAGCCTAAGAAAGACTAGGTCCCCGACCTCAAAAATGCGCTCCACTTGATGCCTGTCTGCATAGACCTTATGTTGGTTCTAAGCAACCTGCAAATTCTCTTTTAGGATCCTCAAGATGTCCTGAATTTCCTGCAACTAGTCTTTGGCCTTGGGAGCCCTACTCTCTCCAAATGCCAAATCTACAAATGATGGGGCATCATAGCCATACAACGCCCTGAATGGACTCATCCCGATCGACGTGTGATGAGTGGTGTTGTAACAATTCTCCCTGAGATGCAACCATTTTATCCATGCTCATTTTTGTCTTGACTCATAGTTCCTCAGGTACCCTTCTAACCATTTGTTCGCTATCTCAGTCTTTCTGTCTGTCTGGGGGTGATAGCTAGTACTAGGTGTCAACTCCATCCTAGATAACCTAAATAGCTCCTGCAAAAACACACTAAGAAACATGTTATCCCTGTCACTGACTATGTTCCTCGAAAGACCATGGAGTCTGAACACTTCCCTGAAGAAGAGATTTGCCACCTGAGATGCATTGTATTCTGAAGGAATGGAAAAAATGTGTGCATATTTGGTCAACCTGTCTACCACCACATAAATACAGTCCATGTCCTAGAATTTTGGGAACCTTGTAATGAAATCCATGGAAATGATCTCCCATTTCCTCTTTGGAATATTAGGTAGTGGATGGAGTAAACATGTTGGGTGTGTCATTTCTGACTTGTTCTGCTGACAATTCTTGCACTCCCTCATGTACCATAGTACATCCTCCTTGAGACCCTTCCATGAGAATATCTCTCTCACCTATCTATTAGTCTTCAAGTACTATGGGTGGCTGGCTAAAGGGGCATCATGAACTGCCCTCAAGATCTTATCCTTGAGCATGGATTCAAGGACAAGATAGATCCTCTCCTTGTAGTAGATGATATCATCCAGTTCTCTGTATTTGTCATCTTGGTTGTCACCTTCCATCAACTCACAGGCGAATATATTTTTGGAATATTCCACCAAGAGGGTAGACTTCCAATCCACTAATACCTCAGCAAGGGAAAATATTCAAGGCATCCTGGAAAGGGCATCGACAACTACATTCTTATTTCCCTTAACATATTCAATATCAAAGTCATAGGCTCGTAACTAACTCACCCACTTATGTTTTCTTTCGCTCAAATCATTTTTCTCCAGAAAGTATTTCAAGCTGTTGTGGTCGGTCCTCACTACAAAACGTCCTCCCACTAGGTACTGTCGGTATTTGGCCAGCGCATGCATAATAGCCAACATCTCCTTATCATATATGGAGTAGATCCTTTCTAGTTCCCTCAAATTTCTTCTCTCAAAAGCTATGGGATGGCGGTTTTGCATCAATACTACTCCTATCCCTTCTCTGGATGCATCACATTCCAGTACAAATGGATGAGAGAAATTTGGAAGTGCTAGTACCGAGAAAGTTCTCATTACCTTCTTCATTCAGTCAAATGTTGGTTGTGCTTCCCCAATCCACCTAAATGCTCCCTTTTTGGTCAGACCTGTCAGTAGTGCCCCAATTTGTGAAAACCCTTTCACAAAACATTTGTAATAGTTGCATATCCCGAAGAATCCTCGCAACTCTGTGATCAACTTGGGGGTAGGCCAATCTAATATCGCCTGGATCTTTTCTTGATGCACCTTCACTCCCTCAAAACTTATTATGTTCCCTAAATATAGGATCTCCATCAATCCAAATTCACACTTTTTCCTCCTTGGCAAAAAGTGATTGTTCCTCCATAATGGTGAGAATCTCATCCACATTCCGCAAATGTTCCCTCCACATCTTACTATAGATCATAATATCATCAAAGAACACCAATATAAACCTTATCAATGGTTTGTTGAAGATATGGTTCATACATGACTGTAAGGTAGCTGGTGCATTAGTCAAGCCAAAGGGCATGACCACAAACTCATGGTGACCATAGTGACATCGAAATGTTGTTTTGTGGATGTCCTCCTCTCTCACCCTAATCGAAGATCAATCTTCGAAAAATATACTGCTCCATGTAGCTCATTTATCAACTCGTCAATCCTTTGTATTAGGTATATTTTCTTCATAGTCTTCTTGTTTATAGCCTTGTATTCAATGCACATTATCCATGTGCCATCCTTCTTCTTCACCAATACTACTAAAGAAGAAAATGGACTAGAACTAGGCTGGATGTATCCCATCTCCAACAACTCATGTATGACCTTTTCTATCTCGTCCTTGAACTTCTTTGGGTGCCTATATGGTGTAGTAAACACTGGCTTTACCCCTTCCTTTAACTCAATGACATGTTTGAATCCTCGGTCTAGTGGTCTTCCTGCTGGTAGTGGCCCGAATACCTTATCATGCTTACCTACTAACTCATGTATGTTTGCATGGTAATGCTGACGATCCTGGGATGGCTTCTGCATTGTGACCTAACACTCCATTGTGCATGCCACATCTTCGTTTCTAAAGAGATCCTCCATGCATATGTTGGATACAACCTTGGGTGCTCCTGATGACGTACCCCTTAGGATAACTCGCTAACCTCTAGTGTCTATGAATTACATCCTCATCTCCTGATAATTCATTTTGAAGTCTCCAAGGGAATATAACCATTATACTCCCAATACCACATTGGTGTTTGCTAGTTCCACTACATAAAAGTCATCAGTCAACGTGTAGTTTCCCAATGTCACATCCAACCCTCTAATCCTTTAGGTACACATCATGTTGTACCCATCTGTCACTACTACTTCAAAACCCTCAAATTCCGCTGTGGGAATTTGTCTCCTGGTAACCAGTGTTGCATCTATGAAATTATGGGTGGCCCCTCCATCAATCAACGATGTAACTCTTTGTCCCTGTATAATGCCCCTGATTTGGAAGGTATAGTACCTGGGGACTCCTGATAATGTGGCTATGGTCACCTTCTTGACCCCTTCTTGTAATGGTGCATGTTCTAGAATTTCAAGGTGTGGTGCCTCACCACTGTTCTGACCCTCATCTAGACTGTGCGGGTTCTCCTCCTCACCTTCATCTTCCTCATCAGATAGTACTTCAATATAATGGACCTTTCCCTTTCCCATACATCGATGACTTGGTTCCCATGGATCCTTGCAGCTAAAGCATAGTTTATTTCTTCTAACCTCTCTCACAGTGTCTTCATCCAACTTGTCTTTTCCTGTCCATGTTTACTGGGGAAACTTTGTCACCTGACCCTTCTAAGGAATGAAGGCCTTTACTGGGTCCTTTCTAACCACTGTGTTTGTCATATGTTGAGTTTTCTTGATGGCATCCTGTAATGTGGGTGGCCTAAAATCCTTAACCCAACCCTTCAAGGGTTCAGTTAGCCCCTCTGTAAATATCATCATTAACCTTTGTTCTAAGATATCAATTACCTTGATAGCCAACCTATGAAACTCTATGATAAATGCCTTCAGTGTACCTGTCTATCTCAATTGGGACAACTCCCTAAAATGAGTTTCATGATCCTTCCTTTTGAACCTGTCCATCACCCTCTAGGTGAATTCTACATATGATGTAATGTTAGCATGTCCAAGGGTGACCAACCCATTATGCCACCATTCATGAGTCTCCCCATCCAAATGTAAGGTGGAAATATTGATTGCCTCTGCCTTGGTCATTGGGTTGAGCTGGAGGTAAGTGTCCATATTTTGCACCCAAGTTCTAGTTGATCCATCTAAAGAGGGAATATTTAACCTGCCCACCCTGCGCATAAGATCATAGTTTTGCTAGTACTGCACTGCTTTGTTCCATTCCCTTGGTTTGTTCCTATATTTAGCATTGTAATAGTCTTGGAAAGAAAATTCTTCCTGGAAACCTTATAATGTGGCTAGGTACTCTTCGTAACTCTTAAGAGGATGACTATCGTAGTCCCGTTGTTCTAGAACTTTTGTCTGTTGCTCCTTAAGAAATTGTGGTAATGATGGCCTTGGTATTTTATTTCTACCTGTCGGTGAGCCGCTCTGTATTGGAATATGTGTATTTTTATTCTCCCTATAAGCCCTACTACTTTGTTGACTGCCCTTTGTCTGATTCCCATTTTAGCCTCCTTGGATTTGAATGAGTTGTGTCAGGAGTTGTGTTGTTTGTTGTTAGCTAGCAGTAATATGTAGTTGTCCTACAACTATAGATTCCAACAATTGTTGGACTTTGTCTTCACCCTAGTTTCCCATGCTTCCTTCTCGTTCTAATTCTGATGTTATTTCTTCTGATTTCCTCTCCAATGATTTGTTAGAGGGTTATCCTCCACCCCCCTTCTTCCTCAGCATTACAAGTTGGAAGAGTCACAAGCTATGATACCACTGTAATATCCTTGACCCAAATTATTAATTATTCCTATGTGAATATGATATTAAACCCTTACAATAATTTCTTCAATGAGGAATATTATCAAACACATGGAAAGCACACATAAATAGAGAAGAATAATATGACATCTTATTATGAATGGGAACAAAAATACAAATATCTCTAGTGGTTGTAAAAACAACTGTAGAACAAGACTATGAATATAAACTATTGGCTGCTAGGCAACTACACAATCTGCTACAAAACACACAAGGAAACCTGGTATGATGCCAACATAGAAATCGAGTCTCTCCAAGCCTCCCACTGCTCTACTCCAGTAGCTATGGCACTATATATAACCCTCTATAAACCTCTGTACCTCCACACGGACTTTCCAGGCCCAATCTGTTGTAAAAACCCCACCTACAGGAGTACTCGCGGGACACCCACTAGACGTCAACTCGTGGGACACCCCCCTTTACAACCCGCGGGTATGCCTTAAAAGACCCTTGCGCAAGACTTTCAACACTCCGACGACACTGTTGGTTATCTCCTCCCGGAACAGGATGTTGAAACATCACATGCCCACTGGTATACTTCAAGATCTTCAAAAAATACCACAAGACAAAGACTCCAAATGAACTCTCCTTTGTCTAGCTAGGGTGGGTATTGCACCACTGAAACTAAACCTGCACTGGAAGGGTTTTTCTAAAAACCCTAACAAAAACGATGGCAACAAGAGCACTCAATAACATATCAAATCATAATGCCCAAAGAGGTAGGCTACCCTTCAATTTATTCTTCTTCTCTAATTCTTCTAGATCCTCATTCTTAACCAAATAAAACCATCACTTGATTAAAATATAATTATTTATTTTATTTAATATCTCTTTAGGGTTTGATACTTTGACTCCCCTTTTTCTTTGTTGACTATAGCCTACGAGAGTCGTGTAGGCTAATGAGTCATCAATTGGAGGGGGACATTACACTTTGAGAGAAGGAATGCCACTTTTTCATTGAAAACATAGGTTATCTCAATAATGGGTCTCAACAAGAAATATGTCTGAGTCTCAAGTCCATAATCATCCAATCCATAACTTGAATAACTAATTAGTTGAAATTGAAGGGCGCCCAAGCCAATGAGATTATTTCTTTAAAACTTCATTCAAAACCTCCAGTGACAACCACAATCATAGAGTTATTCTAAGATATGGGATTTTAAATATTTCTCTAGGAATTTTTTCTCATATCCTCTTAGTGTTTCTATGTTTCCCATGAGTGTCCATAGTCCCGATAAAAGTAAAACTATGAAAATGATTAACAATGAAAGAAAAATCTACTATGTGCAAGCTAATTACCTTTAAGGGAGACCAACTAAGGTAGCATTTCAAAATTTGTCCATTGATAGGAAGAAGGTCTACTACCCTATTTTTCCTTCAACATCATCATTTATTCTGACTCATAACCTAGCTAAGAATTGCAAAAAAATTTAAGGCTATCATATTATTCAATTTTGATCCTTGAACCCTTCTTCTCAACCCCCCATAATGTGACATAGCAAATTCAAGATGTTAGTGGAGAAGCTTAATCTAGAAATCTTGGTTTTAGCTTAATGGAAACTTAAACCTCTAAACAATTAAATCTCACGTGGAAAGGATGCCAAAACTAGTCCAACTTCTCATCAAATCAATGCTAGTTGTAAAAAAATTACTTTTGGTTGATCTGGAAGAGTGTAACAACATTATGTTCCTATCTTAAACTACAAAGGCTCACTCAAGATTAGGTGAAATCATAGAGCTAGTGTATCCATCTAAGGACATCGAGACATATAGGGAAATCAAGATTACACATAGGTCTATAAGCCTCATATACTATGCAATGCATTATTGAAAAAATTGAAGCATTGTGAAATTGATTCACAACCAAGAGTATTTGACACTTATTTCTTTATGGAAAGTGGTGAGAAAATGATGACTCCAACCAAGTTCCAATGATATTATGAAGATAATTATAAGGCTCATATACTATGCAATGCATTATTGAAAAAATTGAAGCATTGTGAAATTGATTCACAACAAGGAGTATTTGACACTTATTTCTTTATGGAAAGTGGTGAGAAAATGATGACTCCAACCAAGTTCCAATGATATTATGAAGATAATTATGTTAGGGATGGAATGTTGGAAAGGAATTCAAGGATAGTGATTAACAATCTTGGTCATTTTCTTTGATTAACTATTCTAAAATACTACTATTTGAAGATTATTCTTTTCCCCGAACATTACGCCTCTCATTGTATAGAATAATTGGTTATAATGACATTGTTCCCTTCCAAGTTGTGAGAGTTCACCGAATGTCTCATAATCCATGTCTCTTACAATCAACCTTTTTACCTAAGAATCAATAGTTTTAGGTTGAGCATGTTCATTGAATGATATGACTATGCTTATATTCTCCTTTGGAAAATAAACATCACCATTAGGTACAGAGTTGACACCCACATCCATTACCTTTTTCTAATTTTGATTCTCATATTGCAGGTTGTAAGTGAATGGAATATTCCTAGATTTTATCATTTCGAGTAGACAAGTTTCGTGGTTACATTCTCCCTTTATTAGAGCTTGAACACTTTAGATTTCTTCTTTTGAATAGATTTGTGACTAATGGTTCTAAATCTTTCCTTGCAATCTCAAGCACTGAAATTTGCAATTCTAACTATTTTTCTAAATTTCTAATCAAGTTTTGGATGAAACCGGTTGGAAAAAACACCCAACAAAAAATAAGAACACCCCAACAAAAAATAAGAACACCCCAACAAAAGATAATAACACAACGTTTAAACTACATCTTACAAGCTCACCTCATGTTTGTTGGGAGGTTTACTATTTAGGTTCATTGAATTGTAGGGTAATGGTAAATTTACTTGTGCAAATCACCAGTCCAGCCAAATAATTTCATTGACAAAAGATGCCCATTTGTTTAATTTATTTTAAATTTGTTTATGAACGCCCTATTTATTTAAATATTTTTTATATTTGTTTAGTGGGGATACGTGGTATATATATTCGTTGGAAAACGGTGTTTTGGATGCCCGTCTACACGTAACGGAACGGGCAAGAAAAATGTGGCTTGATTGCCAACGCTAATTTTTTATTTAGAATCCACGTGGCAGTCAGCAGAGAAAAGTCTCCTCGTTGGTTTAGCCGGTTTTTAACGGTCCAATCTTGGTGTCCGACGTGGGTCACTATGCCACGTTCAAAACATTTTTTTTTTTAATAAATAAATGTATTAGTCAAATGAATTCTTTGTAGGTGAAGCCTTGGTATTATTTTAGTGAAAAATTGTTGAAGTTAGAGGATTAGGAACGTTAAGGATGGAGAGAGAACAAGTGTGAAGATTCAACTTTGAGATTAGTTGAACTCCATCAAACATGAGAGTGCTTCACATCTTGATTTTGTTAAATTGTCAACATTTCATTGAATGTTGTGTAGGGGTCTAGATAGGCTTGTTAGATGGGTTGACTTTTGCAATGAGGAAAAAGTTTGTGGTGGGGTCAATAGGTGCTTGATCAAGTAGGGAAAAAAGTGGAGAGCTCCCACTATCTTTGTAAAGGTCCAAGTCAAGGAGATGTCATTATCTTTATGAAATTCCAAAGTCATGATGTTGCTTTTTAGGTAAATTATTTGTATATTTGAAATGAAGAAATGTATTTATTACTTAACTTTATTTAAGAAAGACTTTTTACAAATTTAAATTTTTAATTAAAATAAATATTTAAAAATTATATTTTATTTTTTAAATTTATTATAATTAATTTTTAAATATACTAATTTTTTTTTTTAACATTTTTAATATTTTTTTTTTATTGAAAATGTTATCATCAACTTAACACTCTATCAAACTTACCTAACAATTTCAAATCAAAATAAAAAAGTCTTTCTATAAGCCTTTGAGTGGACCCTACCATCATGTAAGTTGAACAAACTCAAAAGAAGTCCTAGGAGTAATTTGAGACTATGTCCATTATATACCATCCTTTAAAGAATTTAGTAAAGTCAACCTATGCATTCAAAAGATGAACATTATAAGTTGGTGGATTTATATTTGGAATTTTTTTATGATATTGAAGAG
>ML782405.1:570339-596892 GCA_009831015.1 Picea engelmannii
TCTTCCGCTTTTGTCTAATTCATTTATTGGAAGAATTATCATTCAAAGAGGGACCATTAAGAGGTGGCATCTGCCATACTATAATGGTCATGCAGTTGTCTTAGTCTTTAAATAAAACTTAGTTTGTATCTCATCTGAACATTTATTTCTGTTGCAGGGTGGAATTGTGGACCTTCGCCACGGAGTTTGGCGAGTTCAGGGATCTCTGGCTGTATCTAGGGCAATAGGCGATTCACACATGAAAGAATGGATAATAGCTGAACCAGACACCAGAAAGATAGAAATTACATCTGATTGTGAATTTTTAATTTTGGCATCAGATGGGCTGTGGGATAAAGTCAGTAATCAAGAAGCAGTGGATATTGCCAGGCCTTTCTGCGTTGAGAAGCAGCCTAATTTGAAACCATTACAAGGAGGCCCTATAGATGCTTGCAAAAAGCTTGTAGAGCTGGCAGTGACCAGAAAATCTCAAGATGATGTCAGTGTGATGATAGTACAACTTGGACATTTTTGCATGAAAAAGAATTAGACTCTATGTGCTAAAGGGGGGATGCCATCAAAAGAGTCCTTTACTAACAACCATCTGACCCAACCTGGGTGTTGGATTTGACCCGACACCCTATATTCTTGATCATTAAGTAGTGAGAAGCATGAGTCTTCCATTCTTTTATGTAAAATGGGAGACACCTACATTCATTTTTGTACAGTACCACAAATCAATAGGTCCAATGATTCTTTTTCACAATTATTCTTTCATTCAATTTCAATGATCATGCTTAAATTTTTGATAGAAGCGCCATAGGAATTGGCAGTGCATTTGATAGTATACAAACTCAAGCCATTCTTTAGAATTTTTTCTAGGATGTACCTTTTATTTAACAACCCCCCTGTGCCTCTATTTTTGTCACCGGGCCAGGTTTTATGCAAGGAGTCCAAACCAACCCATTATCTATACTTTTTTCTAGCATGTACCTTTTATTTTACAACCCTCCCGTGCCTCTTTTTCTTGTCATCGGGCCAGGTTTTATGCAAGGAGTCCAAACCAATGCTCTGTATATGCAAACTATTTATGAATGCTTAGAAGAGGCTTTGGAGCACATATCTTGTGATTAATTCAACAATTTGCAGATTTGTATTGGTATGTGATTTCATTCTATAGATCATTATTTCATCTCCAAGCACGTCCAAGCACTGTGGTGTTTGATGGATGCATCTTATAGGATTGTATGAATTGTAAAAGTCCATTGCTCTGCGTATGCAAAATATTTATGAATGCTTAGACGAGGCTATGTAGCACATAACTTGTGATTAACAAAACAATTTGCAGACTTGTATCGGTATGCAATTTCAGTCTAGATCATTATTTCATCTCCAAGCATGTCCAAGCACTATGGTGTTTGATGGATGTATCTTATAGGACTATGAATTGTAAAAGTCCATTAATCCCCTTGAGAGAATGCAGGGCCTTAGTTTTCTGAGAGAAAGACATTGCGTGGTAACTTGCTGCTAGGCTTCCACTTCTCACCCTCTCTGTAGGAGCTTGAATCGATTCTAATCAGTGCAAAATTTCGTTTGGGCCCTAAGCTTTACCAATTAAAAATCTAAAAGAGTAGTTTCTTAATTTTCGTCCCTCCTTTTCTAGTAAGAAGCATATAGAAAACAACCAAAGAATGAGATAATGCGATCCTTTGCCTCAACAGCACTCGTGGTTTGCCAACAGTTGATTTGTTGGGAATGTTAACTGTAAAATACTTTTGTTAACTGTAAAAAATTTTTGTTAACTGTGAAAAAACATGGTAAGTTGATATCTAAATTTAATTTCTTTAGATGAAGTTGGAGAGTGACAAGGAGATCCATGTATGATCTGAAGTTAAGAGAAAGACGATGACTAATACACTTCAACCAGTGTACAAACCAATCAATTAAAACTTCTAGCTAGTTGTTTAGAAGCATATATATGTGTGGTAGGGGAGGTAAGGAATAAAATAGCAGTTCAAATGAGCTTGGATTTCTTGTTTCTCAGAAAAGTCACAATCCATTATTGAGGGAATACAAGCTGTTTAATGTGCACAACTGTAGAATGATATTCTTTGTAGTTTATGCTGCCTTTTTTGTATATGTTGTTTGTGAAACTTTGTGAAGATCTGTGATTATGTCTAACCAGTGTGTACTAAAGTTGAATTCAACATGATTTTTTCCCCAAAAATTGTGGTTCTGTTTTTTCAATCTCTGCATGGTAAGTATTATTGATCAAGTCATGACAATGTGATTCAGCCTAATTCATTTAATTGGTTAATTTATATGCATGATAGGTCTTGGAGAATAAAACTAATTTTTATAAAAAAAAGTGTGCACTCAAGGGTGCTTTCTTGCAACCTGTGAGCCGTTTTGGTAAAAGCCCTTAAGCAGGTAGTCTGATTGGTCTTCACTGAGTAATTGTCAGAGGGAGGTCGGCTGTGTGATTCTTGCTGCGGGCAGCGGGCTGTCCACGTCCAATTCGTAGTTGTTTGTACCCTTTTTATGATGCTGGGGTGGTTTATAGTGTGCTCTAGTTAGATGTACATGTTCTTGGAATTTGTGTACTTGTTTAGTAAAACCCTCTAGCGTGTAGTCTTATCAGTTTTACTGAGCAATGTTTTATCATTGGAACTGGTCAAACTGATCACTTACATCGGTTTTTGGGGGTTTTCGAGCGGGACCGGCCCCTCAAATTGGAAATGACCGATTTTGATTTTAATTGATCCAAAACCCATGTGAATCAGTGAGAAACGGTCAGCAGTGGCCTGTTCAAACCAAAACTGGTCAGAACTGGTTGGTTTGACTGATTTTGTCTGGATGCACACCCCAAAAAAACAAATATTAAAATGATAATGTAATTTGATATTTACCGGTCAGCGCTGGCCTGTTCAAACCAAAACTGGTCAGAACTGGTTGGGTATATTAAAATGATTATGTAATTTGATATTCACCGGTCAGCACTAGCCTGTTCAAACCAAAACTGTTCAGAACTGGTTGGGTTGACCAATTTTGTCTGGATGCACACTCAAAAAAACCAAAAATTAAAATGATTATTGCATCCAAAGGCTTAGTATAGTAGGGGGAGTAGTTGTCATGTTAGTCTGTATGCACACTCGAAAAAACCAAAAATTAAAATGATTATTGCATACAAAGGCTTAGTTCAGTAGGGGAAGGCTCAGTAAATTAATAAATATTATATATATCACATTTACTATTAATTTAATATATTATTATTAATTTAGTATTTATATTATTATTAATTTATCATTACTTTACTATTTATTATTCTTTATCATTACTTTACTATTTATTATTTAGAGTAATAGGAGCATATTATTTTACTTTACTATTTATTATTTAGAGTAATAGAAGTGCATTGATTTCAATCATAATAATATGAAATTTAATGTACTAATTAATTGAAAAAATGTTACCAATAAAATTAATACAATTGAATAAATGTTATTAAGAAAATTAATACAATGATAAAATATTTAGAGCAATTAGCTGCAAGGATATAATGTAAAAATATATGCATTGATTTAAATAATGATACAACAAAAAATGATTTAGCATAGTTGTATTCATTTTAATAATAATAATAATAATAATAATAATAATTTATTTTTAAGGTCACGGCCAAGCCAACACACCAAATTGGTGTATGAGATCCCCTTGTTTGTGGGACAAGGGACCCCCCTCCGTCTAGCGGCGATTTGACTGGTAAAGTACCCTACCCCCCTCTGGATTTGAACCTGTGACCTCTTAAGAGAAAACACATGTTCTTAACCATTAGGCCCACATAAAACAATATAGTGCATTGATTTCACTGATAATACTAAAAAAATTGAAGAAATGATACTAAGAAAATTAATTTTGTTTTGTTATATGTGATTTATCTATTAGTATTTGCACATTAAAACAATTGTAATATGAAGATATATAAAATGTATTGAAAACAATAGCATTAAGTGAAATATAAAATGTACTGAAAACAATAGCATTAAGTGAAATATAAAATGTACTGAAAACAATAGCATTAAATATTAAGTGAATTATCTTAGCTATATGCTCTCTGAAATATTCTTGGAGAAATTAGTTGTGCTTTTTAATTTATAGCAATTAGTTGCATTGATTTAATGCAAAAAAATATGCATTGATTTAAATGATGATACAATAAAAAATGATTTATCACAATCAAGTAGTTGTATTCATTTTAACAATACTATAACATAAAAAAAGAAGGTGCATTGATTTTAGTGATAATAATATAACATAAAACAATAAGGTGCATTGATTTGAGGATTGATTTCAACCAACTGGGATTGGGATTGTGATTGGATAGATGGATTAAGAAGGGCGGGGAAATGGTGCGTGTTTGTCTTGATAGATTGATTGGTAGTTAGGTGATTGGATAGATGGATTAAGAAGGGCAGGGAAAGGGTGCGTGTTTGTCTTGATAGATTGATTGGTAGTTAGATTGATCACCTGCATGCGGATGAGATACAACAAATCATCAAGTGAAATGAATTTAGCGTGAAAAAAAATTTCAAAACAGATATCATAAGTTGAAGGTGTTTTGCTAAATATAACCCTTGTATAGCAATTTATTGATCTACCTTTCAATTTCTATACTTCTGTTTGGGTTTTGGGTTGAGTCGATATGTTTTGGACTTTGGCAAGAACCCTATCATAAATTCAATGGACTTTGGCAAGAACCCTATCATAAATTCAATGGAGCGTTAAATTAGTCCTTCTGGATTTTCAAATACTTGTCAAGGAGACAATATTTTCAAACACTTGTCAAGGAGACAATCCTTCTGGATTTTCAAATACTCCTAGATTTTCAAATACTTTTTGAAGGGGCTTAAGCAATAGGTTACATTGATTCCATTAATAGTAATATAACATAAAATAATAGGGTGCATTGATTTTAGTGATAATAAACATATATTATAAGTTGAAGTCATGTACTTTATTTGGTTATGTGTGATTTATCTATTAATATTTGCACATTAAAACAATTATAATATTAAGATATATAAAATGTCAAAAATATGCTTATCTTGGGGTTGACTCATGTTCCTTTTAAAATAATAATATAATTTCAAAACATATATTATAAGTGAGTATCCCTCCTAAAAGAATAATATAATATTGAGTAAATATTAAGTGAATTATCCTAGTTGTGCTCTTAGAGATATTCTTGGAGAAAGTTTTAATGGAACTATCTTAGTTTTTCTCTATGATTTAGAACAATTAGTTGTATTGATTTAATGCAAAAAAATATGCATTGATTTAAGTGATGATACAATTATTCATTTTAACATGGATACAACATAAAACAATAGGGTGCATTGATTTCGGTGATGATCTAACAAAAAATAATATGGTGCATTAGTGTTTTATATTGACTCCAATTGTGAGATACAAATTAGCAAACCAACATGCACAAAATAATTCTATATATTTTATTAATCAATCAAGCACATATTTATACGAGTTTTCCTCAACACAACAAACCCATGATCACAACTAACTAGATCTAACAAATCCAAACTTATCTCTATAAGCATCAATTCTAACACCCTCTCTTAATGCTTACATCACAAATAACAATATTGAAATTACATAAAAATATTTTTGAAACTTTGATGCCTGGTCTTCATCAACATTTCTACCCAGTCTGAAATCTCATAGACTATGCTCTTTTTCAACCATCAACTTCGACCTACCACTTGATCCATTTAAGATACAATTGCGATCCATTTAAGATACACTTGCTTTTGACCATCAATGACGTATTTGTAGGACTGACGATTCTTAACTATCTTGAAAATAGTCTCGATACTGAATCACTCTATGAACATACTTTCATCTGTGAAAATACAACGAACTATATATTTCAACGATTATATAGGAAAGTAGTCTAGATACTGAATGTATCTAGCAATCAATCATATAACTTGACATTTTTTCATGTAAAAACACACAAAGATAACATGTAACCGTTGTTCATGGAGCACCAAAGTACAACAAGAGCCTCCAACTTATAATATAATGTAGACATACTCAAATCAATGATTTGTTTTTATGGCACCAAAGAACGTCAAGACCCACTAACTTAAGTTATGTTACCTTGTTATATGAGAGGTCTTTTGTCATATAATTTTACACACAAATTAAATATAACATATACAACCAAAAATTATATACCACTAATTACTAGATGTCACTTCTTTCATCACATACTTACACACCACACAATAAATATGCAACTTGCTGTCATGACTCAAGAGCCAATCTTTGTTGACTTTGACATTTCTCCTGTATACTCTTCACAAGTTTGACTGGGAGTAGCAACCTCACACGACACTAGCCTTTTTTTAATTCTATTGACCTCGTTGACCAAATTGCATTGCATTGCTTCAACAACATAAACGAACACTATCACATTTACACCAATTAAGAACATTCTTTCCATAGGCGCAAATAACAGCTCCCTCAGGCTCACTGCTATCAATAATGTTTGCATCTATCCACATAAGGTTGTCATCAGATTCGAAACAATTTCCATCAGATCGACAAACGATATGCTTCTTCTCCAAAGGAAATTCAAACAATTGAACTTATCAAGAGAAGGGACAATGATGGTAGAGCCAAGAGCATTATTGAAAGAGCCAGACACTTCATGAGAGGTCATTATAGTCCACGAGTCTCTGAATTGATCACATCTTCATCGAAGATACTCTTCTTTGTTGTACCAGAGAGTTGCCACGATCCATTGGGGAGAGGTCTTGATGGAATGATTTCTTACTGATTCCTCACTAAGTGATAACCAATATAACCAAGGAAGTTTTGTAAAATGAACAAATTCATATTATTAAAGTGAACGGAGGACCATGATAAATTAAGATTGAAGCAAAGTATATATATATATATATATATATATATATATATATATATATATATATATATAAAGAGGGTCGTCTTGAATATATATCAAGATTATATAACCAAATTCTTATCAGCTGTGACTCATTGGACGGAAGTTAAAGGCGAAGATCTTGACATGACATGAATGTAGACGAGTCTGGCTACTCCTCTGTCAATTCGATTTTAGAATCTGGTCAACATCACGTGCATTAAAGGAATACACCTGCAGTATCACTGGTTAATTCATGGTCCACATACTGAATGACATGCATATCTGTTGGATCTAGAAATTGGGAGAGGCAACTTCAATCACACAATGTATTATAAACGGAAATACCCCAATTATACACCACAACAACCATTCAAAAGAATAATCTATTCTCACACATAATTGAATTAATCTACTCTCCTACAACAAGATATTACATATTCTAGGCCCTCCCTCATAGGAGTTACATCTAGAGCAACCCGCTTTGATACCAAATTAACAAATCAACATGTACAAAATAATTTTATATATTTTATTAATCAATCAAACACATATTTATACAAGGAGTTTTCCTCAACATCATAACAAACTCATGAGGGAATTTCTCAACCACACACATAAATATGATCTAATAGTTGGAGAAGATCTCTCACAACTAACTAGATCTAACAAATCCAAACCTATTTATGTAAGCATTAATTCTAACAATACAATTAATCATCAAGTGAAATGAATTTAACAATAACTCAGTGAAAACAAATTTCAAAATAAATATTATAAGTTGAAGTCATGTATTTTGTTTGGTTATGTGTGATTTATCTATTAATATTTACGCATTAAAACAATTATGATATTAAAATATATAAAATGTAAAAAACATATTAAATCTAAAAAAAAAAAAAAATATTGAAATTGATTACTATGTAAATATTTATAAAAAACGATAAAATATTGACAAACAATAATTGCTAAATTATACCAAATTATCCAGAATTAAGAATTTATAAAAATTAACAATTATTTCAAATTGTTCACAATTAAGAATTTATAAAAATTACATTATAAATTAAACTTTATTAACTTAATTAAACTTTATTAACTTTACATTGACTCTATCTTGCTAAAAACATTTTGGGCTACTATGTCCTCATTCGTTTCTACTGCAAACAAAACAAAATTACAGAACTTGGTAAAATCTATATTATAGTGAAATCAAGACTATTATTAGTCCCTTCCTGGCCATGGACTCTAGCATTCGGTTACGTAGTGACCTTACATTATTTTCCATAAATTTACCATGATATTTAAAGTTTCTTTGAAATTCCATTTTTAACTGGATTTATTATGAATTTTTTTTTTTTTTATTTTTTTATTTATTTATTAAATTTTGTAAATCTAATTTTTGATTTGACTTTATGGTGGTGTATGGGAATTGTGTTTTTGAATTTTGGGAATTAAAAATTGATTTAAAAAATAAATAAAATTTGATTGGCAATTTTGGTTAGCAAGCAGGTGACACAAGGCAAACTACAAAAGTTATGCTCAGAAAAATAATGAATAATGATGCAGTCGAGAAATGATCTGAATAATAATCAACAAGGACTGCATGGTAGCTTAATTCATGTCAAGTAGATTTAAAATTGGATATGAATAATTACTGGCTACATTCTTACTTTATTGTGACTAAGTATAGTTTGCAATGTTTTTTACAATTTTTTTTGATAATTAATTATTTTTATTTTGCCAAATTTCTAAAACCCTTAACTTTAAGGTTTTAAATATATGAATTAATTTAATATTTTTTATTAATTAAAATAGAAACATTATTATATTAATTAATTTGATATATTTATTATTAATTTATATATAAATAAAACTATTTATCATTATGGTAATTATTTCCAGGTATTTTCAGGTTTTAAGTATATGAATTAATTTAATACTCTTGTTACACCTGTTATTCTTTATGGATGTGAAGTCTGGGGCTGTAGTATCTCTCGTGAATCTTGGAGAAAGATAGAGAAAATACAAAAGAATTTTATAACCTATAATCTCAAAATTAAAGGAAATACTCCCTATCCCATCCTCCTCGTAGAAACAAGCCTCTCCCCCATTAAGAGCATGGCTATGACTAGATACCTAATGTATAACAACAAGTTAAACAACATAGAAGACAAGAGGCTACCTAAAATTGCTTCCAAATCAAGTCATAACCACCATCGACTCAAGCGAGGATGGCATAAAGACGCCCAGTCTTGGCTAAACTATTGAGGAATCATGGAAGAAACCATTTTGCAGAATAAAGATACTATTAAAAAAAACGTCAAATCAAAATTTAAGGAAAAAAATGTGGTGTGGTGTGATAAAGAGTTAGAAGAAAAAAGAAAATTAGGGTATTATAAAGATGTAATCAACCCTAATCTAGAAGATCAAAATTATATATCTGTTTTGCCAAGTGTAAAGAAAAAAATAAGCATTGCTAAGATAAGAACAAATTCTCACGAGCTCCATAGTGAAACTAGGCGTTGGTTAATTCCTAAAACGCCATGGGATGAAAGAGTGTGTCACCTTTGTGACACTAAGAAGGTTGAAGATGAAAAGCACTTTCTCTTAGATTGACCAGCCTATACCCATATTAGATCTCATTTTCAAAATATTGATCACACTACCAACCTTCCTAACCTAATAAGTCAACAAAAGTATGGTGATCTTGGAAAGCTTCTCTTAATGCTTTTCGAGCACAGAAACAAAATTCTAAAGAATCACAAGTAATCACTTACCCTCTTAAGGTCCAATAGACCAATTAGGTCTTAGTGGTCGTTAATCATTACCATCACCATCATTAATTAAAATATGAACATTATTATATTAATTAATTTGATATATTTAATTAATTTATATATAAATAAAACTATTTATGTAATTTAATTTCCAGGTATTTTTCCATTTTCAAAGATGATATCTCCTCAAATTTTTCATTTTGATATTTTTCATTTTTATTACATTAATTTTCAAATTTTGATATTTTTAGATTTTCTTATTGGAAAATAACTTAAACGGTTGAATTGAACATGTGAAAACCCTATTAAGAAACCAAAAACGATATGAAGTTAACGGACGATGAGTAACCCTGCTTTTATTGACCGACAAGTGGGCACGGGCCTCAATACTCGATACGGTGGTACAAAGTAATTACTTAGTAATTACTTGTGGAGTTAATGTTAAACATGGAAAAACGAGAAGGCAACTAGGCTTCAACCCAATTATAAATTATGCACCCAACAACCTTGTCAATAAATGCACTCAATATCCTTGTCAAACTTTAATTTTATACGTTGAATGACATGAAGCCTGCAATAACACATCAAAGATATTAGCCAATGAAATTTTAGAAAAATATGTGTTTTTATTATTTAAAAAAATACGTATATTGATTTCCTATGTTACACATTGGATGTAGCACACAAATTTAAAGTCAACAATAAACTAATAGAGAGTCAAAGGCTAACTCATTTCTATATTCCCAGGCCTTTGGCAGGGATTAATAATGAAAAATAATGAATAATGGTGCACACAAGGTTCTCACCATGCTGCATTTGGTAATCTCATTAGTCGATGCATGTATCATGGCGATCTGCATGCACACTAGAGCCTATTGATTAAACTATACCTGACCTAGCCATTGATTTGGTAAACTTTATTGATTTAGTTGTTGCCATTCTCTTGAGGTTGGTGGAGCCATGCACATTGGAGCCTATTGATTAAACTATACCCGACATAGCCATTGATTCGATAAACTCTATTGATTCAGTTGCTGCCATTCCCTTGATGTCGGTGGAGCCATCATAGCTCGAACATTCATATTATGGGTGGAGGTGAAGCAATGAACATGATATGAAGCAATGAATAACTGACACCCCCTTAGCTCTGTGCATCTTTCGCCTTAGCTTTGTGAATCTCTTGTAGTGTTTGGTAACTTGCTCTTCCTATGTAGGTAATAGTTATGTAATCCCTTTGTAGGTAGGTAAATATTATGTATATTGCAAGAGAAAACAAATCATGTTTGCAGTAAAATTATATCTATACATGTAAATATTAGGTATTCAGTTTGCTGCACAAACTTGATTTTTTGTCAAACTGGTCTTCCTGGTTTGATGCATGAGCTTATCTGGGTTGGGATGATATTTGAAGAGCATTTTTTGTGAGAGGATTAGTTAATAAGAGAGCTACACTCAAATTCAAGTGTTATTTCTGTAATATGAAGTCCCGTGTCATAAGTAGAGTCATTTTTCCAATTAATATGCATCAAATTCAAGTGCTATTTATGTAATATGAAGTCCTGCATCATAAGCATAGTCGTTTTTCCAATTAATAGGCATCAAATTGTATCCAGGCTGCCACACCCAACTCCCCTCGATGCCACCAGTATGGAACGACAAGGAACCGGCCCCGACGTGCCCTTTTAATAAATCAGTGTTCACAATACTTCAAATTGCATTGTATTTGCACAGACTCATACTATACCATCTCCATTTTCCTACCTGCATTGCATGCAATATCCGTTCGGATCGCATGATTTCATTAGGCCATTTAAGTAATTTGTAACATTTTTCTTAATTATTTTATTTTTTGTGGGATTCTAATGTTATTTGTTATGATTATTAGAACATATCACAAGTCAAGTAGAGTGATATGAACCATGGTTACTCACCAGTGCAACTTCAACAATGAAAATTTCTATTTGGACCCTTTGATACAAAAATTGGACAACAAGATAGTCCAACTAGTGACTTCTTTTGTCTACTTTGATAGAAATATTTTTCCTCAGATACTCGCATGGATGCTGTAACAATATTCAAGCCATAAAAAATATATATGAATATTCACACTGTAACAATATCAAGCCATAAACAAATATATACATATTCACACTAGTAACTGCCAATACCATCAAGCTTATGTTTTTTTTTGTGGTTTTTGATTTGGTGCTCACCATTTATACTCCATGTCTAGGCTAGTCCCCATGTCTAGAAGTTGGTCAATTTTAGAGTATAGGAAAAAATCCATCCTATTATCTTCTGTGCATTCTGTAACGAGAGATTCTGTTAAGAACCAATACCGAATACAAAAGCACCACAATAGAGAACCCAATACTGAATACAAAATCACCACTATAGATATACAAGAACAATATGCAAAATCTCCTTTATTACCATCAAACCCTTGAGGTAGGGCAACACCATACAATGGATCCTATTATGGAAGGGATCCTCTCCTGTTCACTTGCCTCTTCGAGGGGGCATCCTCCTATTGAGCTACTGCTCCAAATACAATACTTCTCTTCATCTCTCATTACATTGCTTGAATTCCTTTATATAGTGATACCATCACCTAAGAACATTCTAGAGGAGGAATCTTCTAGAAGTAGAACCTTCTAAGAAGTCCTCTTAAATTTATTATATCTAATTACCCATTTATTATATCTAACTACCATAGTGGGCCTTATTTAATAATATAGTGGACCTAGTCCACCTTTCATTGAATGACCTCCACTATTATCACTATGGGCCCTCTGGGTCCCCCCACTACCTCTCTAGCTACCTTACATTCCATCCCCTTTATGAAAGCGTTGTCCTCAACGCTTGATGTACAACCATATACCAGGGTCCCATAGATAATTGTGGACCATAATACTGAAGAAGACTGAAGAACCAAGGTCCCATGTAGAAAGGAAATCCACCATGTTGAAGTAGTCCAACCACCATTGTAAATCCAGGTCCCATGTCCAAGTGCTCATGTGAACTCTCCGTGGAAGATTTTGGAACCCAATAACCAACTCCAAATGATGCTCCAAAGACTGACATCTATCATGTGGATCCAAATAAGAAGATCCATCCACATAGTGGAAAAAGGATCGTAGCAGAATCTTGAAGGAATACTACTACTGTAGAATATGCAGATTGAATGATGGTAACTAGCTCCTGATGTGGGACATTGATGTTCTCTATAGAAGGTGGAGTAGAGTCAACAAGTAAAATATGGAAGTGGTTGTCATCCCAAAAATGACAACTATCCATATACTAATCATCACAATCATCCTCAAAATCATACCAAGAATATATTTCTTGATTATATTCATCCCTAATGATGTTTTCCATAAGAAATCTCTCCTGCATGCCATCCAATGAACTACGAAGACTATTATTGAGGCCATCTGCAAGGTCATGAAATTTGTCATGCAATGTGTCACACAATGTGTCATACAATTGAGATTTGAATGCTTCAAGAATTTCTTTGAGGTTTTGAGAAGAAATAGCCATCTGAGCACCCTATGAACCCTTCGATCCCGCATCCATCACGAAAAAACCCAAAAAAATAGAACAATAAGTTACAACAGAAAATCGCGATTTTTTTCTGAAAAAACCCTAAAAAACTGTTGAATTTAAAATGCTCATAACTTCACTTCCCGGACTCCGTTTCAGCTGATTTTTTTTTTTGAAATTGGGTGAAATTGTGAGAGGAACTCAGATCTGTAATTTTTTTGAGAAAATTCGGCCTCCAGCTGCTACATAAATAAAAACAAATTGTGTCGCCGTTCGCGGAAAAAACCCTGGAAAATTGCAGATTTTAAAACTTCAATATCTTGACCTTCCAGACTCCGTTTCAGACGATTTATTTTTTCAAGTTGGGTGTTTTTATGAGAGGAACTCAGATCTACAACCTGTTTCTGCAAATTTTTCACATAAATGTACCAAAAATTTTTGGAATGTCGCGGCCCTCTTTTTTCTTCTCCGAAAAAAAATCTGCAAAAATAAAAAATATTTGCCCACAATGTCTGCCAAGGAAAGTGCTCTGATACCACTTGTTAAGAACCGATACTGAATACAAAAGCACCACAATAGAGAACCCAATACTGAATACAAAATCACCACAATAGATATACAAGAACAATATGCAAAATCTCCTTTATTACCATCAAACCCTTGAGGTAGGGCAACACCATACAATGGATCCTATTATGGAAGGGATCCTCTCTTGTTCACTTGCCTATTCGACGGGGCATCCTCCTATTGAGCTACTGCTCCAAATACAATACTTCTCTTCATCTCTCATTACATTGTTTGAATCTCTTTATATAGTGCTATCATCACCTAAGAACATTCTAGAGGAGGAATCTTCTAGAAGTAGAACATTCTAAGAAGTCCTCTTATATTTATTATATCTAATTACCCATTTATTATATCTAACTACCATAGTGGGACTTATTTAATAATATAGTGGACCTAGTCCACCTTACATTGAATGACCTCCACTATTATCACTATGGGCCCTCTGTCCCCCCCCACTACCTCTCCAGCTACCTTACAGATTCAAGGGTGACAACAAGGAGCACACACAATTAGCCTAGATTTCATTTTTAGCATATTTAGAAGTTTAGACCGTCATTTAATTCCCACACAAATAGTAAACTGCAAATGAAATTGAAATACATTGGATAAAATCGAACAAATAAGAATGAACGATGAAATTTGGAAAAATGATTGAGTAAACAAAGCACCAGGGACGAGGTTGCCTACGTAGCATCCATTCAGGTGATAGATTCATAGCTTGGCTCTGAACTTAAGAGATACTCCAACTATGCCTGGTCTCTCTTATGAGCTTCCGGGTTCAACACCATTTTTTCCATAATCGTACAATTTTTCCATAATCCTGTCCTTAAGCAAAGTCATCTTGTCTGCCTCCACTCACTATCCATGAAGCCACAAACAAAGTCGCCTTGTCTTCCTCCACGCGCTACCATACAACCACAAATATGAAAAGTGTCTTACCTTTTAACAAATTATTAATTTTTATTCATTTTGTTATAAAAAATACAATTTTCTATCCCCTCACTCAAAACGACCTCTTTGGTCATGTAGATCGATGGATCCAACCATGAATCTCGGATCTAGTAGAACTTATGTCATGTCGAGATCACAGAACGAATGAATATGGGCTTTGTACCCATTCTTCGATCCCCATATATATATCGACTTGTTTTTTTCCCTTTCTTTATCAAAATAATCTATCCCACTCAATACTATATAGACCCATATAGTAGGGATTAAACATGTGATGATTTGTAAAAAAATACATTAAAAAAATATATAATGATCTCTAAAAAAAAAGACAAAAAATAATTTTGATTTTTTTAAAACTCAAATTAATGTAAGAGGTTGGCATAAACGACACCTTGAGTTCGTCGAACAATTAGAGAGAATACTTGCTCTTTTGTGGAACGATGGCCTTTTCTTGTTTGCAAGAAAAGGACAACCCTCAAGCTGAAACCAAGCCACGGTCTAAGCATGGCCCATTGCTACTCTTCCTTCGTGTTGGTGTATCCCACTTGGTAATTCTTCCCCAGTGTGGTTCCAGACCCTTCCCTCCGACATAGCCAAGATGAATCCTGTTGATCATACCAAGAGAAAAGATTACTTCAGCACTAAGCAACACCAAGAAAACATACCGCCTGGATCTCCTGATATGGATTCATTGTATGGAATAGTTCCTTGATCTATTCAAAAACATCTCATATTTTGTACCATTTGCATCTAGCATTAAGTCATTGTTCCTATTTCAATCATCATACCTATTTCAACAAATGGGCATATAAATTAAGCAGGGACTAGCTACTTTGCAGCCATTTCCCCTGTTTAATAAAACAAAAAGTAAAACACAAAAATAAAAACTTGAATTACTGAACTTAGTAAAATCTATATTATATTGAAATCAAAACTATTAAATAATGAAATAAAAAGTGAAACACAAATAGAGCACAAAAATCAAAACTTGAAGCCCCTAAAGAAGAACTTGAAACCATCACATTCTTGTCTTTTCATTAAATAACATATTATACTAAATCTCAAAAGCATCAAGCTATAGAAAAAGGAACTATCACCAAGTAAATATTCTCTTCTAACACCTCCATAACTTAGGAATAAAGGAGACTCAAAGTAAGTTGTCATTATATATGATCCACCCATAATGACAACTTGGTCATTTAAATTGGGGTTTTCTAAAGGAATTATCACCTAGTAAAGATTCTCTTCTAACACCTCCATAAATTAGGAATAAAGGAGATTCAAAGTAAGTTTTCATTATATATGATCTACCCATAATGATAACTTGGTCATTTAAATTGGGGTTTTCCAAAGCTAAAGTTACATCTCAGAAAAATTTAACATCTCCAAGTAAATATTTTCCTCCAATCCCTATATTATATATGATCCACTCATAATGATAACTTGGTCATTTAAATTGGGGTTTTCCAAAGCCAAAGTTGCATCTTGAGAAAAAGAAAACATCTCCAAGTAAATATTTTTCTCAACAATCCCTATAATATAACTTGGGGAAATGGGAGTCTCAAAATAAATTTAGCATTATCTATGATCCACCCATAATGACAACTTGGTCATCTAAAGTGGAGTTTTCCAAAGCCAAAATCACGTCTGAATGTACAATGACTAGGATTCTCAACAAAATACATTATAGGTGAGTTTTCATTTCATAACACTTTTGAATATAATGATGTAAGTACTTTCAATTATGCATCCATTGTATAGTAGGAATATGTCAAAACCTTGCAAACCCTAGTGACACAACACCATCATTTTAAAGATGATGATAGATAGGCAATAATTATGTACAAACAACATCAAACTCTTATATGGTCTTGATTTTCATTAAAATTTCCCAAACTTCAATTAACCACTACATAGTACACAACATATCTAACGAAACTTTATTGAAGAGATTCCTCTAAAAAGATTTGCCATCGAATTGGATATTTGAAGCACTAATATTCCATCTTGATAAATGTGGACTATTAAGTACCTACAACCAATGATCAAAGTTGAATGACTACTCTTAATTTCAATTTGAAGTATATATATTGATTTGACCCTTCCATGATGAAAAATTGAAAAAATAGTTGTATTTCAATTGGCACGACTAAACTAGGTACACATTTCAAAACAATATTCTAAATAAAATAGTTCCCTTCCAATTATTTCAATAAAAAATAATAATAATTATACCTTGTAATTTTAAATATAACCTTTTGATAGGTTATATATACATTAATAATAATAATAATAATTGAGCCACATTTTCTTTGAATGAATTTCAAAGTGTTAAAAATGACAATATAAAACTTTAGACACAATCATAAAATCAAACTTTTTTGTGAACACCAATATAAGAGATGATGTAATCTATGTATCCATATGATGCATAAGCACTACATCTTATGTTCATATTTGAGCATACACCAATCCCGTTTAACCATAGGAGTCATGTTTGTTTTAGATCTCATTAGAAAAGAATAAATTGTAATAGATCTTGAGGCCTTTGTTTAAGGATGATAATTCTATCAAAATAATATAAAATCAATGAAGAGACCTTACTTGCATTAAAGGCCTCAAAACATGACAATGTAGCATGATTGTATCCATTGCTTATTATTTAAGTTAAAGATGTTTATGATTTGGAGCTTCCCAAGATACATAAAAACACAAAACTAAACAAAATTACTCATCAAGACCAAGTACATTATTTTTATTGAGGATATTAATTGTTCATTTTATCTCTCAAGCCATGCAAAAATGCATGAAAGAGTGGGACGTTAGAGCATAAACCCTAATGCATAAGTTTGATGATAATAAAAAATATGTTACCTTCTCCCTAGCTTTCTTAAGAATCTCACCCAGTTTCATTTGTTCCAAGTATTAATGCTAAAAAGTATACATCTCTTGATCTTGGGCTTGGGATGGGGCAAGGGGAAAGAGAGCTATGGGGCATTTTCAAAATATTTGCAAAGTATCATCACAATGATGTCGATATTGCTAGAAACATGAAGAAAATAACAAAGGAAATGACATTATGGCAAGTGCCTAAGGAAAATATAAAAAAACAAATGGCATTGTGGTGAGTGTAGGATTCAAAAACATGAAGCATGTAAACTAAATGCGATAACAAAACAAATAGCATTATGGTGACTGTGAGATTAAAAAACATGATGTAAACGAAATGCGATGCTGATTCCTATATTGACAAGAATCGGCAATGCTCATAACACATGAATTCAAGTGGGGATTTACAAAGAAAATGTGTTTAAGATTATTTGGTAAGTTTTCATTAATTGACACATAAAATAGTGCATATGCCAATACGGTGGTAGGATATTTATCTAGGTGTGAGATATGTGATGAATTTAATGCCGTGGAAGGGTAGATCATGGAAGAGTACATCGTATCAAGATAAAAGCCAACTAAAATAGAGACGAGTTTAGTCTTTAGATGCCAAAGACAAGTATTGTTTGATGAACCAATGCTCATCGACCAACCAAGCATTGGATGAGAGGACATTGAAGAGTTATTAAAACTTTGAGCCTTCTTTTGACATTTTATGATATTTGTCATACTTCATAAATGACAACATAAATGAATGAATGAAAAGTGATTTAAAAAATTTACCTCTCTTTTTAG
This sequence comes from Picea engelmannii, assembly GCA_009831015.1. Lineage (NCBI taxonomy): Eukaryota > Viridiplantae > Streptophyta > Pinopsida > Pinales > Pinaceae > Picea > Picea engelmannii. Next base: position 588,808 of record ML782405.1, read on the forward strand.
ACTGCCTTTTGAATTACTCTTTAAGGAGAGATTTGAATCCGTTGGAAGGACTAGGAAGAACTAAGAAGGGTTTAATTTTGATCGCTGCCTACAACCTGCACATTGAAAATTCAGATTGATTGATTGGTTTGAAGAGCTATGCTACTACTTACAATAGAGTAGCATATAGATTTACTGGATCAGATCTCCTTATGATTATGAATTTTCAGTGGGAAAAAAATGCATGAAAATCCAACTGAAGAACCCAATTAACAATTCCTAGTCCCTTGTTCTGGAACACTAGGGCACATGCATCAACTTGATGTCAGGAGTAGGGCCAAGCTCGAACCAGTGATGCTGTAAGGAGAATAATGAATAAAGATTCTATGTGAGATGACTGATCTTGGACGAGTTAATCCACACCTGCAAGGGTGTCAAATTTGTGACACGATGCATGCCTCCACTTTCATTTTTATGTTGTTCAAACACAAAAGAAACTGAAATACTATGAACAAGCTCGAAGCTGTCTTAGGAATCAATGGTAGAGAAAAAAAGATATGGAAAGGGGCTGATCGAACGCAATATCAAAATGAGAGGTCACCATTGAAAAAACAAGAAAGTTATTTGTTTGCTATTTGTGTGTGTTTTTCGTTTTCGGTTGCAAAGAGTAATGAAAATGAACGTACCAGTCGAAAGTAAGGTACGAACGATACATAAATTAAAAAAAATATGACAAAAGATACCACTTTCCAGATGAGAAATTAACCTGCTTGGGACCCACCCCAATAATTCCCCACATAGTGGATGACATGGGAGTGGAAAGCAGCAGCCCCAGGGACTCATAGCTAGGCTTGAACCCATGACCTCTCCCCAAAATGAAAGAGTGTGTGCACGTCTTTCCAACTGAGCTATCCCTTGGAACTTAACAAAAAAAGATACAAATAATTTAATAATTTAAATAAACAAATATAATTATAGTGTTTATCTTAATAATTTAAACTAAAATTAAATGATATAGGTCGAGTATTTTACTATCCCTATAAAATTAACATCTAAAATTCTGATATTTCAACAAACGTTCTATAAATATATACAATAATATTATAATATTATAAATACAGTTTTTAAATTCCATAATTATTTATTTACATGTACGATATTATAAATATGTACAATAATGTTATAATAATATTAATGGTTATAAATACATTTTTTAAATTCCATAATTATTTATTTACACGTATGATATTATGGAATAAGGCACTCATTTTAAATAATTATTTATTTACATGTACGATATTATAAATATGTACAATAATGTTATAATAATATTAATGGTTATAAATACATTTTTTAAATTCCATAATTATTTATTTACACGTATGATATTATGGAATAAGGCACTCCTGATTTTAAAGTATGATATTATGAGATATAATTATTTATTTACATATATGATATTCTGGGATAAGGTACTCCCAATTTTAAAGTATGATAATATGAAATAGGGTATTCCCAATTTTAAAGCAAAGAATGGTCTTGACAAGGCATGTTTTGGATATGTCATTAAAGAGTCTAAAATCAAAGGTAAAGGTGGATCTTTTAATGAAATTTTGATGTGTAATAGATATGTGATTTAATAGATTGATGGTTGAGATGGATATAGCTTAGGATTGATTAGATAAGATAAAATAATTTTATTAATGTTCGATTGATGACCGTAAAAATAGGTTAAAGAGATTGTTGAGTACAATGATGCCATTACAAAACAAGAGTATGAAAGGGTCTCCTATAAAATGAAAGATGTAGAAAGTAAAGTAGAGTAAGGTAGACTAGAGAGTCAAGACCAAGTTGAGGCATGAACAAACCTCGACTCCAAGCCCAAAAACTTGCTCTGGGGTGGCGATGTATAGGAGGAGAAGATGCGGGAATAAGAAGAACCAAACGTAATGAGGTAGGTCTGTCATGGAAGAAACTCATCTTTCCTAACATTTGAGGCCGAATGAAGAAAGATTAGTATAATATGATGTCTATAGGGAGAACTGGTAGGATGTATGGATTTTCCACTACGTTATTGTCTAGAGGTGGTAGTTCATCACTGAAGCTTGGGGGATCTCGCCCGTCTCTTGGGAAGAGATTTGATCTGGTCATGTCGTTAAAATATCGTCGGATAGGGGAAGTCTCCACGAGTTTGCATTGATCTGGAGTCCAGAGATATGCTAATATTGCTCTATCTCTTAGTGCCCCTTCTTGAGGGTAGCACCGTGAAGAAATAAATGATTTGTTGCTGGGTAGAGTCTGATCTAGTAGGAGGTTGAAGAAAATGGGCTTGGATCTTGAGGGTATCCTGCATGTATAAGGCCAAGCATCTCTGGTCGATATATCTAAAGAAGCCAATGAGGGTCTAAGTCCCCCCAAGGCAATGAAACCTCCCCCTAATTTCATAGTAGATGGGGTAGTGGAAGATAAAGTCCTCCTCAATCTTAGTCTCTTGTAGATGGCATAACTAGCAGATCATGTCTCATCGATCAATCTAGTGGTTGGTTTCTACTCGAAGTCTATGAGAAACCACTTTGAACTCATCTAAGGGAATGAAAATGCTGTGCACCCAATGGCAGAGTCTATACTGTGGTCGGAAAATGAGCCCATCTCTAAGCTCCATGAAGTGCTCAACATAGAATGCCATATTTGGGTGTAAACACCTTGAGGTTTAACCCAAGTGATCAGGTGAAATTGCCTATAAATGTCATCTTTGATGATCTTGTTCAACCCCTTGTCTGGTAGGTAGAAGGTGGCTAGGTGCTTCCAAGGAATATTTGAACGAAGGGAGATGGTCCATCTGAATACCCACAAACTCTAAAAGATTTGAAACCCCCGCAAACCAACCTGATGCTTGGACCAAAGGGATATAGAGGGAAATGGTATTTGAAGAGAAATAGGCCAAGTACGGGTACCAATATCGCCCCTTCACTAAGTCAACGAATCTCTAGATGTGATGTAGAAAAGAGACTATTTTGAACATTGTCTCAAGTTGGAAGGGTTGGGCCCCAAAGGGTGCCGAGGGACTTTCTTCTTGCATCTAATGATGAATTGAAGGAGAAGGGTCTGGACTCTCTCAACTAAGGCCCAATCATACTCAAGTAAAGAAGTCCCCCAAATCTCTAAGCCATAGAGAAAAATGGGTCGGATAAGGGATTCAATGACTTACATCTTGGGTGAGATATCATGAAAATAATGTTGGAAGCACTATCCCTTGAGAAGGGATAAGGATACATATCCCTTATTGATCTGAGGTTGGAGGGATGATCAAAAAATGAAGTGGGGTCTCGATAATTTCACCCCTAGGTATGTGTAGTTGTTGGTGATCTCGATCTCCTCCCCTATATTGAAGAAGAAATGAAGGTTTGAGGTCTTCTTCAATCCGTTGAATATCATAACCTTGGTTTTAGACAGGTTGATCGTTAACTTCGAATGTCAGAGAAAAGAGCCAAGGCATCCAACTATCTCTGTAACCCCTTTGGAGATGATGATAAGAGGACCACATAATCAACACAGAGCTTGATGGATATTGAAACCTGGTGGAGGAGGCACCAATAACTATCCTATATATGATCATGAAGAAAGGCATCCAAATCATCAATGTAAATCCCAAACAAGGTGGGGGAAAAGGGGAAACCTCGTTTAACCCCAATGGTATTCCTAATGAAATCAAACATCCCGTGAACTATGTGGAGATGACCACATACCAACTGATATAGGCGCATGATGGCAATAAATAGGGTTTGGGAAATTTCAATGTATATGAGCCTATGGAACATGGCTTCTCACGGGTCAGTGTCAAAATATTTCTGAAAATATACAAAGCAACAATAGACTTTCAAAGAATGATGTCGTGCCTCCTTAATGATGGATTAGAGGGTAAATATGTGATCAATGGTCTAATGAGAAGGTTGGAATCATGTTGGTCCCGTAGTTCTAGGGGATCTATGATCAATCTCCTTAGAGAGATTCATATGGATAACCGTGGCATAGAGCTTCGAGGGTGTGTGGCCCACCATGATAGTCTTGTAGTTGTTGGGATCTAAACCGGGGCCCGATTTGTGTATTGGATGAATGATGTGATGTGATCATGCCAATGGAAAACATGTATAGACTACATGGTTGAATAGATCAACCAAGTGTGGAACAAGATCACGGAGACCATGCTTAAAGAACTCTTCCTAGAAACCCTCCTCATCTGCTAATTTGTTGTTTCTCACCACCAAAATGGCCTCCTTGATGTCATTGTCTGAGAATAGGAAGCATGAAGAAGGTGGAGAGGTAACCTGAATCTGGGGCTTCCAAGGAATATCATAGAGTGTGTATATGTGAAAGAATAGGGATCCAAGGTTGAGTTCATATGGGAGGGGAGAGTGGTGAGGAAGGATGGTGTAGTAGAAGTGTCTGGGGTAGTGAATAAGGGAAGTACACCAGTCTCGTATCCTCTAAGAAACAAAGAGGAATTTCTTCTCGAAGAGGAGATGATGATAGGAATATTTGAGGTTGGGATAGGAGGAGTGAACATCGGTGAATGTGTGTCGAAGCTAGAACTGGAGATCCTTACATTCCTGGTCATACCATCGGTTCATAGGGCAGGAGTTGTTTTTTTGGGAAGTGGAACTAGGTTGGGTGGAGTGAAGCTAGTATTTGAGGGATGTTTCCCAAATTATGGATGAGAGGCAAGTGTACTTGGTAGATGTATAATCAAGTAAGGAGAACTAGGTCTCAGATGGGAGAATTTGGCGGAGGTGGGTAAAAAAGCTGTATGGGTCCCTTTCATCGAATTGGAAAGTAATGAAAATGAACGTACCAGTCGAAAGTAAGGTAGGAATGATACATAAATTAAAAAAAATATGACAAAAGATACCACTTTCAAGATAAGAAATTAACCCACTAGGAACCCACCCCTATACTTCCCCACATAGTGGATGATATGGGAGTGGAAAGTAGCATCCCCGGGGACTCATAGCTAGGCTCGAACTCGTGACCTCTCCCGAAACAGGGAGTGTGTGCGCACGTCTTTCCAATTGAGCTATCCCTTGGAACTTAACAAGAAAAGATACAAATAATTTAATAATTTAAATAGACAAATATAATTATAGTGCTTATCTTAATAATTTAAACTAAAATTAAATGATATATGTCGAGTATTTTACTATCCCTATAAAATTAACATCTAAAATTCTGATATTTCAACGAATGTTTTATAAATATGTACAATAATATTATGATATTATAAATACAGTTTTTAAATTCCATAATTATTTATTTACATGTACGATATTATAAATATGTACAATAATGTTATAATAATATTAATGATTATAAATACATTTTTAAAATTCCATAATTATTTATTTACATGTATGATATTATGGAATAAGGCACTCCTGATTTTAAAGTATGATATTATGAGATATAATTATTTATTTACATATATGATATTCTGGGATAAGGTACTCCCAATTTTAAAGTATGATAATATGAAATAGGGTATTCTCAATTTTAAAGCAAAGAATGGTCTTGACAAGGCATGTTTTGGATATGTCATTAAAGAGTCTAAAATCAAAAGTTAAGGTGGATTTTTTAAATAAATTTTGATGTGTAATAGATATGTGATTTAATAGATTATGGTTGAGATGGATCTAACTTAGGATTGATTATATAAGATAAAATAATTTTATTAATGTTCGATTGATGACCGCAAAAGTAGGTTAAAGAGATTGTTGAGTACAATGATGCCATTACAAAACAAGAGTACGAAAGAGTCTCCTATAAAAGGAAAGATGCAGAAAGTAAAGTAGAGTAAGTTAGACTAGAGAGTCAAGACCAAGTTGAGGCATGAACAACCCTCGACTCCAAGCATAAAAACTTGCTATGGGGTGTAGATGTATAGGAGGAGAAGATGTGGGAATGAGAAGAACCAAACGTAATGAGGTAGGTTTGTCATGGAAGAAACTCATCTTTCCTAACATTTGAGGTTGAATGAAGAAAGATTAGTATAATATGATGTCTAGAGGGAGAACTGGTGGGATGTATGGATTTTCCACTATGTTATTGTCTAGAGGTAGTAGTTCATCACTGAATCTTGGGGGATCTCATCCGTCTCTTGGGAAGGGATTTGATTTGGTCATGCTGTTAAAATATCGTCAGATAGGGGAAGTCTCCACGAGTTCACATTGATCTGGAGTCCAGAGCTATGCTAATATTGCACTATCTCTTAGTGCCCCTTCTTGAGGGTAGCACCGTGAAGAAATAAGTGATTTATTACTAGGTAGAGTCTAATCTAGTAGGAGGCTGAAGAAAATGGGCTTGGATCCTGAGGGTCTCCTGCATGTATAAGGCCAAGCATTTCTGGTCGATATATCTAAAGAAGCCAAAGAGGGTCTAAGTCCCCCCAAGGCAATGAAACCTCCCCCTAATTTCATAGTAGATGGGGTAGTAGAAGATAAATTCCTCCTCAATCTTAGTCTCTTGTAGATGGCATAACTAGAAGATCATGTCTCATCGATCAATCTAGTGGTTGGTTTCTACTCGAAGTCTATGAGAAACCACTCTGAACTCATCTAAGGGAATGCAAATACTGTGCATCCAATGGTAGAGTCTATACTGTAGTCAAAAAATGAGCCCACCTCTAAGCTCCATGAAATGCTCAACATAGAATACCATATTTGGGTGTAAACACCTTGAGGTTTAACCCAAGTGATTGGGTGAAATTGCTTATAAATGTCATCTTTGATGATCTTGTTCAACCCATTTTCTGGTAGGTAGAAGGTGGCTAGGTGCTTCCAAGGAATATTTGAACGGAGGGAGATGGTCCATATGAATACCAACAGACTCTAAACGATTTGAAACCCCCGCAAACCAACCTCATGCTGGAACCAAAGGGATATAGAGGGAAATGGTATTTGAAGAGAAATAGGCCAAGTAAGGGTCTCAATCTCGCCCCTTCACTAAGTTAGCGAATCTCTAGATGTGATGTAGAAACGAGACTATTTTGAACATTGTCTAAGGCCGAAACGGTTGGGCCCCAAACTTTGCTAGGATGTTGTGTTGAGGGACTTTCTGCTTGCATATAATGATGCATTGAACGAGAAGGGTCTAGAATCTCTCAACTGAGGCCCAATCATACTCAAGTAAAGAAGACCCCCAAATATCTAAGCCATAGAGAAAAATGGGTCGGATAAGGGATTCAATAACTTACATATTGGATGAGATATCATGAAAATAATGTTGGAAGCACTATCTCTCGAGAAGGGCTAAGGATACATATGCCTTATTGATCTGAGGATGGAGGGATGATCACAAAATTAAGTGGGGTCCCGAGAATTGCACCCCTAGGTATGTGTAGGTGTTGGTGATCTCGATCTCCTCCCCTAGATTGAAGAAGAAATGAAGGTTTGAGGTCTTCTTCAATGCACTGAAGATCATAACCTTGGTTTTAGATAGGTTGATCGTTAACTTCGAATGTCACAGAAGAGAGGTAAGGCATCCAACTATCTCTGTAACCCCTCTGGAGATGATGATAAGAGGACCACATAATCAACACAGAGCTTGATGGATATTGAAACCTGGTGGAGGAGGCACCCATAACTATCTTAGATATGATCATGAAGAAAGGCATCCAAATCATCAATGTAAATCCCAAACAAGGTGAGGGAAAAGGGGAAACCCCGTTTAACCCCAATGGTATTCCTAATGAAATCAGACATCCCGTGAGCTGTGCGGAGATGGCCACATACCAACTGATATAGGTGCATGATGGAAGCCAATAGGGTTTGGTGTATATGAGCCTATGGAACATGGATTCTCTCGAGACAGTGTCAAAATATTTCTGAAAATCTACAAAGCAAAAATAGACTTTCAAAGAATGATGTCATGCCTCCTTAATGATGGATCGGATGGTAAATATGTGATCAATGGTCTAATGAGAAGGTTGGAATCATGTTGTTGTTGGATCATGTTGTCATTGATGCCAATGGTTTGATTGATTGATGTCATTGATTGATGTCAAGTGATTGATTGATGTCAAAGGATTGATTGATTGATGATTGATGTAATATAATA
>ML782405.1:596992-642074 GCA_009831015.1 Picea engelmannii
TGTATGATTGTTCATTTGTTCATTGCTTATTTACTCTGCAGTTATTGGATAATAATGCTTCATTGATATAACACTTGGATTATATGGTTAAATTTCTCTATTACTGATTCACCCCCCCTCTCAGTAATCCAACAGGTCCCATAGCTCTAGGGGATCTAGGATCAAGCTTCTTAGAGAGATTCATATGGAGAACTGTGGCATAGAGCTTCGAGAGTGTGTGGCCCACCATGATAGTCTTGTAGTTGTTGGGATCTAAACTAGGGCCCGATTTGTGTATCGGATGAATGATGTGATGTGATCATGCCAATGGAAAACATGTATAGACTACATGGTTGAATAGATCAACCAAGTGTGGAACCAGAGCATAGAGATCATGCTTAAAGGACTCTGCCTAGAAACCCTCCTCATATGCTAATTTGTTGTTTCTCATCACCAAAATGGCCTCCCTGATGTCACTGTCTGAGAATAGGAAGCATGAAGAAGGTGGAGAGGTAACTTGAATATGGGTCTTCCAAGGAATATCATAGAGTGTGTATATGTGAAAGAATAGGGATCCAAGGTTGAGGTTAGATGGGAGGGAAGAGTGGTGAGGAAGGATGGTGTAGTAGAAGTGTTTGGGGTGGTGAATAAGGGAAGTACACCAATCTCGTATACTCTAAGAAACAAAGAGGAATTTCTTCTGGAAGAGGAGATGACAATAAGAATATTTGAGGTTGGGGTAGGAGGAGTGAACATCGGTGAATGTGTGTCGAAGCTAGAACTGGAGATCCTTACATTCCTAGTCATACCATTGGTTCATAGGGCAGGAGTTGTTTTTTTGGGAAGTGGAAGTGGGTTGGGTGGAGTGAAGGTAGTATTTGAGAGATGATTCCCAAATTATGGATGAGAGGCAAGTGTACTTGGTAGATGTATAATCAAGTGAAGACAACTACGTCTCAGATGGGAGAATTTGGCGGAGGTGGGTAAAAAAGGTGTATGGGTCCCCTTCATCAAATTGGAAGGTAATGAAAATGAACGTACCAGTCGGAAGTAAGGTAGGAGCTATACAAAAATTAAAAAAAATATGACAAAACATACCACTTTCCAGATGAGAATTTAACCCGCTAGGAACCCACCCCGATACTTCCCCACATAGTGGATGATATGGGAGTGGAAAGAAGCAGCCCCAGGGACTCATAGCTTCGTTCAAACTCATGACATCAACCCAAACTGGGAGAGTGTGCACACGTCTTTCCAACTGAGCTATCCCGTAGAACTTAACAAAAAAAGATACAAATAATTTAATAATTTAAATAGACAAATATAATTATAGTGTTTATCTTAATAATTTAAACTAAAATCAAATGATATATGTCGAGTATTTTACTATCCCTATAAAATTAACATCTAAAATTCTGATATTTCAACGAATGTTTTATAAATATGTACAATAATATTATAATATTATAAATACAGTTTTTAAATTCCATAATTATTTATTTACATGTACGATATTATAAATATGTACAATAATGTTATAATAATATTAATGGTTATAAATACATTTTTTAAATTCCATAATTATTTATTTACACGTATGATATTATGGAATAAGGCACACCTGATTTTAAAGTATGATATTATGAGATATAATTATTTATTTACATATATGATATTCTAGGATAAGGTACTCCCAATTTTAAAGTATGATAATATGAAATAGGGTATTCTCAATTTTAAAGCAAAGAATGGTCTTGACAAGGCATGTTTGGATATGTCATTAAAGAGTCTAAAATCAGAAGTTAAGGTGGATCTTTTAAATAAATTTTGATGTGTAATAGATATGTGATTTAATAGATTGATGGTTGAGATGGATCTAACTTAGGATTGATTAGATATGATAAAATAATTTTATTAATGTTCGACTGATGACCGCAAAAATAGGTTAAAGAGATTGTTGAGTACAATGATGCCATTACAAAACAAGAGTACGAAAGGGTCTCCTATAAAAGGAAAGATCCAGAAAGTAAAGTAGAGTAAGGTAGACTAGAGAGTCAAGACCAAGTTGAGGCATGAACAACCCTCGACTCCAAGCCCAAAAACTTGCTCTAGGGTGGAGATGTATAGGAGGAGAAGATGCAGGAATAAGAAGAACCAAACGTAATGAGGTAGGCCTGTCATGGAAGAAACTCATCTTCTTGACATTTGAGGCCGAATGAAGAAAGGTTAGTATAGTATGATGTCTAGAGGCAGAACTGGTGGGATGTATGGATTTTCCACTACATTATTGTCCAGAGGTGGTAGTTCATCACTGAATCTTGGGGGATCTCGCCCGTATCTTGGGAAGGGATTTGATCTGGTCATGTCGTTAAAATATCGTCGGATAGGGGAAGTCTCCACGAGTTCACATTGATCTGGAGTCCAGAGCTATGTTAATATTTCTCTATCTCTTAGTGCCCCTTCTTAAGGGTAGCACCGTGAAGAAATAAGTGATTTGTTGCTGGGTAGAGTCTGATCTAGTAGGAGGCTAAAGAAAATGGGCTTGGAGCCAGAGGGTCTCCTGCATGTATAAGGCCAAGCATCTCTGGTCGATATATCTAAAGAAGCCAACGAGGGTCTAAGTCCCCCTGAGGCAATGAAACCCCCCCCTAATTTCATAGTAGATGGGGTAGTGGAAGATAAAGTCCTCCTCAATCTTAGTCTCTTGTAGATGGCATAATTAGAAGATCATGTCTCATCGATCAATCTAGTGGTTGGTTTCTACTTGAAGTCTATCAGAAACCACTCTGAACGCGTCTAAGGGAATGCAAATACTGTGCACCCAATGGTAGAGTCTATACTGTGGTCATACAATGAGCCCACCTCTAAGCTCCATGAAGTGCTCAACATATAATTCCATATTTGGGTGTAAACACCTTGAGGTTTAACCCAAATGATCGGGTGAAATTGCCTATAAATTTCATCTTTGATGATCTTGTTCAACCCCTTGTCTGGTAGGTAGAAGGTGGCTAGGTGCTTCCAAGTAGTATTTGAATGGAGGGAGATGGTCCATCTGAATACCCACAGAATCTAAAAGATTTGAAACCCCTGCAAACCAACCCAATGCTCGGACCAAAGGGACATAGATGGAAATGACATTTGAAGAGAAATAGACCAAGTACGGGTACCAATCTCGCCCATTCACTAAGTCAGCGAATCTCTAGATGTGATGTAGAAAAGAGACTATTTTGAACATTGTTTCAAGTCAGAAGGGTTGGCCCCCAAAATTTTCTAGGATGTTGTGCCGAGGGACCTTCTGCTTGCATCTAATGATGCATTGAAGGAGAAGGGTATAGACTCTCTCAACTGAGGCCCAATCATACTCAAGTAAAGAAGGCCCCCAAATCTCTAATCCATAGAGAAAAATGGGTCAGATAAGGGATTCAATGACTTACATCTTGGATGAGATATCATGAAAATAATGATGGAAGCAATATCTCTCGAGAAGGGCTAAAGATACATATACCTTATTGATCTGAGGCTGGAGGGATGATCACAAAATGAAGTGGGGTCCCAAGAATTGCACCCCTAGGTATGTGTAGGTGTTGGCGATCTCGATCTCCTCCCCTAGATTGAAGAAGAAATGAAGGTTTGAGGTCTTCCTCAATCCACTAAATATCATAACCTTGGTTTTAAATAGGTTGATCGTTAACTTCGAATGTCACAGAAGAGAGCTAAGGCATCCAACTATCTCTATAACCCCTCTAGAGATGATGATAAAAGGATCACATAATCAACACAAAGTTTGATGGATATTGAAACTTGGTGGAGGAGGCACCCATAACTATCCTAGATATGATCATGAAGAAAGACATCCAAATCATCAATGTAAATTCCAAACAAGGTGGGGGAAAAGGGGAAACCCCGTTTAACCCCAATGGTATTCCTAATGAAATCAGACATCTCGTGAACTATGCGAAGATGACCACATACCAACTAATATAGGCGCATGATGGCAGTCAATAGGGTTTGGGAAATTCTAATGTACATGAGCCTATGGAACATGGATTTTCTCGGGACAGTGTCAAAATATTTCTAAAAATCTATAAAGCAACAATAGACTTTCAAAGAATGATGTCATGCCTCCTTAATGATGGATTAGAGGGTAAATATGTGATCAATGGTCTAATGAGCAGGTTGGAATCATGTTGGTCTCGTAGCTCTAGGGGATCTATGATCAAGCTCCTTAGAGAGATTCATATGGAGAACTGTGGCATAGAGCTTCGAGAGTGTGTGGCCCACCATGCTAGTCTTGTAGTTGTTGGGATCTAAACTGGGGCTCAATTTGTGTATCAGATGAATGATGTGATGTGATCATGCCATTGGAAAACAAGTATAGACTACATATTTGAATAGATCAACCAAGTGTGGAACCAGAGCACGGAGACCGTGCTTAAAGAACTCTGCCTAGAAACCCTCCTCACCTGCTAATTTGTTGTTTCTCATCACCAAAATGGCCTCCCTGATGTCACTGTCTGAGAATAGGAAGCATGAAGAAGGTGGAGAGGTAACCTGAATCTGGGGCTTCCAAGGAATATGATAGAGTGTGTATATGTGAAAGAATAGGGATCCAAGGTTGAGGTCAGATGGGAGGGGAGAGTGGTGAGGAAGGATGGTGTAGTATAAGTGTTTGGGGTGGTGAATAAGGGAAGTACACCGGTCTCGTATCCTCTAAGAAACAAAGAGGAATTTATTCTGGAAGAGGAGATGACGATAGGAATATTTTAGGTTGGGGTAAGAGGAGTCAACATCGGTGAATGCGTGTCGAAGCTAGAGCTGGATATCCTTACATTCCTGGTCATACCATCAGTTCATAGGGCATGCGTTGTTTTTTTGGGAAGTGGAAGTGGGTTGGGTGGAGTGAAGGTAGAATTTGAGGGATATTTTCCAAATTATGGATGAGAGGCAAGTGTACTTGGTAGATGTATAATCAAGTAAGGAGAACTAGGTCTTAGATGGGAGAATTTGGTAGAGGTGGGTAAAAAAGGCGTATGGGTCCCCTTCATCGAATTGTAAGGTGTTTGGTGAGGGTCACCAGAGTGTGAAGATAGTTTCTGGTAATTGAAACGATTGTTGACCAATGCCTCTGTTTTAAGGATTGCAGAACTAGAAAAAGACTTCTTGGTTTGCACAAATGCTTGCAAGGAGGGACTCAGTGGATTTCTCATGCAATAAGGAAAAGTGGGTTGTTATGAATCACAAAAGATGAATGAAGATGAGAAAAAGTATTCTACCCATGACCTATAACTTGCCGTAATTATACATGCATTGAGGATGTGGAGACATTACATGCTCAGGAGGATATTTATCCTCATGACTGACCATTGTAGTTTGAAGTATTTGTTTGACCAACCAAGGTTGAATGCTAGATAGGATAGGTGGATGGCATTGGTCAATGAGTTTGACTTCGAAATCAAGCATATAAAAGGTGTTGGATGCATACCTAGTCAGAAGGAAAGGCTATTTTTTGGAAGAGAAGCATGAAAGGAAGAAAGGATAGCTGGAAGGAAAAACAACACGTGTGAGGGAAGCAGGAGAGACGCACATGAAAGGAATACCTAACAATGCTAGGGTTAGGGTTTTTGCAATGTATTGTAATGGTTGATAAGACAATAATATAAATAGGTAGTACTTAGAGGAATAAAGGGACTAAGCGAGAGAGAGAGAAGAAAGAGAGGACGAGAGTAGAGAACAAATGAAATACAGTGGTAAGAAATATACTACTCAATAAGTTGGTGAGCTAGGGAAGCATGGAGCGACTCGATACTGAGGGTTAGATTGCAGGCTGAGGATCCTGGTGCGATCTAGTCAGCCTCACAGGGATTGAGGAGCCTGTTGAAGAGAGTAAGATATAAGATTGTAAACATGCATGATGTGACATATTACTGACCTATAATAAAGATATTGAGAGCCAGATATTTGTGGAAGTAGGTCAGGAGGGGGTGAAACATGATAACACCTATGTTGTGTGAATGAATGTATGTGTCATTATTGTTGTTAAGTAGTGAATTTAGATGAATGAATTAACTAGTTAACTCTGGTATTCCACATGCATGCATAGAATGACTACTATAATAAGATGTTAAATTGAATACATAAATATTACAAGATACAACTACAGATCTCCACTCATTCCTAGGTTGCAAGTACCTGAGTATTGTAGCCACCCATAGAGCTATCTAGGGTGAGAATGCGCAGTACACCATATGTGTTGCATTGCCTTCTAGTATACCAGAGGGGCCGATAGTTTTAGAGGGATTTTGTTGGGAGATTATCAAATCTAAACCAGGGTAAATTTATGACAATAAGGTAGGATCAAGATAATCAATAAGAATCCTAAGTAGAAGAGTATAAAAACAAAAAATGGTTCCACTGCCGGTTGGTTGAAACAAGATGGGATTGAGCATATGAGATTTACGGAAGACGCATCAAAAGAATGCCAGATAGGACGATAAGACATTGAGAGAATGAGAATATAAAAGGGGATGTTGAGACCATGGAATCCAACGAAGGCAGAGATAGAGAGATGATTGAAAACAAAGGAACATGAGTTTGCACAGAAAGATAACAAAAACCTGAAGTTGACACCGCGCAAATATCTGGACAAGTACGTATTCAACAACTTGTATGAAGTATTTTTTCTGTGAGTTCCCACATGTATTGCAGTAGTGGATACAAAGTTTGAAAGAAAACCATCATACAAATAGGATCAGATAGCTAGAGTGGAATCCTGTAGAGATCACACATTTACAACGAGTTGATAATAAATTTACGCGTACAATAGATTTCTGGTTAGACAACATTGTTGCAGGATTTATCACATAATTTGCAGTAGATACAAAAAAGTCTTACAACGCAACATAACAAGAGTTCTTGAAGGGACCTTGAGATAGGTATATCAGATCGTTATATACTTCTACTAAGATATTACTATATAACAAAGGTTTAATGAAAATGGTGTCAGAAAACTAAACTTCCCTGCGTGCATGGGGGAAGGGGGGAATCACTGACAGGAAAAATGGAAGGGGAAATGGATAAAGGAAAGAAGGAGAAGGCCTTGGACCCAATCATGATGGACAAAGATCAAAATAAGAGGATCATGGAAATAGATGGAAGAATGCGTAGTGGATTACCCTACAAATATAAGGTGAACACCAAGAAGAGAGACGTAGCCACGCGGGAGGGCTTGGCAAGTGATGAAGAAGAGGTAGAGGATCTTCAAGTTGTGGAGAAGATTGAGGAAATCCTGCACATGAAATATGAGAGTCATATGAGAGTTCCAAGAGAGGGAATGGAAGACAAAACTCCTATCCATATCAGTGTCAGTGTGGAACCCATAAAACCATGTGCAACTAGTACACCAAGAAGAATACCACCATTTAGACAACCGAATTTTTGGAGAAAAAAGACAACATAAAGTACATCTACATAAGGAAAAAAACTGGGGGAGCCAGTTTAGGAAGAATTATTCAAGTATATAGACCATGCAGAGGTAGTAGTTCAACATTCAATATGATAGGACATGATCCCACCACTAGATTACCAGAATTCAAAGGAGAGGCGTCGAAGGACCCTTAGAAGCACTTGTTTATTTGTGAAAATATCTAGGAAGTGAAACTGATCATAGATGAGGATACTAAACTTGCACAGTTAGATATCATGCACTTGATTGGTACATGATTTTAGCTGCAAACAATCCGCCAGGAACAACCAAAACGATTAGAGATATCAAAAAGCTATTGATAAATGAATTACAGAAGCCTAGTTCAGAGGATCAATACATGAATGAGATGATATAGATTAGATAGAAACTAGGAGAATATGTATGGGATATTGACCAAAGATTCAAATGATTGAAGGGAAAGCTAAAGTATGTCATGACATATATGCAACATAGGCATCTGTTCGTCAATTCACTTCTACCACACTTGAAATACCCTTTGCGAAAACAAAAGTTTCAAACACAAGTAGAGGCTCTATAGGAATCCCTACAATTGGAAGAGAACCAATATCAGAAGACAGATCCATCCATAGAGGATTTGAAGGAGGATCTAAAGAACTTAACATCCCAGCTAAACCAGAAGAAAGGTAAGGACAAAAGAGAAGCCGTTTGGTGTACCACATGTAGGACATAAGGACACCATAAGAACGAATGCCCAACATTCGTGTAGTACATGGTAGAAAGAATGCCAAACTCATTACCAACAAGAAGACTATGGTGTGAGATCTATAAGAAATAGGGGCCTAATCCATATCACTACCCAATGATGCAGAAGTACCAGACAATACCTAAGAGTTCATATTGCAACTTTTGCAAGTCAGTAGGCCATGATGACAATGATTGCAAGACCATGGACCTGATGAGGGAAAGAACATCATATGATTATAGGGTGCAGGTAGAAATGATGATTGGGAAAGCTGCACCATAGTTTAACCAAGTACGGGCCTGGTATAACTTTGCACAACTGCATTACAATACCGTGCAACCACATTATAATCCTGCATAGTATAACTGGGTGCCCTAGTACAATGCACCATGAGGAGATCAAGCTGGCTACAAAGGTGGAGGAAGAGGAAGAGGAGGCTTTGGAAGAGGCATAGGACCAGTGGTATGCAAAAAATATCAACAACCAAGACACTATGCAAGAGAATGTCCACTTCCACCTGTGACATGTATGTATTTTCGTGCATCAGATAATGACACAAAAGAATTCCATACACTATTAGGGAAGATCTAGAAAAAGAGAAATCAGGACAATCAGAATGTTTAGTGGACTTCGAAAGAAGCAAGGGATGATAAAAGAAATATCAACATAGTTACATGGGGAGGAGCTAAGATAGGAAATGAAACAGTAAGACAAGATCCAACACAACACCAATGGGTGAAGAAGAATTTTGAACCAAAGAAGCAGTTTGCTGCGTAGAAAGAAAAGGAGATATTTAAGCAAGGCATACAAGAATTCATGAATCCAGACATTGCATCAACATCAATAGTGCAACATAATAAGGAAGTACCAACATACGATATTCCTCCATCACTGGATCACACCAAAGAAGCACAACCCCTGGGACAAGTAAATACAATTAAGGTTTTTTTGCAATCCTGTGTTAAACTACTAAACGATCCATCATCTATTGAGATGTTACAAAATATGATAGAAAGATGTAGCATAGAGGTAGAAGAAAAGATAGAACAAAAAACAATTAATCATCTGCATACAAGGAGGAGAACAAGCAAAGAATTCAGACTGAACGCCAACATTGGAGATTTCAACATGGGAGATATTATACTAGATTTAGGATCCGAAGTAAATGTGCTACCCAAGAAGACATGGAAATGTATGGGAGAACCCAAATTAGGATTTTCACTTGTTCAACTGAAACTAGCAAACCAACATTGAGTTATACCAATTGGAAGACTAAAAAGGGTAACAATATATCTGGATGGAGTGCGCACTAAAGCTGATTTCGAAGTATTAGAGATAGTGGATGGCACAAAACCTTATCCAACATTGGTTGGCTTGGATCGGGCATTTAAAAATCAATCCATAATCAACTTAAAGACGAGGAAGATGACATTCAAGTTAGGAGAATATAGAGTCATTGCGCCATTGGATCCATCAGAAGGGAAAGGGTTTGTAGAACCCACTTGCTTAGACTTGGAGGAAATTAACTAGTTGTATAGAAAAACCATGTGAGAAGAAGATTATGTTAACCCAACTGCATATGGGGTACTCATTTGGAGAAGCATCACCTCATGCACGTGAGACTCATATACGATATTAGAGAATTGGTAGTAGAGGTTACATGAAGTCTCCACAAGAAGATGCGCACGAATAGACCGCACAATAAGATGGGTGAGTACAAAGATAAGAGAACCTCCTAGCTTGCATGGGGTGAATGAATTAGAAGAATTCTTAACACGATACGAAGATGAAGTCTTAGAAAATGATAGGATTTTATCCCTGGATATAAAACTCAAGGCAACACCTGGAAGATGGTGGTGTGTGCACAAAGAGACAGTTAAGGACTGGTACCAATGTAAGCAGTTACTATGCATCATGTTTGACGTAGAAAAAGGAAGCAACCAACTGCAGAAATATCATGAACATGGGGCACCATCAGAACACTTGGAGAAGTGCAGAACATTATGGAGGATGACACCACCAAAGGAACGGCCTCATCATTTTGTTCACACATTAGAAGGGATTCTAGCAAATTGGTATACAGACTAGGAATTGCGCAGAGGAACTTCAAACTAGACATTATTACAACACAACTTTATAGTCACTTTCTCATTTGAGCATGAGAACCCCAACATAGACTCAACAGTTAAGAAAAACAGAGGGGTGATATTCATTAAAGAACCAAAATTTGAACTCATTATAGAAGAATAATAGTAGAACAAACAAACAGTAAGAACTACTGTCATGCTACCATATGTAGGAAGAAGCACCAGATGAAGACGACCCACAGAACATTTAGATTGTGAAAGTTGAAGGTGAAAGAGAAGTGGAAGGTCCACCTCCATAATCAAAATTATTTGCTGTTTTGATCAAGGTGAAGAAAGTCAACATTGGGACAATTGAGAATCCCAAAATGGCCAACATTGGAGACTACTAGGATGAGAAAACAATGGAAAGAATAACCGAGCTACTACATGAGTACAACGGCCTGTTCCCAACAACGTTCACAGAAATGAAAGGCGTAGCAGGAGATCTAGGTGAAATGAAGATACCTCTCAGATATGAGGAAATCCTGATAGGACATAGACCATATAGACTAAACCCAATATAGAAACAAAAAGTGAAGGAAAAATTGACAGGATGTTGGAAGATGGAATCATAGAATCTGTAGAGGAATTTGAATGGGTAATCCCTATGGTAGTTCATGAGAAAAAGAAGGGAGGGATAAGGATATGTGTCGACCTAAGGAAGTTGAATGATGCGTGCCTACATGACTCGTTCCCTACTCCTTTCACAGATGAGGTGTTGGAAAACGTAGGAGGACATGAAGCTTACTCATTCACTAATGGATTCTAAGGATACCATCAGATCAATATAGCCCTAGAAGATAGATACAAGACCACTTTTTCCATAGAATGGGGATCCTACCAGTACACAGTCATGCTGTTTGGATTGAAGAATGAACCAACAATATTTTCTAGAGTAGTCATTGTTGCATTCAAAGAATTCATCCACCAGTTTCTAGAGGTATATCTGGATGATTGGACAATATATAGTCTTTTGAAAGACCATGTAGGGGTGTTGAGGTTGATTTTATAAAGATGCAAGCAATGTAAGATATCGTTAAACATCAAGAAGTGCATCTTCAGAACACTATTGGGTCATATAGTATGCAAACAAGTCTTGCTAGTAGATTCTGTCAAGATTGTAGTAATTGTTAATCTACCACCACCAAAATCAGTACGTTAGTTAAGAGAAACATTGGGACACACATGATATTATAGGAAATTTATAAAAGGGTATGCGCATATCACTGCGCCAATGGATAAATTTTTAAGAAAAGACAACAAGTTTCAATGGAATGAGGACTGACAGTGATGATTGGACACCCTAAAAGAGAAGATGGTAACCACACCAATACTAGTATACCCAGATTGGGAAAAGACATTCCATGTGCATGTAGATGCATCAACCATAACACTTGGAGCTATTCTGGCGCAATCAATAGAAGGAGAATTGGACCATCCTATAGCATTTGCTAGCAAAAAACTGTCAGAATCAGAGCATAATTACAATTCCACAGAGAGAGAAGGCTTAGCTATGGTCTATGTGCTTCAGAAGTTCAAACATTACTTATTGGGAAAACATTTTAATATTTTTAGAGACCATTCAACTCTCAAATACCTCTTCAAAAATACAGTGTTATGGGGGAGAATTTGTAGATTGTTATTGATGTTACAAGAATTTGACTTCGAAGTGATAGTCAAACCAGGGAAGTTGAATGTAGGACCTGATCACCTATCAAGGATCACTAATGGACATGAACCTATGAATCTAGAGGACAACTTTCCCGATGCACAGTTATTTTTAGTCCAAGTAGCTGATGAATATTTTTCATACATCGTTCAATACTTGAGTACAAGGACTGCGCCACAAGAATGCAACACTGTGCAGAAGAAAAATCTGGTAGTTAGGGATGCAGATTATCAATTGATTGCATGACACTTATACACTATGGGTGTAGAAAATATCTTGAGAAGATGTGTACTAGAACATGAAAGACCTAGGATTTTAGTAGAATCCCATGAGGGAATAGAAGGAGGACATTATGCTGGAAAAGATACCGCGCATAAGGTATTGTTTGTAGGAAAATGGTGGCCGACCGTTCACAAAGACTCAAAGGACTACTGCTAGAGATTTGATGTATGTCAGAGGGTTGGTAAATCGAATAGATAGGATGAGATTCCATTGATACCACAAGTAACCTTTCAGGCATTCGAAAAATGGGCAATAGATTTTGTGGGACCAATTAACCCACCATCAAAAAAGTCAAGAGCGAGGTATATTATTACTATGACATAGTACTTAACAAGATGGGCATAAGCAACACTAGTAAGAGATTGTAGTGCGGAGACAACAAAACACTTCTTGTTTGAGAAAGTGATCACTAGATTTGGATGCCCAAGGATTTTGATGAGTGACCAAGGCACTCACTTCATTAACAAAACTATTAAGGCGATGACTGAGGAGTTTGAATTTTATCATCAAAAGAGTAAACCATGCCATCCTCAAGCAAATGGAACAGTGGAATCCTTTAATAAGATCCTCGAAAATGCACTGACAAAGATTTGCAATGTTAATAGGGACGATTGAGAATTGAAGATACCAACAGTACTGTGGGAATACAAGACCACATGCAAAAAATTGATAGGGAATGTACCATTCAGATTGGTGTATGGACAAGAAGTAGTGGTGCCATTAGAGTTTTTGGTACCTAGTCTCTGTGTAACAACAATTACAAACATGACATAGAGAGGCACAATACAAGAAAGGCTAAGTCAACTGATGATCATGGAAGAAGATAGGATTCTAGTAGGGTTTCACCAAGAAGTACAGAAAGCAAGGGACAAATCTTGGCATGATAGACATATCAAGAGGAAAAATTTCAAGGAGGGAGACCTAGTCTTGGTGTACAACAATAAATCTCTTCAACACCCAAGAAAACTCAGAATGCATTAGTTGGGACCACATGAAGTAAAGACTATCACAGATGGGGGAGATATATAGTTTAAGGATTTAGGAGGAAGAAAACTCAGAGGAATGATCAATGGGAGTCGATTGAAGCTGTATCGGGACAACCAACCTCCTAACACTTAAAAAAAACAAAAAACAAAAAACAAAAAACAAAAAACAAAAAACAAAAAACAAAAAACAAAAAACAAAGGAATATGCACAGTAACAGAGGGGTTAATGCACCAGACATCAAAAGAAAACAACCGATGAAAGGAGACATAGCACGATGAAAATAAAAGGTCCATGTGCACTGGCCAAACAACATCACGTGCACTCATAAACGTTAGCTTGACAGAGAAAGGACCAATGGTTAGAAAAAGGCAGAAATTGCAGAAATGACGGTTACGACAAATAGGCTCCAATTGACAGCGTCTATCAAAATTGAATGGAAATAATGATTGACGGGACATCACATTAATTGTGTGTTGGCAGCGATTATATAATTATTATTTTTATAAGCTGCCTACACAGGGTCTATGAAATTTTATTACTCTTCATAAGTGTTTCTCTAAACGACAGTTGTAAATCGTCACATTTTACTTACCATCTATTCGTGCTTCGTTTTCATGACTGAAAGCATGAAAAATTGCAACTATCATTACTATTCTATCTTAAAATTTCATTAAAAGCATATGGTTTATTACAAAATTATGGTTTCTTGCTATGAGCATGTTGCTCTCCTTGTTTGTAACCCTTTCGATTTTGAGTATGCCTAAAATATTTGTGGTTATATGAACCAAAGGCCCCCTCCATTTGATATTCGATTGTTTTTGTATTGATTTTGTTTTGATGTTTGATTATATTTCTTTCATGAAACCTTTGACTATTCGATTTTGCAAACCGACCTAACTTTACAATCAAACTTTGATACACACACTATGTTCTTTTGGTCCTGGCATGTACCCAATGCCAAGGTGGCATATGATGTACAACATGCCATTACTCCTTAGCATGGTCTCGGGCTTCACAAATTTGCTCACACACTTTGTGATTAACACCTTTCTCGTCGTTTGAATTATCACAACATGTATTGATAAGGCTCAGGGCTATGGCTCTGTTGCGTTTTTGCAAACCCTACCTGTGTGTTCTATGTTGATTACCCATCCATTCGGCATGGCTCCAGTGGTAAGGGTCGAACTGAACAACATCCAAACCATGCTTTCGTATGATACCGCTAGGGAAGATTTGGAAAGGAATGGTTGGCATTTGTTCATCGAAAAATTTCAGGGTTTTAACCTTCAGGTCACCCAAGAGTTTGCCTTAACCTTTGATGGCTGTAGGGAAAAGATCGGTGATGTGCAATTGGAAGTAACAAAAGATTTCTTAAGCCAAGCCATGGGATTCCCATTGGTTGGTCAGAAATGGTTCAAGAATGCGAAAGTGGAGGAGGTCCCTTGGAATTTACTGTTTAGCTCATGAAAAATAACCAGCTGTGATCGAGGTATGCCAATTTCGTTTTTGAAAACTAGGTGGCATGATTTACTTGCTGTAGTGAAGAAATTCATCACATGTGAGGGATGATTCAGACTTGTTTTCCTATATCATCTATGCCTGCTTATGAGTTTTATTGGTTTTCCGTTGAATATGCCTTAATACCTGCTCAAAAGTCTGTATAAAATGGGTAAACGGTTTAGAAAACAGAGGTCAGATTCAAGTCTATTTCATCATGATCTCATTAAAATCATCCTCATGCACCAGTTATAGTCACAAAATTATTTTTGGGATGCGTTCATTACACGAAATGGTTTTGGTAACCATGAGTTGGGACAGGTAGATAAGCCGGTCATTGTGGAAACCCTTGTGAACCCTATGACCTCTTCTCCACCGCTCCAAGCTTGTTATTTCCCCCCTGATAACGAACCCTCGAGCTACCCTAATGTCATTCAACAAGAAAGTCGACCGGTTACACATCCAAAGGATTTCACTAAAATTGTTAAGAAACCTACAGGAAAGAAGCTAAAAGGCAGTGTTGATGTCAATTTCAAGAACAAAAGAGCTGGTCGTTTAATTTCTCGATGTGTTCGAAATAAAATGAAACTTTTTGCAGACACAATCAACACGATTGAAGTGAGTGAATATTCAGACTCAGAAATTGACAAATTCCTGGCTGAAGAGGACCCCATGTCATTTGGGCTATACCCTGACCAACCCTATGACTATGTTAATAATCTGCCTCCTTGTCTAAAGGGCAACCCAGAATTTCTAGGTATCCAGCTCTGTGATAAGTCTACCATTCACATGGAGGATTCTTCGACCCATAATGTTGTTCATGCTAATGCAAATTCCTTACAGTCACAATGTGATGTGTGCTGATCGTGGATCGATAGGTACTATACCGATGTTCCACTGCTACAGTCATGACTCAAGTCTTTAAGAGACCAAGTTGATATGTTGACAAATGAAAACAACAAAATTGAATCCATTATCCAAGGGAGGGAGAAACGCTTGAAAACTACAGGTCATGTCATTTTAAAAAACGTAGAGGCAACAACAACTATCGTTAATTCCAAAATTTCTTGATACGTTTTGATTTCATGATTTGAGGTATGATATTTTTAATTTTTAGCATGATTGTGTCACTCTTAAGTTAGGATATTCGATTTGATTGAATAAACTATTTTTCTTATTAAGATTAGTCTGTTTTGTTTATTTAATAAAATATGATTGCATTTGCTATTATAACTAGCTACAGAATTGCAAGATTCTGTAGCCAGTTAAGAAAATTTGAATTGTTTGATTTGATAATTGAAAACATATCTGAGATCTTCTTATTTTCACTTGTTTTGAGGATGATTAAGGAGCCTATGATTTCAAATATGACATGAGACATTTTTGAGGTCTCCCAGCCATATCAATTTTGTATTTTGAGTAAACAGAATTAGATTGTTAATAGTGTTTTGATATCTAGTGAAATCAGGGTGGTTGCATCCCCCATATTTTTGAAACAAATTTGATCTTGTCAACAAGAAACAATTATGTTTCTTGAAACCTATATAAACATATCATTTTGTAAACATAGGAGCATCTCGGCTTGGGGAGAGAGTATGGATATTTATATATAGACTTGAATGACACATAATACATTACAACTTTAGCTTTCTGTATCATGTTTTAGTTTAAGTTCTGCTGTTCTCAATACAATGATAGATGGCGATAGCCTTTCGTCTGCATGATTTATTGTTATTTGAGATAATCCTTTCCACATACTTCCCATATCTTTTGTCTCAGATATAACACACAGTGATCCTTTATTCAATTTAAATTAGGAGATTTATCTTTAATTTCAGTTGAATATTTACATGCAAGTTCTTACAGGAAGAATTATTTTAGCATAGTTACTTGCAAATTATAAGATTACTGTGACTGCATCTATTATATGCTCTATTATTATAAATTCAATCTCCAGCATTATCGTTCCTCATTTATTAGGGGCTATATCAAGATCTGTAGCAGGTTTACTTCATCAGATAAAGGTGGCTGGATATTCAACATCGAATAGACATTGGATGGAATAACATGTTAGCTTGTTATTTGATTTCGCTAGTTTCCTGAATATAGAAGTTTTCTCTATATAAAACATTGTCTACTATCTATTATTTTCTGTTCAATTAGGAAGTTTAATGTGTGATGTCATGAGTGTATACATTTAAGAAAACAAACCCCCCAAAAAAATTAGATAGTGTTTTCACTTGCTTTATTATTATTGCTAAAGTAATCAATCTACATTTGATTTTTACGAGTTTAGATTAAAACTCATGTTTTGTATAGATTGTATATAAAGTTATTGATTATAATTGTACATAGATATATTTAAATGCACTTATAGATTTTAGTGATTGTTATTTATTAGGTTATTAGTTTTCTTTTAGTTATTTTTTCACTTTCTTTAGGACTTAGATTGGCCAACGGAGCCGCAAAACCCGTCAGAGTGAATTAATCCAAACGGCTTGGGTTAATTAGACAACCTCGGATGGGATTCAATCCTCCAGTTGAGAGCGGTCAATTTCTCCCGTCAACAAATGGCGCTAGAAGGAGGGCCTGAAAACTATTAATGGTATGAGGAGGTCGTAAGACTCCTCCCCCACCTAGCTGCTCACCTATAGTAACTAGAAGTCATTCAGATGACAACATTGTCCCTCAAACAACAACCACATCAAACGATGATCTAAGGATCACAATTGAACTAGTAACTCCAAATCCCCTAGGTGGCGACATACAAGAGATTGTTCGTCAATCCCTCATAAGAACGCACAATGCCTTAGCCCATATCATACAACCAAGTCGACCTTTGAACCAACCATTAGACTTCTCTAATATCAGGGAACAACTCGCAGGTACTGATCTTACCTTAAACCCTACGGATCCAGATCATATCCTCACTCCTACAACAAGAGGATCTAGTATTCCACCATCACCACCCCCTTCATCTCCTTCTTATTATTGAGAAGAATCCTCAGGCGAAGGTAGTTCCACATCTCAGCCTTCGACACCACCCACACCTATGGCCAATCCAAAAAATCCCACCAGACCTTGGATCAACCAAGATGCAGTGGCCATACCTGGGCCCCAACATCCTTTACCTAAACACCCAGAGAAATGGCTCCCTAGATTTGACCCAGACTCCAAGAAGATCGCTGAAGATCACATCAAAAATTTTATGCTAGATATTAGGCTCCGTAGTGTTGAGAACGAAGACGTTGTGTGCAGATTGTTTCTCTACACCTTTGAAGGCAATGCCTCTACCTGGTACTTTGCCCAACAGCCCCACACCATCGTGTCATGGGATAAATTTGAGTCCTGTTTCCTTGAGAAGTTCAGAGATGACAAATCTCCTGAAGTTCTAGTCATGGAGCTTTCTAGTTTAAAAATGAACCCCCAAAAAAAGATAAAAGACTTTAATCAAAGGTTCCTGACACTAAAGAACCGAATCTCCACGGATTCAATGCCTGTCGAGAATCTTATTGTCACATACTATACGAAAACCTTACATCAAAACATATCCATTTGGGTAAAAAGGTCCAATAAAGCCACATTGATAGAAGCATTCGAAGAGGCCAGTCAGATCGAGAAATATATTCTCAGTTTAAAAGACAATACTGGTAACAAGATAGAGACTAGTTCATCCTCCAAGAAGAAAATAGAAATCCTTCCTAGACCTCCCCAAAACAAAGCTCAACCAAAAAGTTCAGATCTAGAAAACTTACAGAAAGTCATTCAGAAGTTATCCAATCAAGTTATAGATTTGAAAAGGTTAGCTGAAGAAGCTTCTTCGAGCAAAGGGCCTTACATATCCCCTTTTAGGAAGCCTTTTCCCACAAACCGACCTAACTCAAATTTTGAAGGTATAAATCTAGAAACCTTACAATTTTCTATTCAAATGATCCTATAAGCACATGATAACTTGATTCCTCTCGAGATTCCTCTCTGAACATTTTCAGAAATTTTTCGGATAACATTTTTCAAGCTAATTTCGAAACAGTGCATCCTTACAATACCAGGAGCAAGACATCAAATAATCCTTCTTCTGAAATTGTGACTACTCTGCCTCCAAAATAGTCTAAATCAATTGAGACTAAACAGAATTCAACAAAACCAAGTTTAGATTATGATTTGATTGAAGATCTAAAAAAGCTTAGGGCTAACATTTCTGTCTACGAGTTATTCAAATTCCCTTTTCTGTTGCGAAAGATGCTGCAGAATATTGCGGAGAACAACAAAAATAGCAATCCGAACAACAACAAAGGTGTTCAAAACAGCCCCGAAATTCCTCAGAAGGCCTCCGCCAAAACTACATCCGAGCCTCATGATAAAAGAGACCTTCCTGTAAATAGTGTAACAAATGTAGATAAACCAGTTTTAGAGGCTGGGATTAAAAAACAACAAACTTCTACTGTTAATACTCATAGAAACGTCCCTCCATTTTTGTTGACTTTTGAAATTTTCAATAAGAATATACATAACTGTATGGTAGATTCAGGTGCGTCATCTAATGTAATGCCTTGGTCTGTCTGTCAAAAAATTAATGATGAAGTTCAACCATCTAGCTTGATTGAACTAGTGTTAAAGTGATAGGCGAATTAAAAAATGTGCTTATAAGATTGTCATCTAATCCTAAAGTCGATCAAGTGATTGATGTCATTGTTGTAGATATCCCAGAAGTATATGGTTTGTTTTTAAGTAGATATTAGTCAGAAAAATTACATGGCTATTTTGCAACGGATTGGTCTCACTTGTGGATCCCCAAGAGTGAAAAGCCTAACAGAATCAAGGTAAATCATGAACGTTATATCAAGTTCACGGTAATTGATTTGAATGATCCCAATGAACCATTCACTCCTTCTACCAATTCGCCTGAAATACATGGGATGGACACCTTTTTTGGCAATTTCATGGCCGAAACTTCTACCATCACTAACCCGGAACAATGATCTAAAATTATGACATGCACACAGTCAACAGCCTCCTCTTGGTGGTCACAAGCACTTGACGAAAATCAAATATGGTCTCTCTACTTTGATGGGTCAAAATCTAAGGAAGGAGCTGGTGCAGGGTGCATGCTCATCGATCCAGTAGGTAACAAGACTTTGATTGCTTGCTGGTTAGAATTTGAATGTACAAACAACACAAGCAAATATGAGGTACTTTTGCAAGGTCTTAAAAAAGCACTAGATTTAAACATTCAAAATTTGACTGTTTTTGGTGATTTAGAAATAGTGGTTAGACAGGTAAAAAATTCTATCCACTATTTATCTCCGCACCTTAAAAGCTATGAGATTGAGGTATGGAATTTGATGAACAAGTTTTCTGTATTTAACATAAATTCTGTTCCTAGATTAAATAATTTTGAGGCCGATTTGTTAGCTAACGTTGCCTCAAAACTTTTTCCTGCAGAAGGCCTATCTCTGAATGCATTTTCCATCGAATTGTTGTTCAGACCATTCGTCCCAAACAACATCATGAATTGGAGAGTCTTCGATGACGATCAAAAGATCATAATTTTTCTACATATGGAAGAAACTTTCCAGGGCGCAGTGATAAACGAAGGTACCCATGACAAAAATCTCATCGATTTTACGATAATACCAGATCCAAGATCCCAAGAATCTGCATTAGACATGGTAAACTCTATCCTGAAATCTGTGGTTAGGTTAGAAAATTTTTATGATCTTCACGATAAGTTTAGAAAATCAGTGAATTTAAAACGAATAGTTCCTCTTTGACACATGAAAAAGTAAATTTCGGAACTAAAGATAACCCACAGTGCATCAATTTAGGGCTGGGGTGTTATGAGCAAGAAAAGGTAACATTTATTAAGTTGTTTAAGGAATTCAAAGATGTTTTTTCCTGGATGTACGAAGACCTAAAAATCTTTGATCCTAACATCATACAACACATTATTCCCATGAAACCTTAGACCCAACCTTTTCAACAAAAGTTAAGGAATATGCACCCAAAACTTGAACCAATGGTCAAGAAGGAATTAAACAAACTTCTGAACACTAAAATAATATTCCCGGTAAGACACACACAATGGGTCTCTAATCTTTTCCCCGTCAGAAAGAAGAGTGGTGAAATCTGATTATGTGTCGATTTTCAAAATCTTACCCGAGCGTCTGATAAAGACAACTACCCTGTCCCTCCCATGGAACAGATCTTTCAATAGGTATCTGGTTTTGAAAGATTATCCTTGTTGGATGGTTTTTCTAGGTATAACCAAGTCCTTATGTCTCCCCCAGACCAGCTCAAAACTACTTTCCGTACCCCATGGGGCACCTATGCTTATAGAAAGATGCCCTTTGGACTCATAAACGCTGGTGCCACTTTTCAGAGAGCGATGGATATTTCTTTTCGCGGCTTAATCAATCAATCTGTAGTAGTTCACTTGGATGACATCACTGTCTTCTCAAAAAATAAAGGAGATTATCTAGCTCATTTAAGATATGTTCTACAGTGATGTTGTAAGTATGGCATTTCTTTAAATCCTAAAAAATCTGTCTTCGCAGTAGAACAAGGTAAGATCCTCGGATTGTATCGAATGAAGAGATGATTATCGACCCTGAAAGGACCCAAGTCATTTCGAAATTTCCCCCTCCCTTGTCAAAAAATTCCATGCAATCTTTCTTAGGACAGATAAACTTTGTTAGGAGATTCGTCCCCAACTTTTCAGAAATAGTGAGACCATTACAAAAATTAATAAAAAAAGATGTACAGTACCATTGGGGACCTTTAGAAAGTCAGGCTTTTGATTCAATAAAAAAGGACATAATAGATGCTCCTTATTTAATGAGCCCTGATTTTTCGCAAGACTTCACCCTCTACACGTTTGCCTCTGACTGATCTTACGCTACTATCCTAACTCAAAAGAACGCTGAAAATAACGAAGTCCCAATTGCCTTTATGAGCTCAGCCTTCAAGGGAGCATAACTTAATTACCCAGCAGTAGATCAACAAGCTTATGCTGTTTTTAAAACAGTGAAACACTTTCGATCTTATTTGTTGAAATCTAGGACCAAAATCATTGTCCCTTACCCGACTGTCAGAAATTTGTCAGTACATAAAGAACTAGGCGAAAAAAGGGAAAACTGGGTCACATCCTTACAGGAATATGACATAGAAATCACCCCAACACAAATTGTAAGAGGCCAAGGTTTATGCAAGTTGGTCGCCGATTCAACTGTAGGATAGCAAAATGAAACTGATATGTTAAATCCAGATCAACACTATCAAAATCAAATCTGCTGTGCACAAAACATTGTTAGTTCCTGGTACGACGACATCAAATTTTGTCTTGTACACAGATAAACTCCCCGTCACCTTGATCCCCAAAAAAGGAGAGAACTAAGATTAAAATCTTCTTCTTTTCAGCTGATTAATGGTATTTTGTTTTGCCAAAAATTTGATGGAATACTTATGCGCTGTCTTGAAAAAGATGAAGTAGAAAAAGTCTTATTGGAATTACATGCAGGGGAAGCTGGTGGGCATTTCGGTGGAGACACCACCGCCCATAAAGTATTAAGAGCAGGTTATTACTGGTGTACCCTTTTTAAAGATGCCCATGCCTTATGCCGCAAGTGTGTCATTTGTCAAAAGGCATCCAGACGGATACAGAAACCAACATTCCCTTTGCAACCAGTTTCGATAGACTCCCCTTTTCAACAGTGGGGCCTAGATATTATAGGCCCAATCAATCCGGCATCCTCGCAGCAGCATAAATACATCACAACAACCACAAATTATTTCACCAAGTGGTCCGAGGCTGCCCCATTAAAAGATGTAAATACCAGTCAAGTAATATCCTTCTTGAATTCAAATATTATCACTCGTTTCAGTATCCTTGAATGCCTGGTATTTGACAATGCTTCTTATTTTTTGTCTCTTGAAATGAGTGATTTCACTCTAGAAAAAGGAATTAAATTAAAGTACTCTGCCAGCTATTACCCCCAAGGCAATGGTTTGGCAGAATCAACTAATAAAAATATGATCAAAATTATCAAAAGAACGGTCTCCGAAAACCATAAAAATTGGCATAACGCACTGTTAAACGCAATTTGGGCTGATAGAGTAACTCCTAAAAATGCTGTGGGTAACTCACCTTTCTTTCTCGTTTACGATAGGGAAGCGATTCTTCCATCGCATGTCCTTCTTCCATCTCTGCAATTATCGCAGAAGGTACAGGAAGAAGACTACCCCCCCTTGGAGAGTCGAATTAACGCTTTGTTAAAGTTAGAGGAAGTGAGGGCTCAAGCAAAACGAAAATTGGATCAACATCAACTCATTGTCAAAAATTGGTTTGATTCCAATTCTGCCTTCGACAACATTTTTGAGGTAGGTGACCTTGTCCTAAAATGGGACAAACCTCATGAGGGAAAAGGAGAGCATACTAAGTTTCAGAACTTTTGGTTGGGGCCATTTTTAATTGCTGAGAAACTAGGTCCCAGTTTCTTTCGCTTACAGAATTTAGAGGGACAACCAGACACCTTCCTGGTGAATGGCCAAGCTCTAAAAAAGTACTTTGCCTGATGACGCTCCCATACACCCTTTGTAAATATTTTCTGTTTTGTTTTATTTCCTGTTTTTTTTTCTTTTCTGGTTTGTTTTGGATCTCATTTATGCTTATCAGTCTTTCTTTTGAAACACATATACCTGCACCACGAGCTAGCTCAGACAAAGAAAACAAAAAAATTTCCCCTCGAAAATGATTGCTGAAAGTTGTTAAAACATCAATTGTTGTTTTTCTCTGAAATTGCAACCCTGTTGAAGATGACTTGTTGTTTGAAAAGTGTTTTCTTGGTTTCAATCTACAATTGAAGGTATTCACGACCATCTATAAAAATCCTTTTTACGCTGTCCCTGTTCTTTAAGAGAACAACTCAATGATGCCTCCCTGTTCTTGAAAGTCAGTTTTATTAATAAACTATTTCTAGATCTTGATGAAGGACAACTAATTTTTTTTTCTTTGAGGTCTGTGACATATTAAGATGTGTTAAAAAAATAGATTTTTCAAGCGTCACCCTGCTCTATTGTATATCTTTAAAAACTAATATAAATTTTCAGAGAGCTATGGGAAGTTCTTGTAAACAGGTCTACTGGCAGCGGGTAAATGCATGCATGATGCTAAGATAACTTCGTCGGGGTACTGAACAGGTCTGCTGGCAGCGAAGTAATGTCAGGTAAAATAAAATTATTAGATATGGATTCTGTTTTGACCTTAAACGTCCTTCGTTCTGATTTGGAATTTCTTGACAGGATACAGATATCAGAGTGGGTTAATTGACATCCTTGTCGAGGCTATGGACGCCTGCTGGCAACAACGGCCCTGTCAATAGTATTGAAGATTTTAAGTTTAACATCGTGGCTCTCTTTTGCTAAGATTGTCATCAGTTTTCGTTTCTTTAAAAATAACAGTTGTCTGAAACTGGACTGCATTATAATTATTTGAGATGCTCAATCAACTTTTCAGTTATTTTCGATTCAAAGTTTTTTCTGATTATTCTAATCTAAACTCGTTCGTTTGGTAGAGATAACTACTTCTCCCAACATGTCGCCATTGTTGGTAGCGATTATATAATTATTATTTTTATAAGCTGCATACACAGGGTCTATGAAATTTTATTACTCTTCATAAGCGTTTCTCTAAACGACAGCTGTAAATCATTGCATTTTACTTACCATCTATTCATGCTTCATTTTCATGACTGAAAGCATGAAAACTTGCAACTATCGTTACTATTCTGTCTTAAAATTTCATTAAAAGCATATGGTTTATTACAGAATTATGGTTTCTTGCTATGAGCATGTTTCTCTCCTTGTTTGTGACCCTTTCGATTCTGAGCATGCCTAAGATATTTGTGGTTATATGAACCAAAGATCCCCTCCATTTGATATTCGATTGTTTTTATATTGATTTTGGTTTGATGTTTGATTATATTTCTTTCATGAAACCTTTGACTATTCGATTTTGCAAACCAACCTAACTTTACAATCAAACTTTGATACACACACTATGTTCTTTTGGTCCTGGCATGTACCCAATGCCAAGGTGGCATACGATGTACAACATGCCATTACTCCTTAGCATGGTCTCGGGCTTCACAAATTTTCTCACATGCTTTGTGATTAACACCTTGCCCGTCGTTTGAATTATCACAGCATGTATTGATAAGGTTCGGGGCTATGGCTCTGTTGCATTTTTGCAAACCCTACCTGTGTGTTCTGTGTTGATTACCCATCCATTCGACATGGCTCTAGTGGTAAGGGTCAAACCAAACGACATCCAAACCCTGCTTTCATATGATAATTCTAGGGAATATTTGGAAAGGAATGGTTGGCATTTGTTCATCGAAAAATTTCAGGGTTTTAACCTTCAGGTCACCCAAGAGTTTGCCTTAGCCTTTGATGGTTGTAGGGAAATATCGGTGATGTGAAATTGGAAGTAACAGAATAGTTCTTAAGCCAAGCCACGAGATTGCCATTGGTTGGTCAGAAATGGTTCAAGAATGCGAAAGTGGAGGAGGTCCCTTGGACTTTACTGTTTACCTCACAAAAAATAACCAGCTGTGATCGAGGTATGCCAATTTTGTTTTTGAAACCTAGATGGCATAATTTACTTGTTGTAGTGAAGCAATTTATCACATGTGAGGGATGATTCAGACTTGTTTTCCTATATTGTCTATGCCTGCTTATGAGTTTTATTGGTTTTCCGTTGAATATGTCTTACTACCTGCTCAGAAGTCTATATAAAATGGGTAAACGGTTTAGAAAACAGAGGTTAGATTCAAGTCTATTTCATCATGGTCTCATTAAAATCATCCTCATGCACCAGTTACAGTCACAAAATGATTGTTGGGATGCGTTCATTACACGAAATGGTTTTGGTAACCATGAGTTGGGACAGGTAGATAAGCTGGTCATTGTGGAAACCCTTGTGAACCCTACGGCCTCTTCTCCACTGCTCCACACCTATGATTTTTCCCCTAATAATGAACCCTCGAGCTACCCTAATGTCATTCAATAGGACAGTCGACTGGTTACACATCCAAAGAATTTCACTAAAACTGTTAAGAAACCTACATGAAAGAAGCTAAAAGGCAGTGTTGATGTCAATTTCAAGAAAAAAAGAGCTGGTTGTTTAATTTCTCGATGTGTTCGAAATAAAACGAAACCCTGTGTAGACACAATCAACATGATTGAAGTGAGCAAAGATTCAGACTCAGAAATTGACAAATTCCTGGCTGAAGAGGACCCCGTGTCATTCAGGCTATACCCTGACCGACCCTATGACTATGTTAATAATCTGCCTCCTTGTCTAAAGGGCAACCTAGAATTTCCCTGTATCCAGCTCTGTGATAAGTCTACCTTTCACATGGAGGATTCTCCGACCCATAATGTTGTTCATGCTAATGCAAATTTCTTACAGTCACAATGTGATGTGTGCCGATCCTGGATCGACAGGTACTATACTGATGTTCCACTGCTACAATCACGACTCAAGTCTTTAAGAGACCAAGTTGATATGTTGAAAAATGAAAACAACAGGCTTGAATCCATTATCCAAGGGAAGGATAAATGCTTGAAAACTACAGGTCGTGTCATTTTCAAAAAAGTAGAGGCAGCAACAACTATCGTTAATTCCAAAATTTCTTGATACATTTTGATTTCATGATTTGAGGTATGATATTTTTAATTTTTAGCATGATTGTGTCACTCTTAAGTTAGGATATTCGATTTGATTGAATAAACTATTTTTCTTATTAAGATTAGTCCGTTTTTTTTATTTAATAAAATATGATTGCATTTGCTATTATAACTAGCTATAGAGTCGCAAGATTCTGTAGCCAATTAAGAAAATTCGAATTGTTTGATTTGATAATTGAAAACATATCTGAGATCTTCTTATTTTCACTTGTTTTTAGGATGATTAAGGAGCCTATGATTTCAAATATGATATGAGACATTTTTGAGGTCTCCCAGCCATATCAATTTTGTATTTTGAGTAAACAAAATTAGACTGTTAATAGTGTTTTGATATCTAGTGAAATCAGGGTGGTTGCATCCCCCATATTTTTGAAACAAATTTGATCTTATCAACAGGAAACAATTATGTTTCCTGAAACCTATATAAACATATCATTTTGTAAACATAGGAGCATCTCGGCCTAGGGCGAGAGTATGGATATTTATATACAGACTTGAATGACACAGAATACATTACAGCTTTAACTTTCTGTATCATGTTTTAGTTTAAGTTCTGCTTATCTCAATACGATGATAGATGATGATAGCCTTTCGTCTGCATGATTTATTTTTATTTGAGATAATCCTTTCCACATACTTCCCATATCTCGTGTCTCAGATATAACACACAATGATCCTTTATTCAATTTAAATTAGGAGATTTATCTTTAATTTCAGTTGAATATTTACATGCATGTTCTTACAGGAAGAATTATTTCAGCGTAGTTACTTGCAAATTATAAGATTACCGTGACTGTATCTATTATATGCTCTATTACTATAAATTCAATCTCCAACATTATCGTTCCTCATTTATTAGGGGCTATCTCAAGATCTGTAGCAGGTTTACTTCATCAGATAAAGGTGGCTGGATATTCAACATTGAACAGACATTAGATGCAATAACAGGTTAGCTTGTTATTTGATTTCACTAGTTTCCTGAATATAGAAGTTTTCTCTATATAAAACATTGTCTACTATCTATTATTTTCTGTTCAATTAGGAAGTTTAATGTGTGAAGTCATGAGTGTATACATTTACGAAAACAAACCCAAAAAAAAAATTAGATAGTGTTTTCACTTGATTTATTATTATTGCTAAAAGTAATCAATCTACATTTGATTTTTACGAGTTTAGATTAAAACTCGTGTTTTGTATAGATTGTATATAAAGTTATTGATTATAATTGTACATAGATATATTTAAATGCACTTATAGATTTTAGTGATTGTTATTTATTAGGTTATTGTTTTTATTTTAGTTATTTTTTTGCTTTCTTTGGGACTTAGATCGGCCAACGGAGCCGCAAAACCCGTCAGAGTGAATTAATCCAAACGGCTTGGGTTAATTAGACAACCCTGGACCAGATTCACTCCTCCAGTTGACGAGCGGTTAATTTCTCCCATCAACATTGTGCCAACTGGCAGTGTCAATGGAATTCAATGGAAGGTATGCGGTAAACACTAGTTCTTTCAAAACATAGCTTGGGTAACTTCTCTGAGAAGTTTCACACAATTGCTATAGAAGGAAAACACGAAGGTAACAGAAGGGTTATTGTGAAATCAAGAAAAGATCAGAGAGACAGAGTATACAAAGCAAAGATCGATTTTGCAGGAGTTATAGAACAAATTAAACTTAGTAGAGACCATTTTAACCACCATGGAACCACCCAATCTAGGA
Organism: Picea engelmannii; assembly: GCA_009831015.1. Lineage (NCBI taxonomy): Eukaryota > Viridiplantae > Streptophyta > Pinopsida > Pinales > Pinaceae > Picea > Picea engelmannii. The sequence continues at coordinate 625,183 of ML782405.1, forward strand.
GTGCCAAGCCAGGCCTACATACGACCTTGAAGCAACCTTAGAGCACCTCAACAGCCATAGGGAAGTGAACATGAACCACCAGGGACTATTGAATTCGTCAAATTGGACGAAATTACTTCTCCCAATATGGAATGAGGGAGCCCCACACTCGTGGTGGAGGAAACCCAACAAACAACCGCAGTGGGCATGGATATCGATATACCATACGTGGGACAGAGCTAGTAGGCCAAGGACGTAGGAAATCCTTCGCGCCATGAAAACCCTGAAGAATCCCTGAGGGTTAATGGGATGGTCCCAAACCAAACAAAAGTGGTTGTACAATAAAGGTCACACACAATAGTGCAAGAGAAACAACAGGAGGGCATAGTAGAAGATGTCATTGACCGACTAGAGGCGTATACAGAGGAGAGAATAATGGAGGTTAGAACCTTGATTCAACCACCAAAATGGAAGGACAAGCAACCAGTAGCAATATCACTGCGCATGTAGGCTACAAAAACCACAGTCTTACCGTGCATTCCAGAAGGGGTGTGTATCACGACTAACCTATTAGGATGCATGGAAAAACAACAGTACTCAGATCACGGTGTGACCAACATGGACAAGTTTCCTGAGTTTGAAAATAAATTTTACCTAGATACCGTGGGTATAGGACCCTTCGGTGAGCTAATTGTACAACCAAAATAGTGGGCAACCAGATTGGCCAACACTGTCATTCTAAACCTATTAGATATCCCACACTTTGGAAGGGGCTGCAACATAAATAATTGCGTCAAGTAGCTGATGGTAGTTACCCAAGGAGGATACCTATGGGTGGAAGAGCCTATCTCGATAGACGTAGAACTCATTGCATTTATTATAGGGCTTCCATCTTGGGGATAGAGCCTCATGTAGTTCCTCGATGACAAGAAAAAGGAGAAGGCGTTGGACGAGGAAATGAAGAAGACGCATGGCATAGAAAGAGGGTCACACAGAATAATCATCAAGTGCATCAATGATGTAGCAATAAGGATGGCCACCAAACTCATGGCATGCAAGTTGCTTAGGAAGTTCCAGAAGGAGGAAGTCCCTGTCGAGGTCGTCATAGCTACAACATAGTGTGCGGAGGGCGCTATACTTAGCTAGGCCCCGTACTTGTTAAATATGTTCCTTGAAGATTGCAAGGATGCACAAGACCTGGGTACATAGTTCCACTACTCCTGGCCACTCATCCTGATTGCCTTGGTCATATGGAGGGAGCCTAAATATACATACTTTTGTGAGAAATCCACTCATTTCTGCACAATGCAATACCTATCATTGGGGAGCACTTCATACCCCCCCCCAAAAAAAAGTGCAAATGCAGGAATGTTCGTAGGGTACTAAAACGACCTACATGAAAGCCTTTCCAACACTTGGCGGATTATGCCAGAAGTGGTCACACAATAATGGGGCATAGACAAATTTAAAGTGACCAGGCATACAATATGGATCCAAGCATGAAATAATGTCGAGAAGGAATGGCTACAAGTGCGATACTACGTCAAAGAAAAGGACATAGAGATGGCCATCAAGGATTGGAAAGATGATTGGAGAGTCCCAGTTCTGATTCAAGAGATGTCCATAGATAAGGAGGTTGATGCAGGGAAAGAACAGACACATGCATGAGATAGAACGATGCCCAAGATGTCAAATCCAGGTCAGAAGCCGACACAACAAAAGAAAGGGGTGCGCTAAAGAAAGGTACCCAGGCAGGAAAAAAGGACACCACCCAGGCATCATAGGAACAGGAAAAAGAGACTGAGACAACACAGGGGACCACATCAAGTGCTACCTAATAGGAACAAGGCCAGACCAAGAGGCTGATCATACACAATGGGCGTGCGTGCAAGAAGGCTAAGGAACACAAAATGCCACCATAATATACAATCACCGAGGACGATGTGGACCTCGTGGCTAAAAAAATCCATGATCGGGCAGTTGAGGACTTTGAGGATACCCAACACCAAAGGGAATGGATGAAGGACAAGTTGGTCGACATGAGGCAACTTCTAGAGAATATTCGAGAAATGCATAGGGTAGACAAAGGAATAGAGTCAGTCCCCGCAGGATCACAAGTAGGAGCCAAGGCTGTGCTGAGCGAGCAAGATATGATCTAGACGATAGCACATACAAGATTGACTTTTCACATTACACCCAACATGGTGGGCATGGATGAAATTGTAGGCCAGACACCATTGAAATATCTGGCACAAATATAGTTGGTAATGGGGAAGATACCAACCAAGGCATTATATAAACTACAAGTCATTGTCGCAGAAGAGGTACAGTCGTGCGCACGCACAGACGTAAAAGAGTTGCAACACAAGAAGGACAACATAGAAGAGTTGGAGCAGGTCAAGCTCGAGACTAAAGATGAGAAATATAGCATGGATAGGATTGAGCAAATAATTGTTGTAGCCTCTTATATAATTCCAAAGAGTGTGTAAATGGAAGAGGCCACGATGACGCAAAAAATTGATCAGATTGTTCAAAAAATTGATCAATACAGGTAGGAGATCGAGAAACTTCGGGAACAAATCATCCCCACCACTCCCTCAGAGGTTAAGGAACATAGGAAGCAGTAATTAGTAGGGTAGATGAAGGAAATGGAATGAAAAGTCAATGCAGCTGTCGATTTGTTTGATTGAGAAACAGAACTATGGACAAAGTTGGAGGAGGATCAACAGGTCCAACAGTGAGACCAGGAAGAGGAAAAGATAAGGGAAATTATCTAGGACCTCAAGCAGAGGCAGAAGACGATGAATATCACTGAGCGCCTCAAAGGAGTACAAGATATAAAGAAGCTACAAGAAGAGCTCATAGCCACGTAGACACAGAAGAAGGATCAACAAGCTCAAATGGAACCTCTCCAAGAGCTATCAATGAAGGTCATTGTGTAGGAAGAAGAGGCAAATAAGAAAATGGCACAAATTTAGGCAGAGTGCATAAAGATGGTCAATGAGGAGATTACTTCACAAGTATTGGACACACTCAGAGAAAAGACCGCACAAGCTCAAACACAAGCAAGGGAACTCACAGATAATTTCTAGACTCTTACAGGAGTTGTTGAAGAAGCGCACAAAGTTTAGGTGGTTTGGGATGAGCCACGTGTCAGTGTTGGGGGCCTGTTGGATGCAAACCTAATCAGGAGGAAAGGATATTTTTGGGAAGAGAAGCATGAAAGGAGGAAAGGACAACTAGAAGGAAAAGCAACATGTGTGAGGGAAGAAGGTGAGGCATGCACTTAAGGAATACCTAACGATGCTAGGGTTACATTTTTTGCAATGTATTGTAATGGATGATGAGCCAATAATATAAATAGGTATTACTTAGAGGAAGAAAGGGGCTGAGAGAGAGAGAGAACAAATAGAGGACGAGATCAGAGAATGGATGGAAGAGAGTGGTAAGAACTGTACTACTCAATAATATGGCGAGATAGGGAAGGAGGGAGCGAATTGATCCCGAGGGTTAGATCACAGGTTGAGGAGCTTGGTGTGATCTATTCAACCTCACAAGGATCAAGGAACCTGTTGAATAGAGTAAGATCTAAGATTGTAAACACGTCTGGCGTGACATATTATCGACCCATAATAAAGAGCTTGAGAGCCATATCTTTATGGACATAGCTCAGGAGGGGGTGAATGATGGTAACACCTGTGTTGTGTGAATGAATGTATGCGTCTTTATTGCTGTTAAGTGGTGAATGTTAGATGAATGAATTAACTAGTTAACTCTGGTATTCCACATGCATGAATAAAATGACTGCTATAATCAGATGTTAAACTAAATAAATAAATATTACAAGACACAATCGAAGATATCCACTCATTCCCAAGTTTCATGCATCTAAGTATTTCATCCACCCATAGAGCTATCTCAGGTGAGACTGTGTAGTACACCGTATGTGTCATGTTTCCTTCTGGTCTACCAGAGGGGCCGATAGTTTTAGAGGGATTTTGTTGGGAGCTTATCAAATATGAACTGGGTTCAATCTATGAAAATAAGGTAGGATCATGATAACCGATAAGAATCCTAAGTAGAAGAGTAGAAAACCAACAAAAGGAAAATATAACAAAGTAGTTTACGCACTCAAATGAAGCGTTCAAAAAATACACTTAGCAACAACAAGTGTATGAGAGTCCAATATTCAATAGAGGCTTAAGAATCTATTTTTGGAAGATGATTTCTTCAATCGAGTGAAGGAAAAGTTGCAGCAAGAACCTAAGGAAAATAGGTATGAAGAATATCAGTTGAGGGATGATAACCTATTGATGTACAATAAGAGGGTATATGTGCCTGATTCAATAGACCTGAGGCAATTGATTATGGATGAGTTCCATAGGAGGCCATACTTCGGTCATATTGGTTACCAAAAAATGGTGACAATAATTAGGAAACTGTATTATTGTAATAGAGATGAAGCAAGAAATTGCTCGTTATATATCAAAGTGTTTAGAGTGACAACAAGTGAAGGTCAATCATCGACACCCAGTGGGACTATTGCAACCCATACATATATCAAAATGGAATGGGAAGTGTTTTCCATGGATTTTATCATGGTTTTTCCAAAGATAGTCAAACAACATGATGCGATCATGGTTGTAGTGGATAAGTTGAGTAAGGAAGATCATTTTATTCCCATAAGTCTACTTTTAAATCCATAGACATTTCCAATGATTTCATGAAAGAGATATTCAAGTTGCACGATTTTCCTAAAGCCATAATTTCAGACAGAGATACCAAGTTCACCTCAAATTTATGGCAAAGTGTGTTTGTAGGTTTAAAGACATAACTAGAATTTAGTATGAACTTCCATCCTCAAACCAATGGTCAAACCAAAGGGATGAACAAAGGGCTAGAGGATATGCTATGAATGCATGTTATGCATAAAACCAAGCAGTGGGAAGAATATCTAACTTTGGTAGAATTTGCGTACAATAATGGTTATCAAGAATCTTTGAAGATGAGCCCATTTGAGGCTCTGTATAGGAAGTGTAGAGTTCCATTTAGTTGGGATAATCCAGTGGACAAAGTTACACTTGGATCTGAATTACTGAAGGAAATGGAGCAAGCCATGGTTAAGATAAGGAAGAATCTAAAAATTTCCCAAGATAGACAAAAGAGCTATGCTGATAGTAAGAGAACCCCCAAAAAGTTCAAAATAGGAGACCATGTGTATCTCTGGGTGAAACCCAAGATAATTTCCCCGAAAATGGGTATGTGTGCTAAGTTGGCTCCCCAATATTGCAAACCATTTGAAATCCTAGAGAGAATAGGACCAATAGCATACAAACTTGCTTTATGACCTATTATTAGAGCACATAATGTATTCCATGTGTCATTGTTAAAGAAACGTGTACATGATTCTAATCACATTATTGATTGGGCTGTAATATAGGTGGAACTAGAGGGATAATTCCATACAGAGCCCCAATGCATCCTAGACAGGAAAGAAACAAGGCTTCAGAGCTGAGCCACCACACAGGTCAAGATGCAATGGAATCACTTTGGAGCTGATGAAGCTACATGGTAGTTGGAATATTCCATGAGATTGGCATACCCATTTTTGTTTACTATATAATTGTAAAAAACATGGTGTTTTAAACATTGAGGAAGGTATTTTATTAAGGGGGAGGAGAATGTAACACTTTATTTTCTCCTAAGACTGTAATTATGCAAAAACTTCATATTCTAACAATATAAGGCATATAATTGTGTTTTGATTTAATATAAGAACCAAACTATTGACTAAGAGGGAAAAAACTTGATAAGTACTAGCCATGATACACCAGAGGAAATTGATGAAGTAGAGGATTGATGGGATGGTTGAGTGAAATTGAGATGAGATGCATTAGTGAAGAAAATAGGAAGCTTTCACAAAAATCTAATATCTGCTTACAAACATGATGATTTCACCCAATAGCACACCAGACTGATGGAGGAGACCACATGAACATTAAAGAGAAGTTCATAGAGGTGGTTGGGTAGTAATGACTGTGGTAGTTGGCCCATGCATATAAAGAATGCCCAATTGAATGACTGACGTGAGTGTACCACAAACCACCCCTTCAGATTGAAAAAGGACAAACTACAGGTTACATCTACAGAACACTACAGAGATCCCAAGGGGATGGAGAAGAAGACCAGAGAAGGAAAAACACAACATGTGCATGATGTGATCATATGGAGAAACTTAGATGCACAAAGAAGAGTAAGTAAAAAGGGGAGAGAGACCCTGGAAAATAAAGATGGTACCCAAGGACTGAAGAAGGAAATAAAATACTGAGAAGAGAAAAGACTCAGAGATGAGAAACAGAGCGCAGAAGCATGGATGAGTTGATTATGAAAGAGGATAATAACTTCCTATACAAAAATATGAAGCTTGTTTGAGTTGTTGATGATCACCCTGAACATAGATGACCTAGATTTTCAGACTGGAACAATAATGGGCTACAACTTGGTGCTTACTGGACAAAACCCGACACTGGTAAGGGGAGGTTTCCAAGGGACTATTAAGCATAGAAGGGACTCCCTTTTGTAGAGGAAATCTAGTTGATAAACCACTTGATAAACTTGTAGAGACCCAAAGCTTAGTGGGAAGTGGAAAGTTCTTCTCTTTCAGAGGAAGAAGGAGAGTAACCTTCTAGGATCATCACATACTTGGAACCCTTTTGAGTCAATTTCCTTGGTTGTATCATGGCTTGGAACGAGGGTGGAATGTTGTAGGAATTGACTCTACAACAAGGCCTAAGGTTGGGAGGAAAGGTGTCCTCTCTCATTCAATTGGACTGGAACATTTCCTTATCAGATAAGTATTCATCTATACTGAACTAACAGTAAATAATTTATGTGAATGCTCATGAATAGAACAATTGTGTGTTAGTACATATGAATGTTTAAATCCAAGAGAATGTTTGTATACTTAACCTATGAATTGAATGTGGTAAGATGAGCTATTTTGTGATGTATACTAATGCTTGGTTAAATCATAAACATGAATGAATACAAACTGCTGCTTCCTCAAATACCCTATATGTTCCCTGTGTGGAGAGCATGCAACTCATGTGAGGGATTGAACTTAAGTTTTACAGTTTGTAAAGGCTTTAGAATCATATTGATTCCTCGAAAGTAAAAAACCTATCTCTAACAGTACTCAAAAAATGGCTAAGTCCTTAGAGCGGATAGTTATGACTCTGTAAACCCTATGTTGGTTAGTGAAGAACCATAATAATTGATATGAAGAGATCGTGATCATTGATTGGTGGACAGTCAGAGTCACTGTGTCGGAGAGATCCCTTGGACATTGTGGAAAGGACTCTTAAACAAACTTTTCGGAGTGAGACCTTCGAAAGGAAATCTCATGTACCGTGAGAACACCTCTGAAGAAGAGACTCTAAAATCAGGCCAGTGTGAATCGTAGATCTGGAAGTGGGAGGGATTAATTCCTAGCCATTGATCAATACGGGAATTACGGGTCCCACTAGTAAGTCGAAAGGGTGAGAGTGGATGGGGAGCGTAAGTGCAAAGATGTGTGTCAGTATTCGATTAGGTGAATGGATTGAGCACGAGTCTAGATGGCTCCACATTTTCCGTTTTTGAAGTATGACTTCGATGGATTGGGACTAATACACCAATGGAATAGGAGTACGAGTCTCATAGAGGGAATATCTCGACCGTAGGTGGGTGAATGGAGAGACGACATGATAGCCATCGATCTGCCATGAGTCCTGTCTAAGTCAATATAATACAGTTATAACGTCATGGCTGACGTGGCATGCCAACAAAGCTGCCAAAGTGATTTTAGAGTGACAGGTGTCACTTACCCATAAATGGATGATTCGAGTGGGGTCAACTAGGTGGAAGTACCTTAGGCCTTGAATCAATCTCAACCATCTATCGAGAGATTGCGACTTACATTTATGATCGTCCATCAAGGAGAAGGGGTATATTCCTTGATTTCAGAGCATGGAAAATTCTCGAGCTTCTCTAGCTCTGAACAGATGGCATCAAAAGGGGAATATCCTTTGATACTATACCCGTCAGAGGTGAGTGTTCTAGCTCGGAACAAATGGCATTGAAAGGGAATATCCTTCGATACCATACCTGTTAGAAAGCTCTTGATGAGAATAAAACAATGAAGCTGGAAGAGAGGGATTGAGATAGTTGATAAAAGTGATAATTCTAATACCCCATCCCTTAAAAGGATACTTAGGGGTTGGGTGCGTTACACCCCCCGCACCTGCCACCTAGTGGGGCATTGGAAAATTTTCATATTATCTTGTGGTTGTACTATATAGTGGGGTATTGGAGAATTTTCATATTGTGTGGAACAAGATGCTGCAATAAATATTTTCCCTTTAGAATAGAAGAAATGGTAAAATTAAATTGATGCAGATATCATCTTGTAATGATCCCAATAAATCAATAATATCCAAACATACCATATTACAAGATCGTTAACTTTGAATTGAATAGATCTATATAAACACTTGATTTATTAAGAATACAAAGGGATCGAAAAGAAAACCATATACAAATTCATTCGTTAAAAATTCTACAATTAAACATTTTCCTTAACAAAATATTTAAAAAGTATTTTGATTTGCTACAACTTATGAAACCATTGATAATAAAATAAATTCATAGAAATTTCTTGAATTCTTTTTCTTTTATTGGAACTTTTCATCCTTAAGTTTAAGAAATCTCTTTTCGTCATGGTTTCCCAATAATGTTATGTTTTAACTTCTCCTTCTTCCCACCAAAAGAATATTTTGCAAATTAATTAAAATTTAATATTAGACATTTTAAAATAATATGTATTAATATAATATTAGATAAGAATCCTCTTGTTAGGAGAAAACCATAAAAGGAGGCACACTAACAAGAAGAAAACCATTAAGAGTACCCATATAAGGAGAAAATGACAAGTAGGCTGTTGTATAAGCCATACAATTATGGACTGGACAATTTTAATTGCATGCCAATGTTGATGGTTTTCTCCCCAAAACCACTCACAAAATATGTTCAAAAGGGGAAAAAATGTTGAAATTGAACATAAAATTTTACAACGTGTGCGACATATCCAAGCCTTTCATTTTTCAACTCAAAAAATTAGAAAATATTTTGTTCCTAATGAGTTCTAGTACTTGTACACTTGTGTCTTATGTTGTTCATTGGTGATCATGAAGATGACAACATCCTTGAAAATCAGTTCAGGCTAAAAGGTATTGAGGTAAATACCTAGACTTTAACAACTAAGGCTTATGGGAAAATCATCATCACCATATAAATGGGATATGCATGCCTTTTTACATGTACCGTCTCTTTCCACCCTCTTTGTAAGTGAGAATGAGATTGTAGATACCTTGTCAATGCCAATCAACAATTGACTCACAAAGAGTGAACATGTCACAAATAGGATTTTAACTTAGGGGGGGAGGATGAAATACATGACATCCTACATGATTTCCGTGATGAACCATGTGGGGGTCACTTTACTACAAAGAGGACAACCCACAAAGTTATTCTAGCAAGCTACAATTGGAAAACACTTCATAAAGACATTGCAAAATATGTATCACACTATGATGAGTGCCAAAGGATGGGAAATTTTACACAAAGGGATGAAATACCACTACAAGTACAAGTATCAATGGAGCCTTTTGAAAATTGGGGATTAGATTTTGTAGGGTCCATTATCATCCAACCAAAGGAGCACACACCAGTTTGTGCAGACTGCTTAACAAAGTGGGCAGAAGTAAAATCAATGAAAAATGTTCAAGAAGAAAAGGTGGAAGAATTTATGTATGAGAATATATCTACAAGATTTGGAGTTCCTAGAGAGACAATAATAGATCAAGGATCTCAATTTACTTTCAATCTCCTTGAAAATATCATAGATCTATACAGGGTTCATTATAGGAAATTAGTTGCTTATCATCCCTTGGAAAATGGGCAAGTATAAGTTACAAACATATAATTACACAATCTCGAACAAGATAGTAAAGTAGCATAGAAAATATTTGGAAAACAAGTTAGTATAAGTTGTATGGGAATATAACACTACATGGAAGACAATCATTGTTGGGTAGGTGTTATATTCTTTGCATGTGTCTGTGGGGGCACGTGGGGGGTGTGTGCCAGGAACTTTCCTAGGGGGGGAAGGATTTCCCTCCCATTGTTACAGTGATGGAGATTGGGGAAGCACCCAAAATTGTTTTTTGGGTGTTTTTTTCTATTTTAGCATTTTTTTTTCTATTTTTATCAATTTTCTAAATTAATCTCGGATTAAGGGATTAGGGTTTTGGTAGATGTGAAACACCTAAAATATTGCATACATATTATATTATGAATGGTGAAATTAATATAGTGAAGAGTTGAGAGGCGCGACACTAAGGAAGATCGGTTTTCTCTCGGTTAAGGGTTTCCAACGTAAATCTCCGTGTACTATATGTGTGAGCCATTGATTAATTTCTGGTTTACTTAGAATATATATGCATTTATTTACTTCATAGGTTTAAAACTAAAAAATATAGGTTTACATTGTATGAGTTGGTTTATAGAAAAATGGTTATTCTCCTACTTGAATTTGAAGTCAAAGTAGCATTCAAAACAATCCTAGACCTAGGCCTTAACCTCTCTGAAGCACAGTAGAATAGGTCAAACCAACTCAATGCATTGGATGAGTACATACAAAAAAAATTATTTCATACTAAAATAATCCGAGAACAAAGAGTAAGATGGCATGGCAAGTACATAAAGACAAAAATGTTCAATGTATGGTATTGGGCCTTACTCTATCATTCAAGGTTTAAGGATTTCAAAGACAAGTTAGGAACAAGGTGGTTAGGGCCATATGAAATTGACACTTCTATGAAAATAGATCAATAAATATAAGAACAATAAATAAAGAAAAAATGTCTCTTTCGATCAATGGACACATTTTCAAGTTATACAATAATCCATTGGAAAAGAGGAATTTATTCCATCTTGAAGGATATCATCTTTGATTGAAAGTAGAAATAATTTCAAATCAGAATGATAATCTCACAAGAAAAAAACCAAATAATAAAAATTCCATTATGAAAACCTCTCTTAGGAACCATGAGGAAAAGTACAAGTGAAAACCAACGATGAAAATTCTCTCTCTCTCTCTCTCTCTCACACACACACACACACACACACACACACACACACACACACACACACACACAAGGGAAAACAAACAAGGGCACTTCGATGACACTTTTGATATCTATATATTTTCAATTGGGTTTAGCTCGGGTGGTTGGGAGGAATGATGGTTTTTGCTCCTCAGGTTGTTTCCGGTGAGGGAACAATGCCAAGGCATTGTACGAAGACTTTGAAAAAAACTTTCTACTTTAGGCCTCAAGATGGATCTTGGGCCAAAGGGGGTAAACCTCAAACTGTTACAAAGATTTTTGTTCATAGCCTCCTCAAAATAACTCTATAATACAAACACTAATGCCATATTTTAATGATTGATAAATAAAAAAATATGCTAGAGGATTGTTGAAAGACAAAGATAAAAACCAACTCCACATAAAACATCAGACCATGGATTTTCCATTGGGCGCCTTTACCCCACATTGCAGATACATAAAAGTGTTTAATGAAAGATGCAAAAGATATGTTTCAAGTACCAAAGGGAATGCCATGGCAATCATTGGAATTAACACAATATATGAAAAATAATAACAAGGGTGGAAGTCCTTATTATTTCAGATAAGAAAGAAAACATATTGGGTATTTAGATGAGGCTAATAGCATACATGAAAACATATTGAAAATCTTCACCCAAATCCAAAAGTTCAGCAATAACCATAAACACTTGAATAATCTTGATTTTTGATTAGGAGATTATTTATTACTAACATGAAGCCATGTATCCCATACCCATTGTAAAACATAAAAAAAAATTCCTACTAAGAACCTTGAAAATCCATCAATATAATACATAGAGAATAACAACTATTTTAGTGATTATTGCTGGACATAATATTCAAAGAAAGTCACAAAGACAACATAGTCGACAATATTAACCTTTATAACATGAACAAAATAATCCATGAGTTCATAGCCTTTCAAGAGAAAAGATTTTTGATAGATAAAAAAATATACATAAACAAAGAGAGAATAACATAATTTGCAAAGAAGGCGGTGAATCCTTTGGTTGGTTCCTTGATTTGCTGTGAATACAATGGCCTTATGGGATCTTGAGAAGTTCAACCTCTTGGTTGCTAAAAAAACTCCAAACACCTTCTTCCTCTCCAATCCCCCTTTTATTCTTGTTGTATAGTAACTTTTTCCATCTCTTTTTATCCAAATCCCAAAATAGAATTTAAGGTTGATGAGGCTTTACAAAATAAACATATGGTTGAGCTATTGTTCCAATAAGATAAAAAAGATTGGTACTATATATCCTTCACTAATCCATTATATATATTTCACTAATCCCTTGTTTGAACATCATTCCAACAACTGTCACATTTTAACCTATTTTTAACCTTGATTGAAGCACTAAAATCTGGAACCAATAGTCCATAACTATGATATCAATAAAATTTGATAATTGCAACATACTTCATGGTTCTTCCTATAATTTTCACTCCTGGCATTCAATCTTTGATATTTTCTTCCATAGATTCTAAAAGAACTATTGTTTTTTGCAACCATCCTTTTCTAATATAATCACCAAGGACACTATATACTCCAATACCATTAAATGATTTCTAGGATTCCCGTCAAAATTGATATTTGGTGCATGGATCTTGTGTGGAAAGTTATTTGATACATGGGCATTGTAATCTTTGATATTTGGTGCATGGATCTTGTAGAAATTTATTTGATACATGGGGATAGTAATCTTTAAACATGTGTTGCAAACTTCTCAACATTTTGCAAAAGTTAAATGGCTATCTTCTTCAGATATGGGACGGTCTAGTTGTACATTCTTTGGGATGTTATGAACATCCATCAAAACTCTTAAAAATATTTTGTAAAACCTAATATACTCTATTGTGTCCCTTCTTGATTTCCATATATCCACCAGAGAGAAAAATGGTGCAAATTCAATAATCCCGATTGACATAGACAAATATAAACCCCTCTTCCCAATCTCATCTCTTTGGCTCCGTGAATCTTTATTTTAAAAGGATTTAATGTTTCTACCAATAAGTCTAGACGTTTGACAACATCATCCATTTTCTCTATTGTCTCCTTAACCAAAATCCACATACATTTTCTCTATTGTCTCCTTAACCAAAATCCTGGAACCAAACCTCTTCTTACTTTTACCACTATTCTCTTTTTCAAAGATCCTAGACAAATCAAGATCTTTAGACATTACTATCAGTTCAAAGGCACTAATGAAACCAAGTTGCTTATCCTTCAAAGAACTACAGATTCCATTGATTTTTGACTTGTCTGAGGTAGCTTTTGTTCCTTTTTCTTTTCCCATCTTATGATTTTCCAAAAAAACCATTTTCCTTGTCAGGACAAAAGCCTTATATGAGGGCATGTTACTGCCACTAATTGGTACTTGCCAGATGGGTTTTCTCCATACTAAACAAATCGATAGCCTTTTGAAAACCCGAAGTGGGATGAAAATTATTTGTGGGAGCTATTTGTGGGGAATTAAACTATCCCACTCATGGGGAGATTGTTTTTCCATCTAATATTAGGGCTAGCCTCGACCTAGAATCAACCTAGCTGAATAAAAACAAATAAAAATTTGTTACTGGATTCTTCCATGCTGGATTCTCTTCCATGCTTGTTAATGGATTCCATCAACATTGAAAAGAAAAAGGAGTTTACAACTATCATCTCATTCAAATAGCATGTTGAAATTTAGATTTCTTATTGTTGGAGAAATTTCTATTTTCGGCACACTAGTTCAATGGGAGTAACACTAGTTCAGTGGGAGTTAACTGACTAGTTCTATTTTAGACTGTCTAATCTTAGACCATCACTATTATACATGCATTCCTAATTATAAGATGTCATTTCCTATATGAGTGAAGATCACTCACTCATTGATAAGATAATAATATGCATTGATTCTCATTCTTCATTGTGTATCTCTCTTCCTTTTCTTGATAAGATTTGTTTGTGCATGCTTTAGTTAGATCTCCTGTGTAGGTTTCCATGAAACATTAACATGGTATCAAAGCCACGTTGCTTGGAGCAATCCAGACAAGCCAAAGAATAAGGAAAATCAAAGTTTCGATGAGCTAAATCTGTGGTCGTACATTTCAGTAGTGATTTCTCCAAAAATATTACGTTTTTGAGGAAACGATCCATGAGGGAAAGTAAATCGACCCATTCTGCAAGTGGGTTTTCAACCGTTTCGCGAGATTCCTCACCGTTTGCTCATAAAGTAAGCCGCAAGATAGCCTCCTGAAACTGATACGAATTTGTGGTCATACCTTTCAATAGTTATTTCTCCAAAAGTATTAATGTTTTGAGGAAACAACCTGCGTGGAAAGTAAATCGACCCATTCTGCAAGTGGGTTTTCAATCGTTTGGTGATATTCCTCACAGTTTTCTCAGAAAGTAAGCCACAAAATGGCCTCTTGAAATTGATATGAATCCGTGGTCATACCTTTCTACATTCATTGCTCCCAAAATATTTATTGTTTGAAAAAACAACCCGCGTGAGAAGTAAATCGATCCATTCTGCACGAGGGTTTTCAACCGTTTGGCGAGATTCGTCACCATTTGATCAAAAAGTAGGTTAGAATACCATCTCTTGAAACTGATATGAATTTTCACTTAAAGTGCCCTTTCTGCCGTGATTTCTTAATTTTTCACTTGCAGATTGAGAGTAAATTTTTAGGGGTTCTTAGAAATAGTGAAAGAGATGGATAGGACAACTATTATACAGTCAAACTTGGTGGTAATCCTCACACCATACAATTATTTTGATTGGAAGCCCAAGGAAAAATTCCAACTCAGAAGGAAAGGACTGTATAATTTGACGATGACGACATAAACATAACCTACATTAGTGATTGAGAAGATGAGATGGGCGAACCGTAAGGATGAGGCCACATGACTACTTCTTGAGTTAATCTCCATTGATCTATGGTTTCATGTTGCCATATGAAAGACTCCAAATGAGATCTAGACCACCTTGGAAGGACTCTTTGGAAAGCAGGATGAGATGTGAGGTCATATGCTTGAGGTAGAGTTGAATACCTTAGACCCTAAAAGTTTTGATAATATATAATTTTTTTTTTACTAAATTTAAATCTTTGATATTGAGCTTGGGTGAATGTGGTATTGACAAGTCTACACAAGAGAAACAACTTATTCTAACAATCTTGGCCAAGCTAGAACTAGAATACACTGTATATGTCTCCAATTTCCATTTTGGCAGATGTCTTTTTGGAACAAATTGGAAAATGCCTAAGTTGGCTCAGTTCATTGAGTATTTTACATAAGAGCAGACTAAACTCATACATATGGGCCTCATAAAAGATCCCAAAGCACATGCACTCACCATGCATGATGGAAAAAGGTCACACAATTAGAAATCGAAGCAGAAACGAAAGGAGTTATTACATCTAGAGTAAAAGAAGGAGGAATATTCCAAACCCTTCAAGGATTCTTTAGGTTCAAAATATTCTTCAAATTCCAAAGGGAAGAAGAAGAAGGGAAAGCAGTGCACATATTGCAATAAACCAAATCATGAAGAATCCACATGCATGAAGAAGTAGATCGATCTTATGACACAGGTACTTCAGAAGAATAACCCTGGAGACTTCATTCC
Organism: Picea engelmannii; assembly: GCA_009831015.1. Classification (NCBI taxonomy): domain Eukaryota; kingdom Viridiplantae; phylum Streptophyta; class Pinopsida; order Pinales; family Pinaceae; genus Picea; species Picea engelmannii. The sequence continues at coordinate 640,997 of ML782405.1, forward strand.
TGAAGAAGCCAAGAAGAAGAAGGAAGAAGACCATGCGCCTAAGAAAGGTAATCATCATGATCTGGTTGCAATTAATTCCTCATTTGATTCATGGATTATAGATTTTGGTGCATCACATCATATGGAAGCGAAAGATGAAGTTTTCTCTTCTTTGAGTCCATGCTCAAGACCCCCTATTCTCATGGGGGATGATACTCTAGTAACAGTAGAAGGAGAAGGGAGAGTGGAACTCCACAGTGGCAGTTTTGAGAATGTTCTACATGTTCCAAATCTTTCTACGAATATGCTCTCAGTTTATCAAATCACTCAAAAAGGTAAAAAGGTTGAATTTACATCAGATTCAGTTTTAGTAATTGACATGCATGACAATTCCATCATTGCAATTGGTGAGGTGGATCACAAGTCAAGGTTGTATAAATTCACTAAGTGTTATGATGATGACTCCTCTATTCTACTTACACATAAGGAGAGTACTTTGCATACACCTCCAGTGCAACATGCATATACTCTTGTGCTTCCATCAGTTTCATACATCAGAGATGATTCCATACACTCATATTTTGTATATGGAAATAAACAAGTAGTACATCCAGATAAGAAGCCAGCGCCAAAGCTTCAACATATGCCCAAGAAGGCACATACCACACTTAAGGAAGTAGACAACCTTGCAGGGAATCCATTGGATTCGAAAAGGACTCGATCTCAGCACGAGGATCCTTCTCATGTATTTTCATCTTCAGAACCTGCGATGCCCATGAATTGCTATATGGTTCAATCTACTGATCCACATAACTACAATAGGGTTGTGGGAAATCCAATATGAAAAGTAGCCATGTAGAAGGAGTATGCCTCATTCCTACAGAACAAGACTTGGAATCTGGTTCCACTTCCACCAGAAAGAAATATTTTCAGGTGTAGATGGGTCCATAGGATCAAGAGGTACAAGGCCTGATAGGTTGCCAAAGGACTTCATTAGATCCATAAATATTTCTACATCTTCACGAAGACTTTTAGTGAGCAGAATTTTCAGACTTTGCGGGATCGTCTTGTAGTGAAGAACACAGTTGCCTAGCAGTTG